>OX030966.1:6878305-6943305 GCA_943735955.1 Piscicola geometra | reverse complement strand
TATTTTTTACTTCTTTCATCATCATCATCATCAGCAAGACCTCTCACAAAACCTTCAGAAACTGAACGCAGGTGTAGGCTCTCACGACCACTTCCAGCAAAGCGGGGCTGGCTTCGTCATCAACCACTACGCTGGAAAAGTATTATTATTTTTATTCTTATTATTGTTATTTTTGTTATTATTTTTGTTGTTTTTATTTTATTACTTTGAAGCCTATTGCCAAAACATAAAAGAATAGATTCCTGATTGATGGTTAAGTTTTTTGTGGGCTCACATTTTGAATGCCTTTTGTGGGCTCACATTTTGAATGCCTTTTGAAGGCATAAAAGCAACGTTTTGAAAAATTTTCATTATTCTTTAAATAAATTTAATTAATGAAGCAATCAACCAATTATTTAATTAAAATAAATTCTCCAGCACCAATCAATCAATCAATTAAGGTCACTTACGACGTTGAGGGTTTTTGCGAGAAGAACAGGGATGTGCTCTTCAGTGACTTGATCTCTCTCATGCAAACCAGCAAGAAGTAGGTGTTTGTCTTGTCTGAAAGAAAAAAAACCTTCAATAATTAGCACTATTAAATATAGCAAAATTGAATACAAACTGGCAAACAAAACGGCATACAAACTGGCATACAAAAGGGCATACAAAAGGACATACAAAACGGCATTCAAAAAGGCATACAAAAGGGCATACAAAATGGAATACTGTATGACAAAATGCGGTCTGGAATGCGATACAAGTGATACAATGCAGAGCGATAAACAATGCCATTCGATACAATGGAAGCAATAAAAGACGTGTTTGCTCGTAAAGCTCCTTTGCAAATAGGACATTTTAATTAACAGAATAAAAATAAAATAATAATAATAAGGCAATATTTGTTTCCAAGACACCTAACTCAGGACACTATTAAATAATTGAAATAAGACTTTTTTTGCTAAAGTTGAAAAAAAGTTTAAAAATCAAAGCATGATTTTTTATTGCCAAATATAAAAGATATACGATAAAACACGACAAAGCAAACACCACAGTCGCTTCATTGCCAGTTTGTTTCCCGAGTCTGTGAACACGTCTGCCAAGACTCGACCCACCACAGTCGGAACCAAAATACGAGTGAGTCATCCATGCCCCATGCCACCATTTTTTTTCTATGCCACACATCTTTCAATCTATTCAACCACCATCCCATCCATCTAATTAACCACCCACCCATCTATCCACCCATCTGATTAGCCAAACACCCTTCCACCCATCTAATCAACCACCCTTACATCCATCCATCCATCCACCCATCTAATTAACCCCCCTTACATCCATCATTCCTTCCACCCACCTAACTAACCTTCCACTCATGCCCTTGCAGACGCAGGCGAACAAGCTAGTGGAGGCCTTGATGAAGTGCACGCCACACTACATCCGCTGCATCAAACCCAATGAGAGCAAGAAGCCCAAGGACTGGGAGGAAGAAAGGTGTGTGTTGTGGGGGAAGTGTGGGGGAAGTGTATGTGTTGGAGGCGTTTGAGATGGTAGAGAAGGATTTACCGGTGAAATAAAAGTGGAATGGTTTTTTTGGAATTAAAAAATTAGTTATAGTGGTGATGATGATGGCTGTTGAGGTGATAGTAATGATATCAAGCATGAGGACTTCCACGATATGCGCTTGACGGATTGAAGATGCCATAACTCAAGTAATAAGCAGACGAATGCTCTTGAGCCTTCATCCCTCATCTTCCGCTTGCTTAATGGCCTCTAAACATCCTTCCATCTTTAAATCCATCTAAAATTCTCATTTCGAAATAGGTCATACAAATAAATATTTTTCACTCACTAGAGAATCGATCAATTTGTTTAAGAGTTCGACACCAGGTGGAGTACCTGGGCTTGAAGGAGAACATCCGGGTGCGGAGGGCAGGCTTCGCGTACAGGAGGGTCTTCGACAAGTTCTTGAGAAGGTTTCTACTTGAAATATCGCCCTATTCATCAATAAATGGATTATTCATTTATTTACATATATAATTTTTTACTAGAGTTTTTGAGTGATCCATCACATTTTCGAAATAGTCCGAAACTAATATACTCCAACACCAATCCAGGTACGCAATATTGACGCCAGAGACGTATCCCAAATGGAAGGGCGACGTCAAACAAGGCATTCAGCACCTCTTCAGGTCTACAAGAAACATTCCACATCAAAACCTATAGTTTAAATGTTATAAACTGTCATAATCATAGAATCTTCATTTCAAAAAGGATTTTAACAACATTTAATTGAAGAAAACGGCGACGTTTAAAACTTTTTTTAATCTTATGCCTTACAGACACGTAAATATGGACCACGACCAGTTCCAAATGGGGAAAACCAAAGTCTTCATCAAAAACCCTGAATCAGTGAGTTTTGTGGTGTGGTGTTATGGTATGGCATGGTGGGGTGCATGGTGTGGTGTGGTGTGTGATGGGTGTGGTGTGGTGAAGTTGTAGTGGTGTGTTGTGATGTGCTATTGTGTGATGTAAAAAGGCATCCACCTTCTCTCCACCCATCACAACCACCACACCAGCTCTTCCTGATGGAGGAGATGAGGGAGAGGAAGTTTGACGCGTATGCCAGAGTGATCCAGAAGGCCTTCAGGAAGTGGAACTCTCGCAAGCAGTACATCCGTCTCCGCCAACTCAGTTCGTTTGCCATTCAGTCCATTTTTTTGTATTGTAACGGGCTCATCGCATTTTAACCATTTCATTGTAATGTAGCGTATTTTGTATGACATAAAAATCCATTAGTTTTGAAAAGTATTAATATCAAGCTATTGAGTTGCTTAATCGTGAGAACTGTACAAAAACGAGTACCAAATCTCGACTTGATTTTTAATTCCAACAGCTTGCGACCTCTTGCGGAACAAAGAAAGAAGGCGCTACAGCATCAATAGGTCTTACAAAGGTCCGTCCAACGCCACTACAATGCATGCGATTAACTTGTATGTGTGTTTTTCTTTTTGTGTGCAGAATTTGACCACACAGAAAACTAATATGTAAAGTAACATAGTCCCAACTATTCCAAAAACTAAAACAACAGTCAAAACAACTACAACATGGCCACAACACGGCCACAACAACTACACTACGGCCACAACAACTCCAACCGAGCCACAACAACCACTGCAACACAGGTGACTACATAGGCATGGAGCAAGCTCATGCAGTATCCTTACGGGCCTTGCTGGCCAAGAGAGAAAAAGTAGAGTTTGCTGACGTGCTGAAGAAGTATGACCGGAGAGGCAAGGTGGGTAGGGTGAATGGCTAAGTGGGTGGAATGGGTTGGGATGAATGGGTGGAAGGGTTGGGATAAATGGGTGGAAGGTTTGGGATGAATGGGTGGAAGGGTTAGGACGAATGGGTGAAAGGGTTGGGACGAATGGGTGGAAGGGTTGGGATGAATGGGTGGAAGGGTTGGGATGAATGGGTGGAAGGGTTGGGATGAATGGGTGGAAGACTTTTAAAGCAGTTTACATCCGCATCTTTTCTACAATGTGCACTAGCGAGTGAAACAAAACGACACAAGATACCATGGTGTATACTAGAATAGTCATTTCGTCTTTCAATAGCACTTAGTCGATTTGTTTTTACATTTCATATGAAGTTAGATCTTCCAGCACGTTTTACAAACTCTTCTACAGACATCCCTGAGAGACTTCATTGTGACATCCAACAACATCTACCTCATCGGAGTCGAAAAAGTCGGTGAAAGCACTCATAACATGATTTTTAATTTATTAAAAAAAATAGTTTTAACATTTTTGAAAAGTTTAAGTGAAAATAAATCGGAAAAGTTTTTGAATTTGGAATAGTTTAACATTTTCAGAAAGTTCAAATAAAAATTAATTGGTTTAGTCAAAATTCTACGCCCAGTTTCTGCCTTCTAACGAACCACCAAAACTCAACTCGTCAGGCGAAGCAGGGTCCTCAGAAGGGTAAGATGGTGAAGGTGGTGAAGAGGAAGTTCCCCATCGAATCGATCAGCCAGCTTTCTCTCAGGTGAGATTTCACAGTGTGAATGTACATTTTTCCATTACTTTCTAGGTCTTCCTGCACATACAGCCATGTCTTATGTCTTTTTAAAAACATTAAAAAATAGCTAATTGCATTTTTTGGTTGTATGTATCATAAAAGCTTCCTTCATTATATTTCCTAAAACCTCCATCACTTTCTCCACCCTCCAGCACCAAGCAGGACGACATCTTCATCGTCGCAGTCAACGGAGAGTATGACTCAGTTCTGGAGTCGGCCTTCAAGTCGGAGGTGGTGACGATCTTGCACCAGAGATTCCAAGAAGTCACCTCCAGACCCCTCCCTCTCCTCTTTAACGATTCGTGCGTTTTCTGCACTTTTATTCGATATGTGACCGTTTATAATGTGATTTAAAAAATGACAATGAAAATGTATGCTCCATTGAAAACAGAGTTTATCCAGATTAGCATCTTATCAATTTTCGAATATTTTATTTTTCAACATGTCGTTTGATTGACTTGTTCCATCTTTCTTGAAACTTTTATTCAGTTTGGACTTCAGCATAAAAGGCGGAGGCAGGAAGAAGATGAGGTTCGAAGAGGGCAAGGGTGACCAGGCAACAGTTAAGGGGTTGACAGTGGCTATAGGTCCAGGCCTTCCCAAGGGCTCCAGTTAGTACCTTGCTTTTTACCTGACTTTTAACTTGAGTAATGAGCTGCTTTACGACTATATATTCTTATCTATCTGTATAAAGTTGCACTTAAAACTGACTTAACTTTGTAAACCTGTTCAGAGCCAGGCCAGAGAGAAAAGGTGAGTTCTTCCATGATCCCGAGCAGCATCACCGTTGTCGAGGCCCCTGTCTCCAGATCACATCGCCATACCAACCATCAAACCAACCATCATGCCAACCATCAAACCAACCATCAAACCAACCATCAAACCAACCATCAAACCAACCATCATACCAACCATCAAACCAACCATCAAACCAACCATCATGCCAACCATCATACCAACCATCACAACAACCAAAATACTGGTTAGACTTATAAATGTTAAAAAAATAATTATATTATAGTAAAAAAAATTGAATATTCCGACCTAGAACGCATCGTTTTACTGCTTTTGAAAGTTTTTTCGCTGAAACAATCTCTTTTAGCGGCCAAAGGGAAAAAGACACCGGGTCGTCCCAACCCTCCACCCCCTCACCACAACAATGGCTCAGCCAATGGTTCAGCCAATGGACCAAGAAGTCCTCCAGTCGCCACTCCAGGCTTCAGACTTCCACCCATAAACTCTCCAAGGGGTGGTGCATCCAACCCTCCAGTCTCTTCTCGACCCAGCCACATCAACCCGCCTACCATTCGAACAGCAACGACGACGAATCGAAACATCAATCCAAACCGTCCCACCCCCCCTCCGCCCAAACCCACCCAAAAACCCTCGGTCAAGACCGCCAAGAAACTGCAATGTAGGGCCTTGTACGACTATGAAGCCAGAGACACCGACGAGATCGCCTTCAAAGTTGGAGACCTCATCGACCTTATTAAAGAGGGTTCGTGGGTGGTTTGTTGAACAGGGCAGAGAAAAGAGAAACTCTTCTAGAAAAGGGATTTTATTTTAAATAATAAAAAATAGCTATTCGAAGCACTAACAGGTCATGTTTTTTTCACAGACCCAAACGGATGGTGGCTTGGAAGGCTCAAAAACAAAGAAGGACTTTTTCCTGGTGCCTATGTTGAAAAAATATAATTTATTTTACGATTTTTCTATTTTATACTCAATTATCAAGTTTTATTTTTTTTAAACAGTTTTAACATGCAATATTCTGTCTACATGGTATATAATAATTCAACAAATGAAGTAAGAGAAGGAAAACACATCTATATAATTAAATAATTTTTAAATAACAAAAATTAATACGTTAACATTTTACTTTTTTTTAATTTTATTATTTTTTTACATTTCTAAATATAATTTTGAAAGCATAAGCACTTGCTCAACGACAAACGGTGAAGGTTTACAAACTGTATTTTATTGCGAATTTACTCGAAAAATTTGAATTTTTCTTCAACTTATTGTAAATCATTCATAATGCAAATACATGTTAATAAACCATTTCATGAGACTTGAAGCATCTCTGCAGCCTGACGTCATTTCAGACTCTCCAATTTGATGCGCCTTTTGTGTCTTTTTCAAGTCGACATCTGCTGCTCGCACCCCTCCCCAGAGAGCAGTGTCCTTCGTGTCTGACAACAATCTACTACGGCTTCAATGGATCCAATGCATGCCTTTATTCGTCCATTCGTTTATCAACTCATTCATCCACTCATTCATCCACTCATTCATCCACTCATTCCTCCACTCATTCATCCACTCATTCTTCCACTCATTCCTCCACTCATTCATCCACTCATTCATCCACTCATTTATCCACTCATTCATCCAATCATTCATCCACTCATTCCTCCACTCATTCATCCACTCATTCATCCACTCATTCATCCACTCATTCATCCACTCATTCATCCACTCATTCATCCACTCATTCATCCACTCATTCATCCACTCATTCATCCACTCATTCATCCACTCATTCATCCACTCATTCATCCACTCATTCATCCACTCATTCATCCACTCATTCATCCACTCATTCATCCACTCATTCATCCACTCATTCATCCACCACTTTTTTTCCACCCACCACTATTTATTTCTATTTATTATAACATTTCTTGCTTCCACTCGTTGTACAGTAGTTCCGATAAATTGCACAAGTTACTCAGTACAAGTTGCCCAGTACAAGTTGCACAGTACAAGTTGCACAGTACAAGTTGCACAGTACAAGTTGCACAGTACAAGTTGCACAGTATAAGTTGCGCAGTACAAGTTGCACAGTGCAAGTTGCACAGTACAAGTTGCACAGTATAAGTTGCACAGTACAAGTTGCACAGTACAATTTGCATGGTACAAGTTGCACAGTACAAGTTGCACAGTACAAGTTGCACAGTACAAGTTGCACAGTACAAGTTGCACAGTACAAGTTGCACAGTACAAGTTGCACACTTACCAAGTTGCACAGTACAAGTTGCACAGTACAAATTGCACACTTACCAAGTTGCACAGTACAAGTTGCACAGTACAAGTTGCACAGTACAAGTTGCACAGTACAAGTTGCACAGTACAAATTGCACAGTACAAATTGCACAGTACAAGTTGCACAGTACAAGTTGCACAGTACAAGTTGCACAGTACAAGTTTCACAGTACAAGTTGCACAGTACAAGTTGCACAGTACAAGTTGCACACTTACCAAGTTGCACAGTACAAGTTGCACAGTACAAATTGCACACTTACCAAGTTGCACAGTACAAGTTGCACAGTACAAGTTGCACAGTACAAGTTGCACAGTACAAATTGCACAGTACAAGTTGCACAGTACAAATTGCACAGTACAAGTTGCACAGTACAAGTTGCACAGTACAAGTTGCACAGTACAAGTTGCACAGTACAAGTTGCACAGTACAAGTTGCACAGTACAAGTTGCACAGTACAAGTTGCACACTTACCAAGTTGCACAGTACAAGTTGCACAGTACAAATTGCACACTTACCAAGTTGCACAGTACAAGTTGCACAGTACAAGTTGCACAGTACAAATTGCACAGTACAAGTTGCACAGTACAAGTTGCACAGTACAAGTTGCACAGTATAAGTTGTACAGTAAAAGTTGCACAGTACAAGTTGCACACTTACCAAGTGGTGCAGGAAACCTCAGAGGGTGCATTTCGGAGAGAATTTACTTCTTCCGCATCAGTTTTTTCATTCGATAAACAATCTTAAAAAATGCTTGACTTTAGTTTTAGAATCTCAAAGTTTTCATTAAATCGGAAAAAAATTCTGCCGCTGATTTAAAAGCCGTAATTAAAACGCATCAAGACTTCTAAAAAGTAGAAAACAATTCCATGACGGAATTGAACCCGCACTGAAAGTCAAATTTGAGCTTAAAAGCGAGACTGATCCATTTGGTGGAGTTGCAGGCTGTAGGTCGCTGGAGTCGTGGTGATATATAGACTGCAATATAACAAAGCGGGTGGAAATTGGTTTGTGCGACTGCGTGCTGGAGAAGACAGCCAGTTTGTTCGTCATTGTCGACAAACAATTTAATCTTGAAGTTTAAAGTGAGGTATTTAAAGTTTTAAATTTTTTTGGTTGATGTATGTTTTAGTTTTAGGATGTTGTGAGGATTTGCGCACAAGTCGAAGATGGTCGTTGAATCAATCAACCAATCAAATAAATTTCTATAGCGCTCTTTCCTCAAATTCAAGAGCGTTGAAGAAGACTTTTTGAATTTAAATAATTAACTTCATGAAATAATCTTATATTAATACAACTTTAAATAACACAAATTGTTGAAACTTGTTAAACATTTAATTTTAAAAATACACATGAAGATATCTTATTGATTAAAAAGCACAAAAAGCTGGAAATCTGAGGATGCTCCATCTTGCAGCTGCAACACTTCTCCACCTCCTCCTCTTCCTCTTCCTCGTCTGCCTCCCAGGGCAGGGTGAGTCTTGGGGGTTGTGTGTCCCAACCATTTGCATATTGAAATGACCTAGGGGTAAAACCTGTAATAAATACACACACACACAAACAAACACACGCACACACATGCACACGCACACACATAAACAAACATACGCACACACACAAACAAACACACACACACACACACACACACATGACGTGGAATTTTAAATTGTCACGTAAAACTGCAAACTAACACGCAAATATTTCTCATATCGAGAAAATTATAAATACGGACAAAAAGACAGACAGAAAGAAACAGACAGAAAGACAGACAGAAAGAAACAGACAGAAAGACAGACAGAAAGACAGTCGGAAAGACAGATCTGAGTCAGACAGACGACCATGCATCATGATTACTCATCATCTACAACACTGATAGATTACAAATCGTTGTAAATATTGTTTTTAAACTGGACAAATATAAAAAGCATAAATTTTTTATCTTTTTTAATCCTTTTTTATCATTTTTTAAATTTTTTTTAAACGCCAGCATCCCAATGGAGCTGCACCACCCTTGCATGCAAACTCCAATCGTTGGAAGCTCTGTGCGTCTTTTGCATGAGCCTTATCTTTGTCGTTCAATCCTTAAAAACAATCGTTTCCTCCTTGCTAGACTGCCTCGTTCAGGCGTATGAGCACCATCCTCCCTCTTCATTCCAGCATCATTTCCCCGTTCCCCGCCACAGCTTTCCAATGATGCCAGGTCGATCTAGCGTGCACAGACACCACATACGCATACAACTGAAGAGGAGGAGGAAGAGGAGGAAGAGGAAGAGGTCCACGCATGCAGACGTCCAATTCAGTGGAGGCATTTGATGCGAGGGGGACGGAGAGTGTTCGACTGTGTATTTGTATCGATTTATCGATCGCACAACCGTCATTTGGTTCCTTCTCTGTTTCCCTGTTTCGTGCGCCTCAAATGTTTTCTTTGTTTGTTCTTTTGACCTGCAGGCACTCTCTCATCGACTCTCCTCAACTCTCCTTGACTCTGCCTTCTTTGCTCTTCCATTCCAACGAAGCTTCCAGAGCGACACTGCTCCGAGGAGACTAGGCCGACCAAAATTGCCATCCACCGACGATGATCGTTTCCTTTCACCGTCTGAATCGTTCACTCCCCCCCCCCCCCTCTAAAGCACCCTTCCCGCCCACACAGCAAGCCAATTACGATGAAACACATGTAATCAAATTCTTTTGTTTTCAAAGTAAACAGGTGTGACTTCAGCAATTGAATCGTCCATTTTGCAGTTGGTTCGCTTTTGCATTACATTCGCAAACTAAAAGCAAAAGACTCAGAAAATGAAAAATGGCGGGAGAGCTTAAAAGACAATTATGCTCTTTGGAAGCAATGCCTCGGATAGAAATAACATTTTAAAAACCCGAATTGCGTTTCGCATTGTCATTCTTATTAACATTCTTATTCGTGGTGTTGTGCGGCAGGCGAGATGGAAAAGAGATAAATGCGAAATGGGATTGAAACTTTTTATTCTATTATATACACATAAAAATGTACCTACAATAAAAGTTTATACGGTAAATAATAAAAGTATGTATTCAATTATTGTAAATAATTTATTCTTTACTTTCAATTATTTTTTAATACGAATGGAAATATTCGATAAAGGCATTTTGTACATTTGCCTTATTGCTTCGTGAAGCGGCCATAGTGAAGCCGACTGCAAGGGTGGTGGAGGTGGTGGAAGGGGAGGAGATGGAGCTGCTTTGTGTGCGCAAGTTCAGTCTGCATCAGCCGTTGATCTGGTCGTGGAAGAGGGCTCCTGATGATGATGATGACTTCCTGACCATCAACGAATCGACGCTGGCTTCCTACAAACCTGATGTGGTTGAGGGCAGCAAGCAGAACTCCCTTCAGAGGAAACTCAACAAAAAGCCGAAGCCAGAAGCGAGGAAGAAGATTTCGAATGGAGCAGATGCTTCCAAGGAAGAAGCCACGATCTTAAACCTCCCTCGCCAGCCTTCGTTTCCTTCCAACAAGCGCAAATACACCGAGCGTCCCAAACCTCCAACACAAGCTGAGTCGAAGGATGGAGGTCAGGGTGTTAAGGTTGGAGGTCAGGGTGTTAAGGTTGGAGGTCAGGGTGTTAAGGTTGGAGGTCAGGGTTCTGAAAAGGGTGGTCAAAGCACTGGTCAAACCAACCGAGGACTACCGAATTATCCAATGACGACTAGGAAGCCTTTGGAGACGACTACAGATGCAGTCACTGCAACGTCTACCACCCGAGCAGCATCCACTCAAAAAGGCAGAAAACGCACACAGATGTTGGGACAAAGACCGAAGTACCCACAAAGAATAAAGAAACAACGTCTGCAGAAACAAAGAGATCACATCGAGAAGCAAAGACTCAGACAAAAAATACAGCAACTGCAAGAACAACAAGAAAAGCTCTTGAAGCAACAACAATTACTGCAACAACAACATTTAGAGCAGCAACAAAAACTTGAACAAACCCTCCAGCAACAACAGCAACAGCAACAACAACAGCAGCAACAGCAAGATGACAGAAAACAATCGAAGCGTCATGTGAGATGCAATAGAAACCTCAGTGACTTCGAGGAGGTTGGAGAGGACGAAGAGTGCATTCTTCGACACAACAACACCACAAGTGAACAGGAAGACATCGACTTTGGAAGGCTCAAACGCAAAAGAATTCAAAAAAGATCTGACCTTGCTTCTGAAACTGCAACTGATAGCAAGGAAGGCTGGGAGATGAGAGACAGTGCATCCTCCCAAGACTTCAACATCTCTTCACGCCTGACACACCAATTACGTTACAATAAAAAAAGATACAAAAGAAAAACAGTAGACAACGCCATGTCAACCACCACCATCTCCAACTCCTCCATACTTGAAAGCACCAACGAAGCAACCTTCACTGAGCACTCCAGCACCCACTTGAGAAACTTTTCCACATCGGTGCAGAGAACAGACTTCCAAGTCAGCAGCAGTCTCAGGAAAGAGAAGATGACGAGGGAAGACTCTGGCATCTACCGCTGCAATGGTCCAGACCTGCCCTCCGACGTCGTTCAAGTTATCGTCTTGGGAGGTTCTTGCCAGTTTATTTAGTTATTATTTGCATTATTTTCATGTTATTATTATATGAATAGTAATTAATATATTATGTTCTATTAAGGTATTTGTATTTTATTTCAATGTTAAATTCAAAGCGTTTTAATCTCCGTCTTAACCTCAGTGTCAACTGAGGTCTTAGAAACGCAAGACGCCACCCTGGACAGAACGTGCGAGGGTTACACACAGCTGCAGTGCAGATTAACAAAGACTCGCCACCACGAACATAACCATGATTTGGAGAACGCGAGAATAAAACAAAATAAAAAAGAATTTAACTTAAATAAAAATGAATTTAACTTGAATGAAAACAAAAGTGGCGAAGGGAAATCCGATGGAGGCAACAACACACCAAACTCTTCCCTTTTGTCATCCTTTATTTCATCAATTTCATCATCTTTTTCATCATCTTCAACGTATCCACCACCACCATCATCATCATCACCACCGCCATCACCATCATCATCACCACCATCAGCCTTATCATTATCATCAGCATCATCACTATCATCATCGTCATCTCATAAGATAGTATGGACTCGATACTCTGAAAAGCTGTCAACAGGCCCCACCCTTGTCTTCCCGCAACTAGGTTCACTTTGGGTTTTCCACATTCTCCTTGCTTTTAACGTTTCCAAAAGTTCATTGAAGCACACTTGTGAAATCTTTTTCTGCGAAATGTAATTGATGATTATATAAATACCAACCTACCACTAACAGTTTAATATCAAAACTATTTATTAATATTTGTTAACATCATAAAAAGATTATTAAACATTATGATGATGGTACTGCTTATTATTGTTTTTAGTATTATTTCTAGTTTATATAAGTAAAACTCAATAAACCCAAGCAGACTACGATCTGATTGGAGTGTATGAGTGCCATGCAGAGATGGACGAGCACACAGACAAGCACACAAACAAGCACACAGACAAGAACACAGACAAGCACACAAACAAGCACACAAACAAGCATGCAAACAAGCACACAGACAAGCACACAGACACAAACACTAACGCAATCGAACACAGTGATTCAAGCAGGCGTACAAATGGAAACGAAAATGAAGATGACGACGAAGATGACGATGAAGATGACGATGAAGATGGCTTTGAGAGCTCACGTGATGGAAACGAACAAAGCAACAGAAATACTAACAACAAAAACAAGAAAAACAACAACCAAAACAACAACAACAACAGCAACATCAACTCACGAGAAGCCAATCTGTATGCTCCAGCGCTTGCGAAGTGGCTGTCGTTCAGGGGCGGCTTGAAGCTGACGCAAGGGCAACAACTGCTGCTACGCTGCCACGTCAGAGGGTGGCCCCTGCCCCAGGTCACATGGTATAAAGACAACGAGCCGTTGGACGATGATGATGATGAGGAAGAAGAGAAGAATGATGAAGAGGATGATGGAGATGTTGATGATGATGACGATGAAGCGGATGATGGTGATGATGATGATACTTTAATGAAAAAAAGCGATAAGAAAAATAATAAAAAGAGATTAGAAGAGAAGAGGTTGAAGATATGGGTGGAAGAGGGGGTGGAGGGAAAGGAGGGGGCAGAGGAGAGGAAGAAGGTGGGAAGGAAGGAGGGGCAACTGCAGACGAGTTATGTGTCGGTTCTGAGGGTGCAAGAGGTGGAACTATCGGACAGGGCTCTCTACACCTGCCAAGTCCACAACCGGGTGCCCCTGCCCTGCTACCGACAACAAGCCTCCATCCACAACTGCACCGTCATGGTCCGCATCGGAAGTAAGTGGAGGATAACAATCGAATGCTTCGCTAGAAAAATCTGAAAAAACTTTTAAATATAAATATAAATTTTTAATTTTTTTTATTATTATTAAACTCTGTTATAGAGAGTTTCAGGTTTGTTTCTTGCATACCAGCTCTATATACAATGACCTTGACCACTCCACCAGCGAAGCTCGGCATCCTGTGGCCCGTGCTTGGAGTGGTCTTGGAGATGGTTGTCTTGGTGATCATCATCGTTGTGTCGGAGAAGAGAAAGAGACAGAGGAAGAAGTTAAGTGGAGACGCCATGACAACTACCACGACGACCACCGTCTCCATGTCGACCAAGCCGCCAAGGAAGCTCTTGAACGTGGAGGATCAGAGGTACAGTGGCCACAAGCAGGATATGCTCTGAAGACGTGGTTGTTTGTGCTCAGGTTGTGGTGGCTGTGAAGACGTGGTTGTTTGTGCTAAGGTTGTGGTGGCTGTAAAGGTGTGGTTGTAGTGGTGGCTTGGATGTGGTTTTAGTGGTAGCTTTAAGGATGTGGTTTTGGCTGATGTGGTAGTTGTAGTTCAAGTCATGTCTGGTTCTAAGTGTGGCTATATTTTAAAACAGTTCTAGTTTCAATTTTGAGTATTCGTAGTAGATTTAGTAGAATCTTTCTAATCAAAGTTTGAGTGATTCTTGCTCAAAGGACACTTTCACTGAATATTCATATAGTGGCAACGTTGCTTATATTGCTCTTTAAACTGTGAATCTTCTGTATAAAGTGGTACCCTAGAAGATTTCTGAATGAGAGATGCTGTAGTTGTACACTGGTAAAGGTGATGTGGTCGAACTGAGTTCTTCTTGAAGGGTTTGCATTCATTTTGAAAGCCAACTATATGGCTTTATAACATTGTTTGATCAGGTGTTTGAGTGTTTGGATACTTTTCTAGTTTTTATCTATGCAATTTCGTTCTGGAATTCCAAAGTATTTCGCACCTTGAAGCTGTTTCAAATGTTTTACTGAGTGGTTTTTACAACTAATTCTGTTTTTCTATTCTTGAAAACTGTTTCTGTCGGTTGACAATTTCAAGTAACACCTTTAGCAGGTACTCAATCCACTTGCTCATCATGTTGGTCCTCTTCATATTCATCGAGATTTTTCATTTTTAAATGTTTGACAGGCTTGTGGGCCTTTGGAAATGCATTTAGAAGACTTTTTATTCTTTAAAAACTTTCCAATATCTTCAGTCATCAAGCATAACAAGTATTAACATTCATTACTTATTAAGAACTTTCACATTCATACTTCATGCATCTAATGGCAGCCGTAAGTTCCACTCACACCACGTTTTCCAGGCTTATTCCCCGCGTCTTACTCAAAAATGTATGAACTCATGCGTAGACTTACATCTTAGTCTTTTCAAGTAACAAAAGTGTCGTGAAAAAGTTTTAATCCATTTAAATAAATAAAAATTAAATACAAATGTGTTCATAAAATCTCTAAGTAACTCACTTCTGATCCAGGCCAGGGTCTCTTGAAGGGTAGACTGTAAGACTATTTATAAATCATATTTTAATTTCAAATGACCTAAAGCTATTAAATGAAACGGCTCTTAAGGTTTATTCTTCAAAGAAACACAGAAATGTCGCAACTTCTAAGCAGTTTACTCCGATCGGAAATATTCGAGACACTAAAGACAATTCATAATGACCTATTTAATGGCAATGGGAGCAATTTATCGAGACAATTAAAGAAACAACCTAGGTACTACGTTGAAATAGTGTATTCTTATGACCCATGCACCATCCCTCCATCTTCAATCCATGCGTCATCCATGCATGCACCATCCCTCCATCTTCAATCCAAGCATGCACCATCCCTCCATCTTCAATTCATGCATGCACCATCCCTCCATCTTCAATCCATGCATGCATGCACCATTCATCTTCCTCCATTCAACAAGCGTCTGACTACAGCACCGTCTCTGGTCGAGTTGAAATGCTGTGAAATCAACTCGCTCCAAGTCACTCTTCGCCCATCATCCTCATCATCATCATCACTCCAACACCCTCCTAAATCCTCCACCACACCACACCACACCAAACCACACTACACCACACCACACCACACCAAACCACAGCACAGAAGACAACAGCATGTCAGGGCTTCCTGAACTGCTTGAGGATGGGGTAGATGTTGCCGAAGGCTTCGTTTATCTGACTCCTTTCCTTCGCGCCTGGAAACCAGTGACGTCATTGGTCATGATAACAATTAATATTAAATTAAAATTACTAAATAATTTTATTTGATAGTAGTAATAGAAATTTTAGTTGAAATATTTGTACAAAATGTTCCAAATCGACAAATCGAAAATCGAACCAGTGAGTACGATTTTTCCCGATACGAAGATCAGGAGGACGATCTTGGGCTTGAACATGCGGTAGATGAGGCCAGGAAAGAGTTCTGGCTCGTAGCTGGGAATGAAAAGGAGGCGATGCTTTACACCAAAAACCCCCAACCACCATTACCATCCCTAACCCCCACCTCAACCACCACTACAACCGACCCCCCCCCCACATCTTGCACGTACCTAGTGAACTGACTGTGCGTGAAGACAAAGCCCTCGAGGCGTAGGGGAAACTTCACGTCGCACGATCCCACCATGTTCTGGATCTTAAAGTCCAGGAACTTCGCCTGCAGGTGGCGTGAATTAGGTCAGCACGACCCCATTTGCCATCATTATCATCATCACTGTCCTGAGCATCATCATCAGCAGCAGCAGTATCATCAACATCATCATCATGACTCACATCGAATCCAAGCTTCTGGATGATGCGGGCATACTTGCGGGCAGCCAACCTCGCAAAATCCTCACTGCAGCAGATCATCATCATCATCATCATAACCGTCAAGGAGAGAATCAACAACATCATTATCATCATGAGCATCAGAGAAAATGAAATAAAAAGACTAACAAACGGAAGAACTAAAGAAACCAAACAATAACAACAAGCACAGCAACAACAACACTAAAATCAGCTCTAACAACAGCAAAAACAACGAGCACAGCAACAACAACGAGCACAGCAGCAACAACACTAACACTAAAATCACCTCTAAAAACAACAACAGCAAGAACAACAACGAGCACCTCTTGGCTCCGGTGCAGACCATCTTGCCCGAGGAGAAGATGAGGGCGGTCGTTCGGGGCTCCCTGATGCGCATTATCACTGCTGCAAACCTTTGAGGTGGTGATGATGATGATGACTGGAGTATGCACAATGATGATGATGATGATGATGATGATGACTGGTGCGGGCATGATAATGATGATGATGACTGAGGCAGGCATGATAATGATGATGATGATGGAAGCAGACACCTCTTGGGGTTGTACTCAGCATTACGTGCCCTCATGGCAATCTTCTTCAAATCCAAGCGACATCCCAGGTTCACTGTGCAGACTATGTTCCTGTGGGTGGTAGTGATGATGATGATGATTGTATTGTATCAGAATATTTATATAGCGCCATTTATATAAATCTCAATAGCGCTCTACGCATTAATTTCATGCCCCTTACAATGATAACAAATACGTTATCAATATATTCTTAAACATGTTTATTGATGATGGTGATGATAAGGTCATAATAACAGATTTTATCATCAGATAAAATGTGAAAAAATAATTGAATCTTTCATAAATGATTTTATGGTTTTAAATATGTTTAAAGTGCTCAAGAGCCAACTGTAGTTGAGGGATGATGCCTGGACTCTCGGCAGAGGCAGGAGTGGCAGGTTTGTTGGAGAGGACATTTTCTGAAGTTGAACTCTCTGGTTGCAGGTGGCGGTAGTCGTTGCTTTGCAGGACGCTGAGGACATTGTTGTTGTTGTTGGTGTTGTCAACGGAAGGGAGGTTGTTCGAAGAGGGTTGCGAGCCTTGGTGGGCTGTTTGGATGGAGAACAAGGCACCGCCTGACTGAGGGTTGATGTTGGAGCCGGGAGCTGTTGGAGTTGGTGGAACTGCGAAGTTTGTGAGAGGAGAAAATATCGACTGCTGGTTCGCTGGAGTATTCGGTTGCTGTATGATAAATTGAGGTTGTAATTAACGATTAACTTATTTGAGTTTAAAAGAAATGATTGAAACGTTAAAGAAGAAATAATAATAACTTGAAAACCGAGGAGAGAATAGTGTGGGGAATTATTCATTTTAATGAAATTAATAACAATTAAAATGAATATTGATAAATTTGAAGATTATTAAATTATAATTTGGTCAGTAAAATGCTTGCAAAATGTTGCTACAAAATATCTTAGAATGAAGAAGTGTTTGTGATTGACATAATAATAATATACTGTTTAAAAACTATTTTATAATTTATATGTTTAATATATTTTGTACAAATTAAATTATTTACTCAATTATTTATTTATTTTAAAATAATCAAATAATTAAAAAGTTATCCCGCCATGTATAATTAAATAAAATATCGCTCTTAGTTTGAATGTATTTTGAGGTCCACTCTAAAGGCTTATTCTTATTAAAAACTTTGTCATAAAACAATAGATAGAAGATTCAAGTAAGTGTTGTGTTTTTTAAATAAAACCGCAATTAAAATCCATTTAGACATTTTGCATGCTAGATGCCGGAATTTCATCTTTTATTAACAAAAAACTAAAATATATTAAAATCAGCGCAAAAATATTCTTAAATATCACTATTCAACACATTCAACTTCAAAGATACATTTAAAAATGGCTTCTGAGTTCGAGGAGCTGCGGCAGCAAGCTTGTCAGTTGACGGCTGACATTGAGATGGCTTCTGAGCTGCCCAGGGTGGAGAGAAGTTTGTACCAACTGAGGGACATGGCCCTCAAGATGGCCAGCAAGGCGCCTGTCGAGGGCACTGACATGAAAGCGTGAGAGCTGTCTCCTATTATGACTACAACACAATTATAGACATGATTATTAATTTTTTTCCATTAAAGACATGATTATTAATCTTTGAGTTGTTTGCCTAGATCGTTGTTGCTTGGATCTCGAGGATATGACGTCAGCAAGGCGTCTGAGAAGCTGCAGAGTCTCAGTTCTCTGAGCACCTTCGAGCCCCTCGAGCCCATCCAAGATGTCAATGTCCAGGTGACTTTCTAGATCATTATCATAATCATGCTAGATCATCATCATCAATACGTATATAAGATGGACATGTAGGGCATCCTCCAAACCTCAACACACACATGCACCCACCAACACAGGCCTTTCTCAAGAATGAGTATGAGAATGCATTGTTGGCAGCTGTGGAGCAGACGAGGAGAAACGTCTGTTGCATTGTCATCATCATCATTTAACTATATTATATTAATTACTGTATTTTTCTTCATTTTCATCATTTGACTTAATACACCAGTTAAACCACAAACCTCATTGTCTATTTTTATCTCATCATCACTCAAACACCATTATCGTGTTTACTACACCATATCATCATCATCATCACCACATCACCATCACCAAGATGTTTGAGGAGGCATCGGCGTTGTCATGGCGATGCGGTGAGGTGGAGTGGCAGAAGCAGAAGCACAAGATCTTGTCCACCTTGTGCGACTTCACCGACGTCGTCACTTCCGGCACGTCTGAGAAGGTGCTTGCATATTGGTTTTGTGGGGGGGGGGGGGGGGGGGGGGAGGGGTGGAGTTAGTTGAGGGTGAGAGGGGTGTGTTAGGGGGGTGTTGTTGGGGAGAAGGGGAGGGTGTGGATGAGTAGGGTAAAAGGTTATTGTGGTGGAGGAGTATGTGGTGGGATGAGGGTGTCATTAGTAAATATATGAAATGCATGTATCATGCAATTAACACCACAGAGCCTCAACGACACCCTTCTCTACAACAACAACTACCACCGCCTTTCGACCACCTCCCAACACCACCAAGCATATGATGATGTGGTGAGTGAAGGTGGGGGTGATGATGGTAGCTGCTAGTGGTGCCTTGATGATGATGCTGCTGATGATGATGATGACGATGGTAATGATGATGCACAGATCAGCAAGTACAACAAGATGCTGATGGAGGGAGGCAGGCAGGAGTCTCTCGTCTCCATGTTCAAGCAGGTTGCCCAGAAGTTCGACGACCAGGTAGTAGTAGTAGAGTAGTAGTAGTAGTAGTAGTAGTACTAGTAGTAGTAGTAGTGGTAGTGGTAGTGGTAGTAGTAGGAGTTTTTGTTTTATAGTGCCACCATCATTATTACTGAACCATTATTACGACAACAGGCCTGCTTGGAGGTGTGGACACTGATGTCATACCTGGTGGAGGCAGAGACGAGGGGTGCTCGTCTGGTGAGGCAGGCCTTGACCTACCTCGAGAGGAGGTCAGTCCGTCCCAGGCGTTCAATTAACTACTCCCTCTCAACCCTTTTGCCTTCAATATTTGGTTTTAGAAGATGTGTCTTTTGAGTGGCATGAATTGGTCTTTTTAAATGAGTCGGCTGCAAGCCTCATGATTTTTTGTTTGGTCAGAAACCCCCACACACCCACTATGCATGCTAATCCACTACCCATTGACAGTCCTATTCCACCCACACCACAGCCACCATCACCATCATCACAACCATTCCACCAAAAACAATCACTACTCCACCACTCCTTCTCCACCACTCCTCCACAGCTACCTCCACCACTCCACCACTCCTCCACAGCTAATTCCACCACTCCTCCTCCACCACTCCTCCACAGCTACCTCCACCACTCCACCACTCCTCCACAGCTAATTCCACCACTCCTCCTCCACCACTCCTCCACAGCTACCTCCACCACTCCACCACTCCTCCACAGCTACCTCCTCTTCATCGAACGCATGGTCTCATGCAACCTGCACGAGGCGCGTCTGGGCGGAGTTCCGAGCAGGTTGCAACTCGTCGTCGCCTACTTCAACGCCCGCAGGAATACGCCCTTCAGAGGCGCCGAGGTGGGTGGGGATGAGGGTGGAGTGGGTGGGTTGTTGGTAGGATGGTTTAGTGTTGATTATGTTTTGTTTTTGCATTTAACATCACCACAAACCCAATTAATAATTTAATAATTATAATAATAAAACACTGTTATTACTTTTAAAATAACACGGATGCGTTTACTAGATCATTTCCACCCACAACATAACCCCTCCCCTTCTTCCTTCCTCCCCCCTCCCCCTCCACTATAGGACGGTCTATTGGAGGGGCATCCAGTGTGGGCTGTGCTGTACCAGTGTCTCAGGTGTGGTGACCCTGAAGCCATCGAGAGGGGGGTCGAGAAGTCCAGGTGGGTGGTGGGCAGGGTAGTGGTGATGTGGCTGGGAAAGGTGGAGGCCAGTGGTGGCAGTTTATTATTTTTATTTATTATCGTAGCGCTATATCACTTCATCAACCGCACAGGAAACTGATCGGAGACTTCGCTGACGTCATCAAACAGTACAAGGAGAGTCCAGGGCGCAGGTGTCTGTGTGTGTGTGTCTGTTTGTCCCGCTATGTCTTTTTTGTGTTTGTCTGTTTGTCCTGCTATGTCATCACCATCGTCATCGTCACCACCACAGACTGCCTCCCTCCATTCAGAGGGAAGTGAAGCTGAGATACAAAAGAACCGTTTGTAACTCTGCTGACCCTTTTAAGAGGTCTGCTACTACTACTACTACTACTACTACTACTACTACTACTACTACTACTACTACTACTACTACTACTACTACTACTACTACTACTCCTACCTCAGACTGGTGTACTGTCTGTTAGGCAGATGCGACCCTCAAGACGACCACTCCGAAGTGGCCACCACCACTGACGACTACATGTGGCTGAAGCTGTCAATGGTGGATGAGGAGGAGGCAGATGCTAGTAGTAGTAGTAGTGGTGGTGGTGCTGGTGGTAGTAGTGGTGGTCATGGTGGTAGTAGTAGGAGTTTGAACAAGAGTTTTGAAGCGCCCACCACCACAAGCGACAAGTTGTCGTTCTCTCAGTTGCAGTCTCTCCTACTCGAAGGCTATGGTGGGCTTGCAGTTTGTTGTGTTGCTTAGGGACGTATTTATGGTGTGTTTATGTGTGTGTGTGTTTGAGTTGACGTTTGTATTTCTCACTTTCTATACAAAAATCTATTATTTTGTCAAAACAAAATTCTTACAACCACAACCATCACCAAAAGAAACAATTACAACCCAAACCACCTCCACAACAACCACAACCACCTCCACAACAACCACAACCACCACCAAAAGAAACAATTACAACCCAAACCACCTCCACAACAACCACAACAACCTCCACAACAACCACAACCACCTCCACAACAACCACAACCACCACCTCCACAACAACCTCCACAACAACCACAACCACCTCCACAACAACCACAACCACCACCTCCACAACAACCACCACCACCTCCACACCAACACCACCACAGGCGAAGCGCACTTCAACGCGCACCAACACCCCCTCCTCTACAGCAAGATCCTCCTCCTGATTGGTCAGTTTGAGGCGTGCGTCGAGTTCCTCTTCCGCTTCGAGGCTCACCGACATCTGGCTGTGCACGTGGCTTGTGTCTTCCTCAGCCAGAATATGCTCCTGTTACCCGCTCACCATCACGCTCATCTGTGTGAGTTGTTTCAGTATGGGTGTTGTGTTGTGTTGTTTTGTGGTAAGTTTTTTCATGTTTAAAATCGAAAAAATATATTTGTTTTGTTTTTTTAGTTGTCGTTTTAATCGAGACAACCAACCACTTCCACCATCAACCACCTCTACCATCAACCACCACCAACCACTTCCACCACCAACCACTTCCACCATCAACCACCTCCACCATCAACCACTACCACCACCAACCACTTCCACCACCAACCACTACCGCCATCAACCACTGCCACCGGCAACCACTGCCACCACCAACCACTACCGCCACCATCAACTACTTCCACTACCGCCACAGTGTCCAGGAGCGCCACAGACGCTCCCCTCACTCGCAGACTGAACGTGGTGCACTTGATTGTCACCTTCACCTCCACATTCGAAAGCCATGACCCCCTGAAGGCCCTCCACTACTACTACCTCCTCAGGTGGGTGTGGATCCATGGTGTGGTTGATTTCGGTTCGTGTTGTGGTGTCGTGTGGTTCAATTGGATTTACCACTACCACCACCACACAGAGGCATACGTGCTGATGATGATGATGAGGCAGACGACACTGACATGTTTGTGCAAAACTTCTGCCAACTCACCATCTCTACCAGAGACGTGCGTGCATTCCTAGTGTATCTATCACATCCCTAAGATATATTTTTAGTTTTTTTTAAATATACCTATTTCATGAAATTCTTGCTCATAAATTATTCAAAATCATTTTCGCCTACAATTCACCACCTGTTTCTCCCATCTATCTACCCACTAATCCCTCTTCATCCTCTTCCCACCCACAAACTCCTCCTTCACCAACTCTTCCACCACCGCAGTACGACCTGATGCTGGGCAGGATCCAGACTGACGGCAGTCGCAAGGCAGGCCTTCTGGACCAATTCAACGTCTCGCCAGACAAGGTCAACCACCTAGAATACCATGTATAAGGCGCACTTATATTTGGCCCTTCTTCGCTTTATGGCATAGCTCTTATGTTCCTTGAGGCGTCCACCACGATTGTAATCGCTAAACACAGTGTTCTGAGCTTCGTGTATTCTCATCGCATGTCTCCTATAAAATCATCATCATGATCATCGTCATCATGATCACCATCATCGTCATCATTATCACCATCATCGTCATCATTATCACCATCATCGTCATCATTGTCACCATCATCGTTATCATTATCACCATCATCGTCATCATTGTCACCATCATCGTCATCATTATCACTATCATCGTTATCATTATCACCATCATCGTCATCATTATCACCATCATCGTTATCATTGTCACCATCGTCGTCATAATCATCACCATCGTCGTTATAATCATCACCATCGTCGTCATAATCATTATCATCATCATCGCCACTAAAGGTGATCGAGAGGGTGGCAGGGGAAGTGGAGGCACAGGGACACGTGCTGGATGCAGTGAGGTTGTATGATCTTGCTAAGGTGGGTGGTTGGGTGGTGTTGTGTGGTGGGGGAGTGATGGGATCGGGTTGTGACATGGTGTGGTGGATACTCACTGATGGATCCATAATTTACTCTTTCATCCCGTCAGCTCTTCCTTCCATCACCTTCATCACACCCTTCCACCCTCTTCTAACCACCATTCCCACCCACCCTACCTACCCCTTCTGCCATCCACTCAAACAACCAATCTCCCTTCTCCACCACCCCACCCCATCCACCACTGCTTCCTCAACCAATCAGAACGAGGGCAAGGTGTTGGAGCTGCTGACGCAACTGCTCTCCCAAGTGGTCGCCCTGCCCTCCAGCAAGCCACGAGTGGAGCAGGTCAAGAAGATCGCCTTCGAATTCGCTAGCAGGTGGTGATGATGATGATGAAGATGGGGGTAGTGGTGGTGATGAGGGTGGTGATGGTAATGATGATGGTAATGATTAGAGTTATACCAAATATCCGATTCGTATTTAAATAATTCTTTTCCACCACTTTCACACCACCTTTCCACCACTTCACTCCATCCTTCCAATCATCCACCACCACTCACCTCCACTCATGCAGATCCTCCAGCAGACTGCCTCCCTCCCCCTCCCTCACCTCCTTCCACCTCCTCATCGACCTCTCCTCCTTCTTCCAAGCCTACCACGCCTCCAACTTCCAAGAAGCATACAACGTGTGTACATCATCATCATCATCGCCATCGTCATCATCATCATCATCGTCATCATTATCATTTTCTTGCTATTGCACATGATCATAACCACCACCACCATCATCATCATCACGATCACCACCACCATCATCATCATCATCACGACCACTACCATACCATCACTACCACCACCACCACACAGATCATAAGAGAACTCAATCTGGTATCATTATCATCATCGACGCTGGACACGACGATGCGGAGGTGGCAGAAGGAGTGCCAGGAGGTGCGCAGGTGCCTGCCGGAAATGCTCCTCGCCACCGCACACTGCCTCTCGCAACTCTGCAAGCAACTCACGTACGTGTGTGTGTGTGGGTTTATGTGGGTTTGTGTGTGTGGGTGTGTGTTTATGTTGGTTTGTGTGTGTGGGTTTATGTGGGTTTGTGTGTGTGTGTGTGGGTTTATGTGGGTTTGTGTGTGTGGGTGTGTGTGTTTATGTTGGTTTGTGTGTGTGGGTGTGTGTGTTTATGTGGGATGTAAGTGTGTGTGTGTGTTCGTTCTCACCTCCTTCATCCACCTTCTTTTCTTCCCTCACAGCAACGCCAATCTCAGCCACTCCACAAGTGCCGACCAAGCCTCCAGGAACAATGTACGAGCACGTGACCCTTCTGTCGTTTACTCTTGCATTCTAGGGCTATATTGATTTATTCATCCGTCCATCTATCTACCCATCCATCCAACTACCCATCCAACCCACCCATCCATCCAACTACCCATCCAACCCACCCATCCATCCATCCATCCATCTTGGGAACAGCTGTTGAAGGAGTACAGGGCGCAGATGGCGAGTCTGGTGAGTTTCTCAGGCTCGATGACGTCACGAATGCCCTCCCACGTGACCGCTCAACTCGTCTCCCTCGAGGCGTCCATCAAATGACGTCATCATCATAATAATAATAAATAATATAATGAAATAATAAAAACAAAGTATAAAAAGTGATGTGGATAAACTATTATACTATATTATTATAAACTAATTACAATCGGCCCTTTTTCGAAGCTTTGTAATTAATTGGTTTCCAACTCTGATGTTCTTTTTGCCTATAATTACATTTTTTTAAATCTTTATTTTTTATGCTTTTTTTATAAGTTTTTATTAAATAATCTAAAAATCGTTTTTACTTTTGATCAGTTGAAACAAATGCCAGGACGCATTGATAATTAAATATAATTAAATCTGCCTCGATCAATAATTCAAAATTTTAATAAGCTTAAATGGGTAATTAGTTGTTAATTAACAGGTAATTAGCCAACAAATAACTAGTGAAGTGACGTATGCAAATGGTTACTGGTGTGAGTGAATCAGATTGTGTACAGCTGCGCAAGTTGTACTTTCGTGTGTAGGAGCAACCTAAAGATAATATATTTTACAATTAATAATAATTAAACAATTAGGATACAATTTCTTTTTAATTGGAAGCCATAAAGCTTTTATAGATGAGTTTAAGATGAATTTGATTGAAGGAATTAATAAACCAAAAGATTCATTTTTAAAAAGTAGGCGCTTGATGGGGAAACTTGATTGACTTATAATAATTGAATAATTAATGGGCTGTACAGCCTGCACTTAATGATTGATTGGTGGTGTAAAAAAAGGGTAAATAGGTGTCACAAAGAAATTAAACACTTATTTGGTCAATAAACTCTGGTAAGATAATAAATGAGACAATAAACATGAAATGAGAAAAATAATTTAAACAAATAATTATTCAAACAATCGATTTGCATCTCTGATGGAAAAACATACGAAGTAAGGGAATATCATCTGAATACAACATCGTCATCATCATTCTCATCATCCTTATCACCACCATCATCATCACCACGACCCTGGTGTTACTGCCTCTTCACCAACCCTTACCTGTATTACAATGAAACCTGTATGGCCTAGCAAGTCCCAGAGATGAAAGAGAATTTTAAATATATAAATTAATAATTTTGAAATTTAAATAGATTGAGAGTGAATTCTAGAGATAATTTATATCCTGTAATGAAGCGCTAAAAATGTATGCACTTATTGAAAATGAAATTTCAACAATTAAATTTAAAAACTTAAAAAATAATTCTTAATAAAAAAAAATAATAAATGTCATAAGTAATAATAAAGACATATGTATTGGTGAATTGTATGATATTTCTAGTGGGTGCGATGCTTAGGCGAGGACAGCCTGGAGGAACTGCATAACACAAGGAATGACACCCCGCTGTGAACTCTTCAGAGCCACCTGTGGTTGAAGGGGGGGTGAGTGGGTGGTTGGGTGGGTAGTTGATTTGGAGAAGATGAGTGGTTACATTCGAGTGGGTGGGGTAGTTAGATTGGTAGTGGGTGGAATGTTTCAAATTGTGGTTAGAGTGGGATGAGTGTGGTGAGATAGTTATGATGGATGCAAACTCCCCACTACAACCACACCACAACCACCTCAACCACCCCTCACCAACAACCCCACCCACCTCGATCTTGCTGGCCAGAGGCACGACCTTCAACTCGACGAGGACGATGACCTTGGTGGAAAGGTCAAGAGAGGAGTAGATGAGGTCGCAACCGCCCTCTGACCTCTTCGCCACCGTGAAGACGCTGTGCTTGTGAAGGCGCTCCTGGAGTTGTTCTGTTGGTGGTTGTGGTGGGGGTAGTGGATATGGCGGTGGAAGTAGATGATGTACCAACCATCCAGCCACACACACACACACACACACACACACACACACACACACACACACACACACACACACACACACACACACACACACACACACACACACACACACACACACACACACACACACACACACACTCACCGACAGACAAAGCCATGTTAGCTATGAAGAAGCGCTTTTCTTCGGCGATTTCTTGCCACAGCGACAAGAAGCGACTCTTCTCGACGCCTGTGTCGCCAACCACGGCAGCAGAGACGTCCCACTGACACATGAAGTAGACCACTTCTTCACTCGTTTTGATCGCCACCTGTGGTGGTTGTTGTGGTCGAGGTGGTTGTTGTGGGGGTGGTGGTTGTTGTGGTCGCACACACACACACACACACACACACACAAACACACACACACACACACACACACAAACACAGAGCACACACACACACACACCTGTAGGAGGTTGAAGGGCTGCATGGGGTGGGCGGGGCCAGTGGCGCAGAGAGGCAGACTGAGGTGGGTGCTGTGCGAGGGCTGCAGGGGCTCTGGCACCCGCATCTGCTCTGCCGGCACCAGGCCTATGCTGTGACCATGTGGTGGTTATGATGATGATGGTGGTGGTGATGGTGGTGATGATGATGATGATGATGATGATGGTGGTAGTGGTGGTGATGACGTTTATGATTACGATGATGAGAATGGTGATGATTCTGAAAAATATAAAGATGATGGTGATTATAGAGATGAAGATGATGCTGATGATGATTACGATGATGATGCCATACTGACCTGTTATTATTGAGCTGGATGGCGAAGTCATGCAGGGGTCGAGGGCAGAGGTTCGTGAAGGTCATCTGCATGGTCATGTGACCTGCCCGTCGTTCGAAGGCGCCCTTGATCTCCAAGACCTTGCCCTTGCTGGCAGGCACCCATGTCTGTGTGGTTGGATGGGTGCTTGTATGCGTGCTTGTATGGGTGGGTGAATAGTGTGTGCTGAAGAGTATGCCTGTGTGGTTGGTTGGTCGGTTGTGTATTGTTGTTGTGGTAGTTGTAGCTTCAAGCGTTTGGTTTGAAACGTGTTGTTGTTGTTGAATGTGTTGTTGTTGGGTTTGTTGTGTGTTTGTTGTGGAGTGGATTGTTGACATAACTGATTGGAGACTCACCGTCAAGGGCGCAGTGCTGGCTGGAATGATGGAGTGGAGCACTGTGTTATCCTGCAGTGGACTCGCATTGGTCGAGAGCTGGACACGTGATTGCAAACTATTTATAGAACTCGTCGATATATGAATATTCATAACTCATTAGTAAGCATGCGCGTGCGTGAGACACAAACAAACACACACTCACATCGCCAAGAAGATCGACGATATTATGATTGAGCGGGAAAACAGTTTGCGTGGGAGGGGCCACTAGGTCACCCATGTCGAGCAGGTCACCAATCAGGTTGTCGGTGGTGACTTGATTGACAGGTTGCTTGGTGGTGTTGGTGGGCGGGAGGTCAGTGTTGGGTGAGTCGTCATTGGGACTGTATCTGTTGGGTGGAAGAATCGTGGTAGTGTAGTGCTTTCCTAATCAAATACCACCCTACAACACCCTACCAACCCTTCCCTCTAGCACCCTACAACACCCTACCAACCCTTCCCCCTACCACCCTACAACACCCTACCAACCCTTCCCCCTACCACCCTACAACACCCTACCAACCTTTTCCCATCTTCACCCACCAACCAACCAACCAACCACCCACCAACCAACCACACACCACTAACTTATTAGGCGACGCCCTCCTGTATACAGCCGAGTCGGACTTAGCCGAGTCGACGAAGTACGAAGGGGGTTTCTTGAAGACGGAACTGAGAGACGATATGTGGCAGATCAACTCGTCGAGAAGGGAGCCTTCGATCATGTCGGACTCTTCAGAGATGAGGGGCTTCTCCGCCAAGACGACCTCCTTGGCGGCAGTGGGGTCTGCCGAGAGGAGGCGCCAGTAGATGTAGCCCCTGTCCCGCAGGTCTGGACTGTCGCTGTCCTTTTGGGTTCGATGAAGGAGGGTGGGGTTGTTTGCTTTGGTTGGTTGGAAACGGTAACCCCACCCCCCCTTTCACCCATTCCTCTACCCTCCCCCAGCCATCATACGTCCTCCCCCCACTGAACAATCCTTTCCTCCAAACCCACACCCACCCCCCATCACTCCAAACCCCCCCCCCCACTTCCACCCACCTGGGTAGCCAGCGTGAGGATCTGCTGCACCAGATCCTGCGTGGAAGACGGCCTCTTCAGGAACAACTTGACGATCGCTGTCAGCAGCTGCAGTTGCACCTGTGGGCATGATGATGATGATGATGGTGGCGATGATGATGATGAGAAGGAGGGGGAGGAGATGATGATAGTGGTGACGATGGTAATGATGATAATGACGATGGTTGGTCATGGTAATGATGATAATGACGATGGTTGGTCATAGTAATGATGATGGTGACGATGATGACGTCAGGCACATGTGTGTTCTCGTCGTGGAAGCCGTCCATGAAGCCGTCGAGGAGATCGTGTGCGTTGTCAATCCTCTCGGCATACTCGCCTATGATCCAGACCATCGAGGCCCTGTCGCGTGGTGGTGGTGGGCGAGAGTGTGGTGGGTGGTGTTAATTGTAGTAGTGGAGGGGAGGGGGTGTAGTTATGTGGTGGTGATTGCAGTTGTGGTTGTGGTAGTACCAATAGTGTTGGAAGTGGTGATGATAGTGGTAGTGGTGTTGATTGTGATTGTAGTAAGGGTGATGATAGTGTTGATTGATGGAATTTTTTTAGTATACAGATGGTTTAATAATGTTGATGATGATGTTGGCGGCATTGTAGCCTTTTGGTGATGATGATAGTAATAGTATGGTGGTAGTGATGGTAATAGTATTGATGGGCACCTGGCTTCGGGCTCGTCGAGGGTGTCGAGGTTCTCACACAGGGTGGCGATGATGCTCTCGTACTTGTTCGGGTATTTGCGGAAGATGTCCTGCGTGTGGTTGTGGATGCTGGGTTGGGTGCTCAGATGGCTTGTCTTATATGCTTATATAAGGTCCTAGTCACCCCCCTCTCTACCCACCCCTTTCCAACCCAACCACAATCATCCCAGACCAAGCCCTCCCCAATCATCATACTCTCCCCCCCCCAAGCACCTTGATTACAATGACAGCCTCCTGCACCACATAGTTGACCTTGGAGTGAATGAGGTCAAGCAGTGTGGCAACGCACCTCTCGGAAGCCTGCTCCACCTGTGTAGTTGTTTGTGTGGTTGTTTTTGTGGTTGTTTGTGTGGTTGTTTGCGTGGTTGTTTTTGTGGTTGTTTGTGTGGTTGTTTGTGTGGTTGTTTGTGTGGTTGTTTGTGTGGTTGTTTGTGTGGTTGTTTGTGTGGTTGTTTGTGTGGTTGTTTGTGTGGTTGTTTGTGTGGTTGTTTGTGTGGTTGTTTGTGTGGTTGTTTTTGTGGTTGTTTGTGTGGTTTTTGAGCTTGTTTGTGTGTTTATTTTAATCATCATCGTCATCATCATCATCCTCATCACCATCATTATCACCATCATCATCACCATCATTATCATCATCATTACCATCACCATCATTATCACCTCCTCCTCACACTCACCTTGATGGCACACCTCCCAATGGCTCTGATGGAACTTCTCACAAAGTCCACATCCACCTCGGTGGCGTACCTGTGCGTGATGATGATGATGATGGTGGTGATGATGATGGTGGTGATGATGATGATGATGGTGGTGATGATTATGAAATTTGTTTGTTTTTTATTTTTTCTAGATGATTTAAGCCACACGCCACAACATCACACCCAACAACCATACAACCCCATTACACGAAACCAACCCCACCACACCAGCCCACCCCACCACAACAACCAACCCCACCAGCCCACCCCACCACACCAACCAACCCCACCAGCCCACCCCACCACACCAACCAACCCCACCAGCCCACCCCACCCCACCAACCAACCCCACCAGCCCACCCCACCCCACCAACCAACCCCACCAGCCCACCCCACCCCACCAACCAACCCCACCAGCCCACCCCACCACACCAACCAACCCCACCAGCCCACCCCACCCCACCAACCAACCCCACCAGCCCACCCCACCCCACCAACCAACCCCACCAGCCCACCCCACCACACCAACCAACCCCACCACACCAACCAACCCCACCACACCAACCAACCCCACCACACCAACCAACCCCACCAGCCCACCCCACCACACCAACCAACCCCACCAGCCCACCCCACCAGCCCACCCCACCACACCAACCAACCCCACCAGCCCACCCCACCCCACCAACCAACCCCACCAGCCCACCCCACCACACCAACCAACCCCACCACACCAACCCACCCCACCCCACCCCACCAACCCACCCCACCCCACCAACCCACCCCACCACCAGCACCACCACCACACCAACCAACCACACCACACCAAACCACACGACCAAACCACCAACCAACCACACCAGCCACACCAACCACTGCAACCACCACCACCACACGACCACCACCACCGACTCCTTCAGTTCAGCGAGCACTTGCTGGATGTTGGAGGGGTTCGTGAGGCGGATCATGATGTCCAACTTCTCCAACTTGACGTAGATCGGGTCGTTGTACTTCACGAAGAAGACCTTCAACTCGCTCTTCAAGACGTCAGGTCTGTGTGTGTGTGTGTGTGTCTGTGTGTGTGTGTGTGTCTGTGTGTGTGTGTGTGTTTGTGTGTGTGTGTGTGTGTGTAGTGTGTGTGTGTGTGTATGGTGTATGTGTGTTTGTGTGTGTGTGTAGTGTGTGTGTGTGTGTATGGTGGAAGAGAGGGTGTAGTGGAGTGATGAGGTAAGCCACCGCATCCACCTATTCACTCATCAACCCTGTCTCCATTCACCCATCCACACACCAGTCCAACACAATCACCTCCTTCTCAAAGCACCTCCCTCCCCCAACCACACCCACCTTTTCTGGATGATCAGGTTGATGTTACGCAGGGCCACGTACTGAATTTCATGTTCGGTGGAGAGGAGAGTGACCAGAGGGGGGGTCAACTTGCGGGTCATGATGGCCTGCAGGTCACTCGAGGGGTCAACCATCTCCAAGAACTTCATTATCACCTGCGTCACGTGCGTCGTCGATGGGCAATGTCATGGTGGCAGTCGAACACACAATATCGTAACGTCAATATCGTCACACACAAAACACACAAGCGCGCGTAAACCCACACATACACACCTACCCGCCCACACAAGAAAAAATCCACTCTTCTACACAAACACACACAAAAACCCATACCCCCCCCCCACACAAACACAAAAACCCATACCCCCCCCCCACACAAACATAAAAACCAACCCTCCCCCCCCCCCACACAAACACAAAAACCCACCACCCCTCCCACACAAACACACAAAACCCACCCTTCCCCCCCACACAAACACACAAAACCCACCCTCCCCCGCCCACACAAACACAAAAACCCCACACCCCCCCTAGCCACCTTGACGGCAGAGAGGATGACGGCGGAGTTGGCATGCGCCAGACGGGGGCACACCCTCTCGCAGATGTTCTGCGCCTCTCTCTCGTCACGTGCTTCGTAAGAAGAGATCGCGTCCAAGATGAAGACTTGACCCCATCTGGGGGAGGGGGTGGTGATGATGATGGTGGTGATGATGATGGTGGTGGTGATGATGGTGGTGATGATGATGGTGGTGGTAGTTGTGATTATGGTGTAAGAGAGGGGTTAGTATGAAGAAGGGATGGGGTTTTGATGGTGATGATGATAGTGCACACAGAGGCATACAAGGAGTGTGTACACAGCAGCAATGCAATACAAGAGAGGGGGGTGTACGCAAGGCGGCTTACTCTGTGCACTCGTTGAGGGCAGTCAGGAGTTTGTTGATGGTCTGCGGGTTGAAGGTGAGGATGGAGGAAGGACTCGAGGAGGTCTCCATGATCTCCGAGATGGACGCCACTGCATTCGCCACCACCTTGGCAGGGTGGAGTGGTGAGGTGGAGTGGTGAGGTGGAGTGGTGAGGTGGAGTAGTGAGGTGGAGTGGTGAGGTGGAGTAGTGAGGTGGAGTGGTGAGGTGGAGTGGTGAGGTGGAGTAGTGAGGTGGAGAGGTGAGGTGGAGTGGTGAGGTGGAGTGGAGTGGTGAGGTGGAGTGGTGAAGTGGAGTGGTGAGGTGGAGTGGTGAGGTGGAGTGGTGAGGAGGAGTGGTGAGGTGGAGTGGTGAGGTGGAGTGGTGAGGTGGAGTGGTGAGGTGGAGTGGTGAGGTAGAGTGGTGAGGAGGAGTGGTGAGGAGGAGTAGTGAGGTGGAGTGGTGAGGTGGAGTGGTGAGGTGGAGTGGTGAGGAGGAGAGGTGAGGTGGGATGCTTAAGTGGAATGAGGCTGCTGCTGCCTGAGATAAAAGCTCAGCATGTTGGTATTAAGAGATAATACAACAAAAAAATATACCATCATAACAAATAACACCATAACAATGATAACAAATAACAGCATAACAATGATAACAAATAACACCATAACAATGATAACAAATAAAACCATAACAATGATAACAAATAACACCATAACAATGATAACAAATAACAGCATAACAATGATAACAAATAACACCATAACAATGATAACAAATAAAACCATAACAATGATAACAAATAACACCATAGCAATGATAACAAATAACACCATAGCAATGATATTATGAACAGATATAATACAAGAGGAGCTTGAAAGGCTTGCAAAGAGTGACGCTGCCGACCATGGGGTTCGAGTCGGAGATGAGGTCGCGCAGGATGTCGAGGAAGCCCTGCTCCTCCACCAGGAGCGGGTTGATGTCGTACAGCTTGGCGACGCACACAGCAGACGTCTTCCTGACGTAGGGGTCCTCGTCGCGCAGGCACTTGCGCAGGGGCTCGCACAAGTACTCGGTGATCTTGTCCACCCGGATGCAGCCCATTGTGCGCACTGCCAACGCCCTTATCAGCGGGTTCGGGTCGTCGCAGTCCTGTTGGCGTCATCGTCATTGTGATGGTGGTGGGTAGAAACTTTAGGAATTTTTCAGAATGCCAGAGGAATTGCTTGGAGAATTATTGTGACTCTAGAGAAACAGCATCATTATCATCATCTTCCTCATCATTATCATCATTATCACCATCTTCCTCATCATTATCATCATCTTCCTCTTCTTAGTCGGCTTTTTTTCACCACATACATCTCACCTATCTCAAATATAGTCAACCAATTCAATATAACCTACCATAAATATGCTGATGATATACAACTTCTTCAATTCATCACACCTAATACATCCAACCAAGCTACTAGTAACCTCACATCTTGCATACAAACCATGGAAACTTGGTTCCTCAATAACTATCTCCAGTTTAACACCACTAAATCACAAATATTAAAACTAGGCACCCCTTTTCAACTAAATAGTTTAAACACCATAGCATCTGTCAACATCAACTCAGATAAAATCCCCATCAAAAACAATCTCAAAATACTCGGAGTCACCTTTGATAGCACACTCACTTTCAAAAACCACATCACATCAATCCTCCAATCATCACACTATCATCTCAAAGCAATCAAACACATACGCCCATTCATTACTACTGATCTCTCCACCTCACTCAAGAAAGAAATCGTCTACAATCAGTTTTAAACATGACTGCTAGAATTACACTCAACTGTGATTACCCAGGCCATCACCTTGTTCAGTCATCAAATGATAATCTTATAAAACTTCACTGGCTTCCTATAGACTTTCGAATACCTTTCAAAATTGCCATCACTACATTCAAAATTCTTCAAATTTCAATACCGTCATATCTCAGCAAACTCATAACCAACTAAACATCAAACAAACAACTGCGTTCATCTTCATCTCTTCTCCTCAACCAAGAATCCACTACAAACAACATCTCAAAAAGAGCTTTCCGTCACGCAGCTCCAACAACTTGGAATGCCCTTCCACCTGCACTTCGAAGCATCAACCAATTTTCGACTTTCAAAGCCAAACTGAAAACTCATTATTTTAACTTAGCTTATCACTCATGATAATTACTCCATGCTACTCTTTGCTTTCCTTTTTATAACATTACTATTATAATTATTATTTCTTTCCTGCATTACGACATAGTGAGAGCGCTTCAGTTGCGTGCCCGGGCACTATACAGAAATGGCAATTATTAGTATTTATTCATATATACAGGGTAGGCATAGGAAGACCTTGACGAAGGTGTTGACAGCAAGGATGGCGAGGTCAGGTTGGCTCTTGGCGTAGTTCATGAGGTACAAGTAGACGAGCTTCTTCAGCTCCAGGTTGTCCGTCTGCATGCAGTTGACTACATCAGGAAAGAGAGCACTGTACAAATAGGTAACATTTTTAAATGACTTTTTAAATAGAATTTTAATTTTTTACATTTAAATTTTGTAAAAACATTTGTAAATACAATAAATAATTTAAAAAACACCATAAGCACCTGACGTCCTTGCCAACAGTCATGGAAGCAATAACTTTCTTAACTGCCTCTTTTTTCTTATCCTTTTTATCGCTGTTTAGTTCTGACTTCAACTCAAATATTTCACCTAGGAAGGCAAGTTGTTGAAGTAATTTGGGCAAGCATACCTGTTTTACCGTATAAAAACTGAAGAAACTAACAAACCCTTTTTGGTAGTGGTGAAATATTTGGCATCCGTCATTTTAGCGGTTGTCTGGAACCAATTCAGCTAGAAAGGTAAATTTTATTTTGTGATTCAAGCTCGGTTGTGGTGACGCATAAATGATGCGAGAGAAGGGGCCACTCAAGAGAGCTATAAAATAAAGTTCGGCTACTTAAAATTCCACTCGAAATATTAAAATGAAACATACTTTGGCTGTTTGGCGGATACCTGGCAAAAATTGCATTAGACTAGTCGCAACATGAACTCGTCGAAACAAATAAAAAAATACATTTGTGATTAAATTTTTATCTATTTGACAAAAAATAATGTAAATTGTTAAACATTATTTTTTTATTCAAAATATTATAATTTATTTTGTCTAAGATTTACATTTGCTTAGTGATAAATTGGTATTCAAAAACATACAAAAAATGTTTTTAAAATGCTTTAATTTTTTAAAAATTCTTCTAAAGAATCAAACCTTGAAAAAAAGAAGTAAACCTGGGGAACGGACAAAAAGCCTCTCGGAGAAAATACCTTCTACAAAAAGCCTCCCGGAAAAAAAACCTTGGAGAAAAAGTGTCCTTGTTAATATTTTAGTATAAATAAAACGGACTTTTTATATAAAAAACTGATTTTTTATATCAATCAATCAATCAAGTAGATTTTTATAGCGCTTTTTATTCAAATCCAAGATTATAGATTCGTTTCACAATTTTAAATAAATAAAACGAACTATATTTTTTTAAATACATAATTATAACGAACTTTAATTTATCAAATACAATACAAATTGTTGGTAAACGGATAAATTTTTTCAGGAAAAATATCGTCTAGATAAAAAGTCTTCAGGATAAAAAGTCTTCAGAAAAAAAATCTTCAAAAAATTAATCTTCAAAAAATTAATTTTTAAGGAAAAATAATCACGATCGAGAACCAACAGAAAACCTAATGATTAAAGTGATGAATCAACAACAACCAAGGCAAATTTATTCAAATGCTATTTCGAGATAGGAGCAAAAAAATAGAACAAACATTAGATGAAAGTATTAAATTTCATTCTTTAAGTTTTAAGGATCACGTATTAATCATGTATTTTTCCTTATAAATTAATTTTTTGAAGATTTTTTTGAAAGCTTTTTCTCCAAGAGGCTTTTTATCCTCGAAAAAGCCGAAAATATGATACTAAAAGAGAGAATAAAGTAAATGAGTAGAGTTCCTCAGCGCTGAAGCGACTATATCACGTCACAAAGCAGCACAGGCATTTGGTGCAAATTTTTCTTTAATTATCTCATGGGTATCCAGCTTTTGCTAACTTCTGCAACGTCTAATCTCAGAACCATCACACAAATAACTTGAATAGAATAATCGAAAGGGCCGCCAAAAAGCAATACATTGCTGCACATGTACACTGTCTAAACGTCTCAGAAGCGTCTATTTGGGTAACAAGGCTTACAAACTTTTGATTAAAGCTAGATTGACTCAATAATATTGAAGTTGAATATCACAAAAATATGTCTATAAACAAAATAGGGGTGGAAAAGTGAAAAAATAGAAAGACGTCAAAATATAAAAGAAGCAAGGTCTGTGGTGTTGGTGCACCAAGGTAGGAAGATCGGACGAATGTAACAAGATGGAAGCTGGAGAGAAAGGAAAGAGGTCAGAGGATGGAAGTAGGTCAAAGGGTGGATGAAGGAAGTGAGAGGTGAAAGATAAAGGGTGGAGTCAGTGAAGGGTCAAAGGGTGGAGCCAGTGATGGCAATGTTGCTGCAGAGGGTGGGAGTGATGGGGATGCAGTTGAGGTAGTGGCAGAAGGAGCAGTGGATGAAGGGAGGCAGGTAGAACATCACCACAAGCGACAGCATCAGGAGGCTCGACAGCACGCCACACACGACCACCACCGCCAACTTGCGTCTACGTTCTCTCAAGGTGAAGCTGATGTAGGGAAGGAAGACGAAAGAAAGCATGAAGCCGATCAGAAAGCCACCGATGTGGGCGAGGTTGTCGACCATGGGCAGAAGGCCGAGGAGGAGGAGGACGAGGAGGAGGAGGCAGAGGCGGAGGAGGGCCAGACGAGGCTGCTTGAGGATGTACCAGTTCTGAATCACCTCCACGAACAAGCACGATAACAGGCCGAACTGAGAGCCCGATGGACCTGCCTGTGTGTGTGTGTGTGTGTTTGTGTGTGTGTGTGTGTGAGGAAGATGATAGTGGTGGTGTGCATCAAATTTTAATAACATGCTAAATTTTTCAATTTCGTTTTCAAAAAACTTTATGAGATGGTAATGATGACGATGTCGACGATGACGACTACGACGACAAGGTTGATGACGACGACGACCTCGATGAGATGCGGTAGGAGGATGGCGGCGAAGAGGCTGCCACCGACGCCGCTGAGGACGTAGATGATGCAGATGCGCAGCCAGCCAGCCAGCTTCTCCAGGTCCCTCATCACCGTCAGCTGGAAGACCACCGTCACCATCAGATGAACCACGCTATGATGGTAGTTGTGGTTGTGGTGGTGTGTAGTGTGGTGTTGTAGTGGTTTTGTGGGGTGTTGTGTTGTGGGTGTGAAAGATTTCATTGGTGATGTTTATGATATTATTGATGGTGATGTTAATGATAGTGATGGATATGAAAGTGTTATGATGATGATGTTAATGATGGCAGTGAAAGTACTACATAATACTCGTGGAAAATACTAAAAATTAAATCGCCCGTTAAATGACGCACCCTGCGTGGATGAAGAGGGAGCTGACCAGACGGTAGATCTGGTCGGGCACTTTGGCGCGCAAGAAAGGCACCATTCCACACACGTCCTGCATGCAGTCCACCTGCAGTGCAATGCGATGCAACAAATAATAATTAATTACTTCATAGTCACAGCTCCACTAATTCCGATTTTAAGCATTCACTAACCAACCGCAACACGCACGCCCCCCCTGAAACAACAACCAAGGCCTCCAACACCCCTCCCCTCCCCCCTCGCTTCCCCCCCCTATTGGGCACCTGGGAGCAGAGGGCAGCATCAGCGTGGTAGTACCCCCTCAGGAAGACACAGTCCTCCCTCGTCGTGATCACACACCCTCCCCTGACGCCCACGCAACACGGCCTGCCAGTGATGTCACATGTCAAGTGCTCCAAGTCATCGTCAGATGGAAGGTCTGTCGCTTTGTATGCTTGCTTGCACGCCTGTGTGTGTGTGGGTGGGTGTGTGTGTGTGTGTGAGTGTGTGTGTGTGTATGTGTGTGTCTCATACAGGCCAAAGGGTGATGTCGTCAGGCCAGTCGTGCTGTTGTCTTCCCGGAAGCAGTACTGGCTTCATGCAGAACCTGCGGTGTGGTGGATGATGCAGGTGTGGTGAGTGATAATATATAAAAACATCTTTTTTGAATGTCTCTCTATCTCCCCTCGCCCCAACTCACCTCTCTCTTTCCCCCTCCCCACCACAACTACCTCACCAACCCACCACCCCTCTCCACCCCCATCGCACCTGGGGTCCTGATGGCACACGGCACCAGAGGAGCGGTTGAAGGGACCCGTGCCGTTCGCCCACGTCATCCAACGACTCAAACTCGACTGATGATGATGATGATGATGATGATGATGATGGTGATGGTGATGATGATGGTGTTGATGATGATGATGATGATGATGATGGTGATGATGCCGCAATGATTGATTGCCTTTTTTACCTTTAGTTTTATCACAACCATAACTATCGTTATCATCAACATCATCATCATGGCCACAATAATATTTTCTCGTTCAACTAGGCACGACTTTCCCCTCTCACACAACCCCTCCCTCCAGACCACACAACCCCCTTCAAGCACACCCCTCCACACAACCCCCTTGCAGCCCCTCCCTACAGACCACACAACCTCCTCCCTCACAGTTCCCAACCACACCCCCTTCTAACCACCTTGGACAAATGCATGCCATAGGGGTAGAGACAGTCCTTCTCACTCGCCTGGTAACAACCCGAGCCATCAAGTCTGTGCGTGGGAGTGTGGGTGGGTGTGTGTGTGTGGGTGTGTGTGTGAGCGTGTGGGTCGGTGGGTGGGTGTGTGTGTGGGTTTCAGTGATTTGAGTGTGTGGGTTTGTGAAGAAAAGATAGAAATGGAAATAACGGCAACAACAACACTAACAAGCCATCCAAACCAATAACACAAAAACCACAGCAACTACATTAATCCCAACAACCACAAAAACAACTACATCAGCCACAACAACCACAACAACAACTACATCAGCCACAACAACCACAACAACAACTACATCAGCCACAACAACTACAACAACAACCACAACAACTACAACCACCTGATGCAACAAGCGGTAGCGGCTTCATGCAGCCTCACCCGCTGCACCTGCCTCTCGACCAACTCATCCACCTTCATGCAGCCTGAATACCTCGCCCCCAGGTGGATGAGGTCTGCCTGTGGGTGGGGGAGGGGTGGCATGGAGAAGATGATGAAGATGATGATGATGATGGTGCGAAGAAGGGGATGCTAGGCTTGTTTGTCGGAAAAGATAAATTAAAAAGTACAATTATTTTAAAAAGTACAAATACTTTGAATATAAAATAAGAGCGCGAAAAGGTCGAAGCAGCAAAGCACCTGTCTCAGACCAATCCACACGTTGTTGTCCTCAATGTAACTCGATTCCTCGATGGCGAGGTTTGGCTTCAAGACCTGTATGTACGTGATGTCAAGGTCACACGCACGCACGCACACATACACACACACGCACACACACACACACCTCTTCAGTGATACTGGAGTAGGAGAGACCGAAGGGAGCAAGGTCGTGCACGCACACAGCTATCAAGTAGCACACCATTTGTACAAATGTGCACCAGAATGTGAAGTAAGGACTGGGTGGGTGAGATGGTGATGATGATGAGGGTTAAAATGATGAAGAATATAACGGTGAGAATGATGATGATGATGATGACGATCACACCGGTGGTCAGGCAGCGAGTTGAACTGCCTCTTGACGACACTGTCGATCCTCGACCTGCGGTACTCCAGGTCTGCCAGGTACTGCAAGAAGCTCTTGCCTATGTGTCTGCCCCTGCGTCTGCGTGTGTCTGTCGGTACGCTTGTGTACGCCTGTGTGTCTGTGTGCGTGTGGTAGTAGTGCCTCTTGTTTGCCTCTTGCTGTGGTTTCTTCTGTCGCGAAATGAAGTCCTCCAGGACTGAGGGTGGAAGCTTTGACATCGGCTGGAAGATGCCGTGTTGCCTTGGATACCTGATGATGGTGGTGGTGATGACGATGATGATGATGGTGATGCTGATGATGATAATGGTGGCGGTGATTGATGATGTTGATGATAGTGGTGGTGGTGATAACGACATTGCAACATCTCAGGGTCACTAACAAGGTCGAAGTCATTTGGTGGTGCAGGTACGCGTCATACAGAGAGGTTTGGGCATGGTTGTTGCTTGTAGTTGTGGTGGTTGATCTTTGGTGTGAGTCATTGACGTCAAAATTGGCGGGAATTGCTATATCTTGGATGGGAGCAGTGTTGGTGGTGGTGGTGGGAGGATTAAAAGTGAACTTGGAGAAGTTTTTATTTTGATTCTTGTCGATAGGGGCGGCTCTGTTTGTGTCGTGAAGGTCAGTGCTCGCTTCAAAGACGTCGTCATCTTCAACTTCACCAGCGTCATTTGTGGTAGCGGCTATGACGCCACCATCATTACCATCTCTTCCACCAACACCACGACCACCACCTCCTCCACCACCCCTACCATTATCTCCACCTCCAACCACAACAGCATCTATCACAGCTGGCTTCTTATTCCTCCTTCTCTCAATCAGTGACATTCTCTGTCCACCACCACCACTGCTACCAACACCACCACCACCACTGCTACCTTCAAACACCTCATCAGCACTACTATCAGGACTTGCAGGCGATAATGATTGCATGTTGCTGTTGCTGGAAGGAACGGCGTTGTTATTGTTGTTGGTGGGAAGACTGTTGTGGTCGTTGTTGACATTGTTGATAGTTATATTATTATTATTATTATTAGAAATTTTGTTTTTAGTGTTGTTATTTATGTTGTTTGTGACGTCATTGTAGGGTTTGTAAACACTCGAGGGGGGTAGGAGGAGGGTGGGGAAGATGGCAGTGGGCGTGGGAACGTCAAAGAAAACGTCGTCGTCATGGTTGCCAAGAGGTTCAAGCGAACGTTGTTGCTAATTGGTGTTGTTGCACATCCCTTCATTTATCAATTCATTCATCCATGCATCAATCCATCCATCCACCCATCCATTTTTCCAATATTGCAGCACACACACACACACACATACATACACACACAAACACACACACATACACACACACACACATACATACACACACATACACACACCTCCATTTTCATTTGGTGCAGGGTGATGCTGCGAGGGTGCAGTGGATGGACGTTGTCCCTGAGCACCTGTGGAGTCTATGACAGTGATGATGATTATACGATGATAGTGATGATGATGATGATAGTGATGATGATTATGATAGGGATGATGATGATGGTGATACGGTGATAGCGGGGATGATGATGCAGGAACAGCTACAATGAAAAGATCCAACAAACCCCCACCAACCAGCTGTGAGCCCCTCCACCAACCCCCACTTACCAACACTAAAACCAAACCCTCCTCCCTTACAACTACCCACCAACACTAACAACCAGCCCTTCCCCCCCCCACCCCACAACTACCCACCATGGCTGTCTTGATACCCTTCAGGGCCATCCTCCACACCGACTCCCTGCCCCCCCTGATCGTGACCACGTTCGTCGTGCGGGCAGCCCTACGACTCATGGTGGACACCCTCGAGAGTTGGGTATTCAAGCCGGGCCTGGTGGTGGTGGTGGTGTTGGTGATGGTGGTGTTGGTGATGGTGGTGTTGGTGATGGTGGTGTTGGTGATGATGGTGGTGTTGGTGATGATGGTGGCAGTGGTGATGATGGTGGTGGTGGTGGTGATGAGGGTGGTGGTGATGAGGATGGTGGTGATGATAGTGATGTGGTGGTTTTTGTGGGTTTTGTGGTGGTGAACTGTTGATGGCATTAAGCAATCATTCAACCACTAGTCAAGCCCCAAACCTCCCCCTCCTGCTAACCTGGCCAGGGGGTCTGTGATGTGGTAGTGGCTTCTGGGTGTTTGGGTGAACGCCTCACTGACGTCATCATTATCAGGAACCTCCTTGTACTGTCCAACTATCATGTTCTTCATTCGCCTCCTACGCACCAGATCTCTCCATTGCTGTCCTGATGTGTGTGTGTGTGTGTGTGTGTGTGTGTGTGTGTGTGTGTATGTGTGTTATTGCATGTGTGTGTGTGTGTGTGTGTATGTGTGTGCATGTGTGGGTGTGTGTTAATAGGATTATGACATCACCTTTGTCTTCTTCTTCCTCCTGATTGAGACCAAGCCATGATATGAAATTACCAACCATGCTCCTGAAAGTGGTAGTGTTTAAAAAAAGACTGAATAAAAATATGTTTTCTAAATTTTTGATAGTTGAAGATTAGGAAGCAAATTATATCAAGTCAGTACTTTGAGTAAAGTAAGGGCTTCTTTGTGAATACAGGCGTCTTTTGATTCGATAACCTGCATTTTATTGCATTTTTTTCCAATTTAAATTTAATAGAAAATTAATAGTGCCTTTTTACATTTCACTAACTGAAGCTTAGGTTATATTTTTCAAAAAGTATCAAATACATTTTAGGAGTTTCTTCATTTTTCTTGTCTGCCACAGACTCTTGTGATGACAGAAAAACACTGGATTCATCTCCATCATTCTCTACCCTAGATGGTGGTCTCTCCATCTCATGAAACGTCCAAGCTATGCTTTTTAAGTTGTTTAAAATATCGTCTTTTTTTTATTTAACGTTTGAAAACATATTTTAAAGCATATTTTTAGATTGATCCGTGCACACAACCAGGATAAATTTAAAGATTTCATATTATTTAAAGGGAAATTTATTTGATTTTTTATTTTATAAATAGTTATGTATTTAAAATTTATAAAATAGTTTTCATGACGGAATATTCATGGTTTAAAAAAAATATTAGGTAACTTAAACTTTTTGCAAAAAAGTTGAAGTAACTTTTTTTTTATTTTATGAAATTTGAAACATTCATCGCCTAATTTTCTTTACATGCATAATATTTTAAAACAAAATTGTGAATAGATTAACTTAATTCAATAATTTAAATGACACTCAAGCGCTTTCGATTGGCCATCTCTTCCATCTTATTAACATACAGTGCACACTGAAACAAATAACAGAACAATTTGAAAAATGGACTCTCTCAAACAGCAAGTGATGATAAACCACTTTGTATTCGTGACGGGATGTCGAATGGAACAAGCTACACAGTTTCTTGCTTCTTCTAAGTGGAATTTTGACGTAAGAAACTGTAGCGTTGTTCTAATTTGATGTTTGTAAACAAAGGCTGCTGTCTATTTGCTGATAGCATGCTTCGCAATGGCTTAAAAAGGGGACCATTGGTCTCGTCAACCTGGACATTCATCTATTTTTTTATTGATCATAAATTAAGATAAATATTCTTAATCAAATCAATTTATCGCATGCAAATAAATAAATGACTTATTTGCATGCTTTCTAAAATCTTGATTACATAATTTTCCATCTTAAACTTCCTAACAACTAAATAACATTGTTAAACAAAATTTAATTGTTAAAATATAATTATAAAATATATATTATTATATTTGAAGGCTGCTTTGAGTACATTCTTTGATGAGAGCAATATTCCTCCCACCCATTCAAACTTCAACTCTTGCCACTTTGAGGTCTTTATATTCTCCATTACCTTTTGAATTTTATATATCTTCCAATTGTATTTATTTTAAAATATTTTAAACTAAAATTTAACTCATTTTAAAAACATCAAGAACCATCTTCAATCCTTCGTAACTCTCATAATCATCATTCTCCCAGACTCCCACAAACACGCCAGTAACGCCTCCAAGCCTTCCAGACACTCTTGCATCCTTTTCCAAATTGTTCACTTCCTCCGAAATCCTCAAACCACCTCCCCCGTCTCCCAACATCTTCCAGCCATCGCAACCCTCTCCACCCATTTCAAGGCATTTTGAGCATTTAACCAAACAATAGACCAGCAATTACGATTTTCCCTAGAATCAAGAATCCTTCAACGAACAATTTTATATTATAATTAATTTCTATATTTTTATTTGCATTTTTATTCAATCAAAGAATTAACAAATTGATGAAAATTTGTGCAGTGCAACTTTGAATAAGGTTCAAATTGAATTGAGAAATTAATTCTCAATTGGATAACAAATCATTAATTTGTTGAATATTCATGATTATTTAATCAGTCATTTAAATACCAGCTAAAAGGTAAATGCTCGAAGTGAAAAGTTTGTGAGTAGTTGTATCCTTAATTATTAATATTTCAACACTGTAATTATGTAGCTTTTTTACGAATGGAAAAAAACTGGAGAAAAATATATATGTAATCATCTATATTTGTTGAAATTGATTGTGTTATTGTTGAGATTAGTATCCAAAGTTACCAATAACTGCTTAGCATTGTTGGTGAGGTCTTTCAAAGTTTCATTTAAGGCATAATTATAGTTTTGAATTATTATTGTTGTTGTTGTTTGTATCATTCATCCATATCAAAAACTTGATTTATATTACCCAAGTTTATGTTGTGGTTGTTATCTATATTATCATCATTAATATCATTATTGTTATTACCTATATTATTATAATCATTATTATTAACAAAATTATTATTATTATCAACATCATTTTCATAAACTATCATGAGATCAAATGCCATTTCAACAAACGAATTGGCATACAGGGTGTGAGGTGTGGCATCTGCAGGCTGTGTGAGTTGGTGGTGCAGGATGGAGGGCACTTGTTGTGCATCCACCTCCAACTGCGCTTCCCGGAGTACTTGCAGGCACCTCTGTGTCAGCTGGTAGACTGTATGGTTGAAGAGATTTTGTGAATTGCTTTTTTAGAAAATGTTGATGGTTGCTCGTGTTAATATAAATATATAACGAGCTATAAGTACTGAAATTTTAAACTGTTGCATATTTATAATTGTTGTGAAAAAAATTACAAAAACATAAAAATGGGAAAAAACCTGGTAAATTGATGCTGACCTGGACACTAGCCATACCTTCCCTGTAGGCTTCTGGCCAATACACACTCTGCCCACCCTTGACCACCAACTCATCGCCACTGTCAAAGTCCCTGAAGATCCATGGGTGGCCCACATAAGTGTAAACTTGGAAGCTCTCACCCGGTACCAACTTTCTGTACAGAACTCTTTCACCTTTGTAATTCAGCCAAAACACAGATGCGTTTCGTTGAGTTATGTTATTGAATGTAACGCGCGCGTCTATTTCAGCTCGTTCGGATTTTATCATTTTAGTTTTCTAGTTGAGGTTTTTCTACGCGTCAATAAGCTGCTGCTGGGTTTTTAAAAACTTCCTACAAAAGACTTACTTTTTAAAAGAGCAAAAGTGAATCTACACATTAGAAGTTCATAAATATCAGAATATAAAATAAAAGTTTTTACAAATCACGTTTTTCGAAACAATTGAACTTTAATCATTTAAGATAACGACGTCTGGGAAGGTGGATGATGCAGAAAGTTGGAGTGGATATGCAGCTGGTTCATCTGAGAAGGGCTCTGGCAATGGCAGGAATGGAAGGTTGACGTGAAACTTCGATAATTTATAGGTTATAATATTCGAAAAAACATATAAATTCTCATTAACGAAAATCGTTCTAACCAGTTGAGATGTCTTGTATGTACTTTTCGACCTCTTCGGCTCTTTTGCACAACACCTCAACCATATCGTCCGTGTATCGCTGAATGTCATTAATGAATACAATAAGAATACTCAACCACTTATCTAACCAATTGATTTAATAACTACCCAGTCGTTTTTAATAAATAAAGAAAAAGAAATAATATTTTTTCATATTTTATATTTAAAAAATGGAAATAAAAGAGTAACTAAAAGTAGACTGACTTGGTGTAAGTGCTCAATCCGCTTGGCGACAGGCTCATCGAGGGGCAGTTGGTCCACTACTGAGAATTCTCCTGCCTTGTTGAACAGGACTGGAACAATGAAGAAGACTCCATAACCCAAGTTGTATGTGTCTGAGTGAGGGAGTGAGTGGGTGAGTGAATGAGTGAGTGAGTGAGTGAGTGAGTGAGTGAGTGAGTGAGTGAGTGAGTAAGTGAGTGAGTGAGTAAGTGAGTGAGTGAGTGAGTGAGTGAGTGAGTGAGTGAGTGAGTGAGTGAGGAAGTGAGTGAGTGAGGAAATGAGTGAGGAAGTGAGTGAGGAAGTGAGTGAGCGAGTAAGGGAGTGAGTAAATAAACGAATAAAAATTAACCAGAAGAAGGAATGCACACAGAATGCATTTTATTTTCTCCTGACCCGTTCCACCACATCTTCAACACCTTAGTAGCCAGATTTGCCATCGACATGGCGTTCTTGAGGAGGTCCTCTTCTGTTTGAAACAATGTAAACGCTTAAACAAATTAAAACGATTTTCCCAAAAAATCCAATCGATTTAAAATTAAAAACTTGAATATATAAAAAAATCCACTAAAGTTTGAAACACCAATCTAGCAGCAAATCACCGCTCGACCATTGTTCGACTTGGCGTTCATGTGGCCGACAGCCATTCTGGGGAGGCTCTTGTTGAGCCACGAGTCGTTCGGAATTAGACGGGATACGTGGCTCTTGATGCTGGGACAGTAGATCGACGAGATGATGCAGTTCTCCACCGTGGCGAAGTTGATGTCCAGCTGGAGGGAGGGTTGGAGAGGGAGGGAGGGAGAGGGAGGGAGGGAGGGAGGGAGGGAGGGAGGGAGGGAGGGAGGGAGGGTTTGAGAGGGAGAGAAGGTTAGAAGATTCCAATTATTTTAAAAATTGATTATAAAGGTGTCATGGTTCTTAAATAGTGATTTTAAAATATAAAATTGTAAGAACTGCATGAATATAGGTTGAATATTGTACATTTTGAAGAGTTGTTCGGAAACGAATTCTCAAACAAAAATAGGTTTATTTTTAAAGTCAATTCTTCGGAGACACCCAAAAAAACACGAACGATGAAGTCTTCGACATTCCTGGAGTTGAAGCCCCAGAGGAGGAGGTTGGAGATCTGAGCGGGGTGCATGTTCAGTCTCTCGGCCAGCAGACGTTTCGCCCGCTCGAGGACGGTGCCGGTGACTGCGATGATGCAGTCGGAGGAGAGCTTCTGTGAGAGAGCGAGTCTCAAGTTGATGAGGTTCATGTCGGTCGAGTGCACGCCTTCGCACACCACCAGCACCTTCACTTCCTCCCCTGCGGTGGTCGTTTTGAGCAGTGTTCGTCGTATTGCCGATGGGAAGTTGATATAAGATGGACGCTTCAAAAAGTAAAATACCAAAAGAAATTATAAATATTTGCTTTTTTTCCTCTCAACGAGTTAATCGGTCATTGAAAAAATATGTTTATTATCGAATGTGTCACTAGCGACTGCACCTGCATGGTCGCTGATGGCTTCTCCCACCTTCCTGAGGTCAGTCTCGAGCAGCAGGTCATCGATAATGGCCTGGCTGGGGAAGATCACTACGGCATGCGCCCCTGCCAGCAAGTCCTGCAAGTTATCCGCTACACTCACCGACTTCAACTTCACGAACGAACAGTTTTCGATCTCAGCAACAACGCCTTCGAGGCTCCTCTTGTTGATCTCCTGTGACTTTGCCATGTCGTAGAGTCGAAGGTCGATCAGGTGGTTGTCGGATAAGACGTTTTCCTCTAGGAGTTGAGGCAGGAAGAAGTAGCAGATGGGAGAAGTGGCGAAGATGACCGAGACGATTGTGTTTCTATGGAGACAAAACTTTGCCGTTGTGCTCAGTTTTTCAGTTGTAATGATAAATGTGATCTATTTAATACTAACGATTCTAAAACTAATTTTTAATTATTTCAACATTAGCAAAAATGTTTTAAATTTCAATAAAGTCGATTAAAGACCAACGTGGTAGCAGAGTAATCGACAACAGTTTCTTTAACTCGGTTTTTGGTGTTCGCCTCTGCTAAAGCCTCCATTTCACACGTGGTGATGTCAACTGAGAGGTCGTAGTAGTCTTTGACGTACTCCTGGAACTCGTTGAAGCCGCCAAAGTACAGTTTGGGACCACCGAATTCCAGCGGCTCCCTCCAGATGAGTGGAGACTTAACCTGACTGCTCCAGTTGTTGCTCTTGCATGTTTCTTCCACGAAGTTCTGTCGTCAGTTGCAAGGTCCTTTTACGATATTTTTCGCTTTACAAAAATTATATTTTGGTTTATAAGCTTTTTATAAAAATATTAACAAATATACACGCACAATATTCTAGAATCTTTTCCAATTTAATTCTTTTAAACTCTAATTAAATAATTACTAAAACGAAATGTAATTAATTGGCTATTAACAATCGCATCACATTCCATTCGGCTGGGTTGATGAGCATAGCGCGGTAGTCAAAGTCTGGCAGAACTTTCTTCGCCGTCTGAGCCAACACTTCAATCTTCGCAAAGTACGGACAGTTCACTGGCCCTGGTCGCAAATGGGAGAGAAGTGGCTCAAGGGGAGTTTATACATATTATCAATTATTTATTGTAATTAATTATTCAAAAATTTTCAATTTTAAATAATTAAATTAGAAGGGTTAAATCTGTATTAATGTTACTAAGATGCTCTTCAATTTAATTGTCTTTGATCGTCTTACCAGCTATCACGAATTTCACCATTTCGAAATGCAATCCTGAAGTTTTAAGATTATTTTTCTCAAATAAACAGTCAATCGTTTGTTTACAATGTTTTTTCTAGCCAAAGACTCAAACAAACAAAAATGCGATTTTATTATTATATTTCCAAAACCACTAAAATTTCGAAATCAAAAGTTATTAAATCTAAATCATGATTCATTAGTTCTCAATCATGATGAATTAATTCTCAATTAAATCATATTTTAAAGGTCAACTTTCAGTTGCTCAAGGGTATTTGGCTCTAATGCCTTCAATGTCATCGGCACTGAGGGCGAAGGAGGGCGTGTAGCCTGGGTAGTTGGCCTGCATCACCGCTCCAGCAACGGTCGAGTGTTTCAGTCCCAAGGCGTGTCCAAACTCATGGGTGGCCACGTACTCCAGGTAGCTGGAGATTTCGTCTGATTGGGAAGAGGAGGAGGAGGAGTGAGTGAGTGATTGAAAAATATAAGGTTGGAAAAAGTAAACTCAGTTGGTTCTCAACTGCATTCAAGAGTTGTTAAAAATAAAAATACAAAGACACAAAAGATTGTTTTTTGGCTTCAAGACAACTCCCCACCCAAGGGAGGTTTCTCGTTCCAGGTTTCGGCATCGTCGAAGTGAATGGTGCCAACGGTGGGGTAGAAGGCGTGGGCGAGAGTGCCGCCCTTGTTGTCGAAGGGAAAGGCGTCTCCGTGCTCAGTGGGAGAAAAGTAGATGTTGAGAAGAGCAGGGCCGCTGGTTGCTTGGAAGACCAGACTAGGCACCACGTCAGACCATCTCTGCATGGGAGGCGGGGGGGGGGGGGGGGAGGAGTAGCTTCAAATGTATATTTTGTTTTAATTTCGATTTTTAATTGATTAGGTTTTAAATCAAAGAAACATAAACTTAAAAGCGAAATAAAAGTATAATTTGAGTCTTAAACTGCCAATAAAGACATCAAGCAAGGCATGCTGAACCACCTTGAGTGAACTTGCGATGATCCTGCTCACGTCGGCATTGCTCAGACCTTCAGTCGACGAGGGGTAGTTGTGGATCTTGTAGGTTATCACCGGATCAGTCCACTTATCTGGTGGGGGAGTTCAAGTCTTACAATTATCTTTCGCTAACAAATCCTAACCAGAATGAAAAGTTAAATTTGAATGCGATAAGCAAGGCCGTTTAAATGTATGGTTGGATGAATGGCTGATCAAGTGATCAGATAAAAGTGAAGAACAAACAAACAGAGCGAGAGGCCATATCTCTTGCCCCTGGTCTCTCCGGGCTCGAGGTCTGCCACTCCACACCTCCGCTTCTTCATTACCTCCCTCGTTGCCAAGTTCATTTTGCCTTTGTAGAAATTGTTTGAGAATTTTGAAAATGATTGCTTTGTTTGCCAGTCTGAAGTGAAGTTTTCCCAGTTTTTATTTTTTTTAAATGACTAATAATTATTATTAGCAATCTGCTCAACTACATTACGAAATACTTAAAATCAATCACACAAAAATGAATTTCCAGCATTAAAACAAGCACTCTTTCGATCACTCACCCGTGGTTTCGAGTCCTGCAAAGGCCTGCACGCTCTTGATGGCTTCACTGACGTCCATCAGACTGTGTTCGTTTCCCTTCTGCAGATGACCAAACTTCTCCATGTAGGACTGTATGGATATTTTAAATTAGATCTTTTTTGTTGGAGTTAATCTTAATAATGAAGTAAAAAAGTTGACCAGTAATGCAATGGGTTTATGTATATTATTATTATATAAATGACAAATTAAAAGATTTTTAAAATCTCATGCTTTGGCATTTTCGAAAGAACCTCCAACTGACCAGGGCTTCCTGATCGAGGGACTCTTCCTCGGGAGGCTCTTGCCCATGCGCCACCCAGAGCAGACACACACAGAAGATGACAAGTAACTGCATGCTTGAGTCCTGGCGGGAAGAACTCAGAGATTGCAATGGTTGGTGGTTGCAGGTACTTATACTGTGAACTTCTGACGAGTTATTGATTGCAAGATTATTTCTTTGCATTTGGACAATTGCTTGTAGCGCGGTCGATTAGCTGTCAGAACACACAAATACTTTTTGACGTTCTCTGACAAAGAAGGAGAGATTAATTTATTGCTTGCATCAGAGGTTCGGGTAACTCGACGGAGGACTCGCCATTAAGCTGCATGTTGCATCATTTGTGGGGGCTGTTTGAAGAGACCATTTGTCATATTTGGCACACACCTGTTTCACAACCTGCTTACTCCAGTGGGAAGGGATTAACTTTTAACAATTATAAAGATTTATAAGTGATTGATCGGCTGAATAGAGGAAGCAATTAATCCAAATAACCTTACGAGGCTTGCGTTCATTTAGGCACACCAGGTGCACCAGCTTTGAAGGATGCTTCCAAGGCAACTGGAGACTTTTGACAATGACGAATGATTTATACAGGGGAAAAAATACCGCCAGCCAAATAAATAATTTGGGAACTCGACAGATTCAACTGTTAAGTTTTCCTAACGATGGTCCAACAAGATGATTTAACACAACCCAAACAGTAACGACCAGAAATTTTTTCTGAAAAATACTAATACAATAAAATTAATAGACCTTGTCATCATCATGGTCATCATCATCTCCCTCCTCTTCCTCCTCACCACCATTATCACACATAATTGTCGTCATCATCATCATCATTTATATAAACTACTGAAAGAATCAACCATTAAATGGAACATAAAGCATCTTCTAAATTATCTGTCGATCTCTCCAAACACAGCGTCAATAGATCCTTTAAAAATATATATAAAATTAGAAAAAGAACAATATTTAATAAAATAAATATTAAATTAAAAATGAAACTTTTAAAAGTATTTTTGAGGCATATGAAGAAAACTTCTTGTGAAGTTTAAATACGAAGTAAAACAAACACGTGAAGAAGATTAATAAAGTTAGAATAAAAATGGACATTACCAATGATGGCGACCACATCAGCCAGCATGAGACCTTTACTCAGTTTGTGTAGACCCGCCTGTGTGTGTGTGTGTGTGTGTGTGTGTGTGTGTGTGTGTGTGTGTGTGTGTGTGTGTGTGTGTGGGTGTGTAAAAACAAACCAGATGGGAGAATCCAGGAGCCTTGATTTTGCAGCGGTATGGTCTGTTCGTGCCGTCCGAAACCAGGTACACTCCGAATTCACCCTTGAATAACATCATCTTCATCATTATCATCGTCATCATCATCAGTGTCAAAAGTAATGATGATGAAAGTAGTATCAAGTGAGACGATGATGATGATAATAGTAGCAGACGAACGAACCTTGGGCGCCTCGATGGCGGTGTAGGTGGAGCCAGGGGGCACGTTGTAGCCCTCGGAGTAGAGCTTGAAGTGGTGGATGAGGGCTTCCATCGACGTCTGTCGTTGGTGTGGTTTAGTGGTGTTGGGTAGTTGGTTATCCCAAATCCACCCCCCCTCTACTCCCTCAACACTCCCTCAACCACATCCCCATCCAAAACCTCTCCTCTCCAACACACACAAAATTCTAAACCCACACATCCAAACCCCTCTCCTCCCCCTCCAAACCTTCATCTCGTTCCTGCGAGGAGGGGACACCTTGCAGTCATCCACCCTCACCTCTCCTGGCGGCATCTTGTTGAGACACTGCAGTACGATGCGCAGACTCTGTCGCATCTCCTCCATCCTCACCAGGTATCTGTGTTGATGAGGTGGGTGGATGGTGGGATGAATGGGTGGTGTGAATGGTGGGATGAATGGGTGGGGTGGATGGGTGGGGTGGATGGGTGGGGTGGATGGTGGGATAGTGGTTGGATGAGTTGGTGGTTTGGGGTGCGATTAGTGATGTGTAAAAAAAATCCACTCACCCACCCACCTACTCACAACCCCACCCAGCAAACCTACCGAATTACCCCTCTCCCCCTACCCACTTAATCCAACCCCCTCACCCAACCACCCACCTATCGTAGCAGTCGCCCTTCTTGCCAATGGGCACATCGAACTCCACCATCTCGTAGCCATCGTACGGCTGCGTCTTCCTCAAATCCCATTGGATGCCAGAGCCCCTCAGCATCACGCCGCTGTGGTGTCGTGGAGGAAGCGTATCATCATCATCCTCGTCGTCATCATCTTCATAATCTTCATAATCTTAATCCTAATCATCATCATTATCTTCATAATCTCAATCCTAATCATCATCATCCTCAGCACCTGAAGCCGTAGTTGAGAGCCTCTTCAGCGGAAATGACGCCAATGTCTTCAGTGCGCTGCATCCAGATGCGGTTGCCACTCAACAAGTCGTCCACCTGTGGTGGTAGTAGTAGTAGTATTAGTAGTAGTAGTAGTAGTAGTAGTAGTAGTAGTAGTAGTAGTAGTAGTAGTAGTAGTAGTAGTAGTAGTAGTAGTAGTAGTAGTAGTAGTAGTAGTAGTAGTAGTAGTAGTAGTAGTAGTAGTAGTAGTAGTAGTAGTAGTAGTAGTAGTAGTAGTAGAAGTAGTAGTAGTAGTAGTGGTGGTGGTGGTGGTAGTAGTAGTAGTAGTAGTAGTAGTAGTAGTGGTGGTGGTAGTAGTAGAAGTGTTAGTAATGATTGTGACCTCGTCAAGGATCTGGGGAAAGGTCTGAGCCCACTTGAAGATGTCATCAAGAAGACCCAAGGGCAGGTCCTATGGAGGGAGAGGGACAAAGTGATGGGTTGGGATGCAGGGGATGATTGGGATGGAATGGAGGGCATGGATGAATTCAGGTATCAAATTGCTAAAAGTATTGCAGCATGTGATGCTAATGATAATGATGATGATGATTAAGAGATAATGGAAAAGTTAGGTAGAATGAAAGATAGAAAGATGAAAGGAAGAAGGATGAAAGGAAGAAGGATGAAAGAAAGAAAGGATGAAAGAAAGAAAGGATGAAAGAAAGAAGGATGAAAGGAAGAAGGATGAAAGGAAGAAAGGATGAAAGAAAGAAAGAAGGATGAAAGGAAGAAGGATGAAAAGAAGAAGGATGAAAGAAAGAAGGATGAAAGAAAGAAGGATGAAAGGAAGAAGGATGAAAGGAAGAAGGATGAAAGGAAGAAGGATGAAAGGAAGAAGGATGAAAGGAAGAAGGATGAAAGAAAGAAGGATGAAAGGAAGAAGGATGAAAGGAAGAAGGATGAAAGGAAGAAGGATGAAAGGAAGAAGGATGAAAGGAAGAAGGATGAAAGGAAGAAGGATGAAAAAAAGAAGGATGAAAGGAAAAAGGATGAAAGGAAGAAGGATGAAAGGAAGAAGGATGAAAGGAAGAAGGATGAAAGAAAGAAGGATGAAAGGAAGAAGGATGAAAGGAAGAAGGATGAAAGAAAGAAGGATGAAAGGAAGAAGGATGAAAGGAAGAAGGATGAAAGGAAGAAGGACGCACCCTGTCGACTCCTCCAGGTCTGACGTAAGCAGCGTGCATGCGAGCGCCTGACACCCGCTCCGAAAACTCAAACATCTTAATTCATGACAAAATGGAAGACATTTATAAAGATTAAATCGAAATATACATCATTATGAAGTATTTAATAGAAATAATTCCAGGAAAATATTTATTTAACGATATCTCTCCCCCTCCCTCTCTTCTCGCACCTTCTCTCTCTCCTCGAACATCCAGAAGAGGGGTGTCATGGCGCCGATGTCGAGGGCGTGAGTGGCGATGCCCATCAGGTGGTTCGCAATTCTCGTCAACTCGGCGAACATTACTGAGAGCGTGGTGGTGATAGTAGTTGTGGTGGGTGGTGGTGATAGTAGTGGAGTGATAGTAGTTGTGGTTGGTGGTGGTAGTAGTAGGGGTTGGTGGTGATGGTAATAGTAGTTGCGGTGGGTGAGTGGTGATATTAGTTGTAGTAGTAGTTATGGTAGTGTGGGTAGTGGTAACGGGGAAAGTTGCCATGATGATGATGATGATGATGATGATGATGATGATGATGATGATGGTAGTGTGGGATGGTTATTGTGACGTAGCAGTGATGGTAGTAGTCTTAATGTCTCTCATGAAGAAATTCATTGAAAAAATCATCATCAACATCATCATCATCATCATCAACATCATCATCATCATGAAGCCTACTCCTGATCCACTTGGCTCTGATGGGAACGTCAATGTTGAGGAGTTTTTCCACTGCCAATGAGAAGGCCTGTTCGTTGCACATCATCGAGACGTAGTCGAGGCGGTCGAAATAGGGGAGTGCCTGTGTGGTTGGTGGTGGTGGTGGTAGTGAAAGGTAATGGGCGGCTGGATGATGTGCTATGGGATAGGATGAAAAGATTTTGTAGAAGAGGGAGATATATGCTGTATTAGATGTGAATTCAATGTTCATTTTGAGGAGACAAAATAGACAATATATGAGTTCCAACTCGATGAAATGACTAAACCAAAGTGAAAACCTGCAGGTAAGTCTTGTACTCAATAAGTTTTTCAGTGGCGCGGTGCAGGAGGCCAATGTGGGGGTCAGCTCTGACCACGGTCTCTCCATCTAAGGTCAGAACCAGTCTCAGCACTCCGTGTGCAGCTGGGTGCTGTGGTCCAAAGTTCAGTGTTATGTTCTGCACCTTCTTCTCAAACACCTCGGAGTTGGCTGCAAAGTTTGATGAGGTTGGATGGATATTTAATAATTGATTTGATGAAATAATAACATTTTAGAAATAATCAAATATTATAGAAAGCTCTTGCAGGAAAAGTTGTTTTAATGTGAAAAAGACATGCAGTTTGAAGAGCGAGCTTACTGTTGTGGGGCGGCATGACCCACTTCGAAGATTCCTCATCGGGATGAAGGACCGGGTAAGAGATGCTCTTATTGTAGTCTTTATCTGGAAGCCACACATTTGCCTCCCTGCCCAAGAAGCAGACGTTAAATCACAACTAGTGAGAATTTTCTCAAAATATATATTTGACAAATATATATAAATGAATGAACTGCAATTTATGAATTTGCAGGAAATTTAACTGTTGGCTAGAAAATATAATTTGAAGGTCAAAACAGAAACTGTTTCAAACAATTATCACGTGAAACCTACAAGTACCTGACACTCAAGTAAGAATGAGAAGTTTGCAAAGCTGGTAAACATTTCCTTGCTAAATTAAAGTTCCTCGAAATCGATCGCAAAGTAGCGGCCATTTTGCAGGTTTACATTTAGTTTTTTATCAGCAAGTTAAATTATTTAAAGCACTAACTAAGATTTAAAACATAATAAGAATTGAATAAAAGTATTTAAAATAATAATTATTCTAAGCTGTTTCAAAATTTTATTTAAAAAACTGTTTCCAAACTCATATTTTTCCATAGTTTAAATGAAAGATTGGTAAGTTTCTTGGGCATTTCTATCATGGGTTTTAGTTTTTTGGCGTAGCTCATTAACTCTCAAAGAGCTACAAAGAGGGAATTGATCTCAGGGCTTTGGGAACAAGGCCTCTCTTAAGATTCAACTAGAGCTTCGATGACTCAAATAGAAAATAATAAATTATTATAAAATGACTTGGTCAAAAAGGAGATCGACCCCGACGAGACTCGAACTCGCAATCTTCTGATCCGAAGTCAGACGCCTTATCCATTAGGCCACGGGGCCAGTAACATTAATTTGTTTATATTACATTAAAACAAAACTATTTAAGTAACTAATTTTAAGAAATAGGTTTAAAAATACATTTTTGTAAACCATATAATATTTAAAAAATGAAAGTGAATAATAAATTTGTGAAATATATGTTTCTTTCTTAACCTAAATAAACCTGTAGACGCCACTACCTGGTACGGGAAAATAAACGGAAAAACCCATTAATAATGGGCCATTATAAAGCTTTGAAAAAGATTTTAATAGAGACATTCAAAACTGGGTTGAAGTTTAAACAAAATAAGTTTAATATAGAACAATGTTTCCTTTTCAAAAAGTAACTTTTTTTTCTCAAAACTAATGAAGTTTCAATAAGTGAACAAATATTTGAGGTCGTCTTGTAATACAGGTATACAGAGCACGGATATCACAAGTTTAGTTGCTCTACTTTGTTCTAAATAAGTGTTAAAAGTGGTTTTACTGTTTTTATGTATTTTTATCCATAGTTAATAAGCTTACAAATCGGGTCACTCTTTTTCAAAAGTTGTTTTCTGGATGATCCTCCATAGAACCTTATTGACAGACGTAAGATGGAAGGCAACATCACACCACTGTCTTATCTGAGCGATAGAGACAAGGAAAACATGTCGAGGCACCTGGACCTCCTCTCGAAGTGGAAGGACCTCGCCAGCTGCCTCGACGTCGTCTACCTCGATATCATGGTCTCCCAAGAGCTAAGGCTAAAAACACTTGAAGAATAGTTTAATATCACTAATCAATGTTTTTAAGTACAAGCCATTTTATACCTTGAAGCGGAAAAATATATTTTTAACAAAAACACAAATTGAATGCTTCCTCTCCCTCTTACACCTCTCAGTGTATTGAAACGAGGAGCTTCGAGAAGGGCAGTCCCACACTGCGTCTACTTGAAGAGTTGCAGAGGAGGAGAAACAGTGTGGAGCAAGTGATGGACAAGCTGCAGGAGTTGCAGATTCTCTCTGTTCTAGAATACCTCAAACATCACTACCCGCGTAAGCGAAAAGTATTTTTTGCAAATTGATTGCCTTACTTTGACAAATACTTGCTAGAATTAAGTTTTAGAGACTTTTTGTTCTACGATTTACTTTTAAACCGCAGGAATAAGGAAATCCTATGAAGACCACCTCAAGGTAGTCCAAAACAGTTCTCAGCACCTTTAATTCACCCCTAGCCCCACTGACACCATCCTCCCCTCACACAGAAACCTCTCCAAACCTACCCACGCATGAGGATCAAAATGGATACAAGGGATAAGACAATCACCACTTCCTGCGTCGATCCTATCCAGTCTTCACTAACCAAAAATGGTCGTTTAATTCTTTTTTCGGTACTTTTTAAATCTAAAGTTTTATGAATGAAATTTAAAAATAGTTAAATAGAACTATTTATTGAGATTTTGTAGATTTTATTCCCCAAACACCAACCATACCGACCACATCAAACACAGTAACCACACTGACCACAGTAACTACACCAACGACACCACACCTCAACCACACCTCAACCTCACTGACTACACCAACCACACCAAGCACAGTAACTACACCAAACACACCACACCTCAATCCCACCTCAACCACACCAACCACAGTAACTACACCAACCACACAACACCTCAACCACACTGACCACACTGACCCCATCCCGAACCTTTTTCTCATCCAACAGTCCATAGAATAGCCCATCTCTTCGTCACCTCCTCCACATCCGACCTCGCAGCAGTTTTCCAGGCAAGCATCTGCATGATTTGATTCATCCATCGCTGCGATCGATTTCGATTTTTAAGCGATGGGCTGCTGGTTATGTCAAGAGCTTCAACATGAAATATTAATATATAATCAATTTAATCGCTTCTAGAATACTCAACAGGTGACGAAATGCCTCCACAGCAACAACTTTTCGGTCTCGACCGACTACAGAGGAGAGAACATCACACGAGAAGTTTATCTGGCGTGCATTCGAAGTCGTTTTGAGAGTGTGAGTCTTGGAGTGGCCCTTTTTTGGTGGTTAAATCAGCATTGAATGTGGATGGAAGATATGGCTTCGGCAAGCTGCGGGGTGGTTTGTTGGAGTGTTTGGTCAATGCATGGAAAAGTATTTTTTATGCCGGACTCCGTTTCGGAGATTTGTTAATAAAGCTCGGTTTCGTTGATGTGACTTTGGTTTGAGCATTGATTGATTGATTTTGCATCGAGACCGACTCAACACACAGGCGAACTTCGTGCTGGTGCTGCTCACTCCGTGCTACTTTGAGACGGTGAGTTCTGCAAATCCTTCAAGAAGCGCGCATATTAATTAAGTATCATCATCATCATTTTATGCTTGCATATTAATTAAGTATCATCATCATCATTTTATGCCTGCATATTCATTGAATATCGTTGCATATTCATTTTAATTACTGATTTTCCTATTAAACACTCATGTGTTATCTTTTAAAAGATATAATTAATTTGTTCACTAAGTTGTCAATTTGAAAGTGTCAAGTTGAGAATTCGTGTTGAAAACGGATTTAAATAATTTCTTCAGGTGCTGAAAGACAGTGCTGTGTGGTCGCTAGAAGAAGATGATGATGATCCGAGGATGGGCGCCCGTTACATTCTCAAGTTGATACAAATCGAAACAGAAAAAAAAGCAGTAAAAGAAAAAGAAGATAGAGAGGAAGAAGAAAAAATGAAAAAGGAGTTAAACGCCAAAAATGAATGTAAAGGGAAAAAAAAATTTCTTGATCTGAAAAACGGTTTTAGTAAACCAAATAAGAAAGTTTGCGTGGAAGGCGCCAACGATTCATTTCGTCGTTCGACATCCAGTCGCTTTGTTGGCGTCGTTTTGTGTGAAGCCTTCGAAGAGTTTCAAGACGACCACAAGGACCCTGAAAGCCTCCCTCCACTGAAGCAACATCTGCGCTCGAAGGCCCCGGCATGGATGAACAGGCTCTACTGCTGGCCGCAAGAACTGCGCAACCTCCTGCTGTACCTCTCGATCCCACAAGACGAGTTCCAGTCCCTGCCCTTCGTGATACTTCCTAGAGGCTCACGAGGGGAAGGAAAGGAGGCTTCGTCCAAGGAGGAAAGTGAAGGTGTGGATGGAGTTTCCACTAAAGAACGCGCGCCAGAGGGTTTGGTGGGCAAAGGACTGAACGACAGCGGTGTCGTCTCGCAGACGCCTTCCAGAGGCAGTTCGAAGAAGACGGTGAGCAGTGACGATTCAGGCTCAGCTCTCGATGAAGTGCAAGAAACACAAGCACACAAGACCAAGAAAAGTCTCGCCGAAAAGCTCTGCAAGCCGCTCGAAAAGCTGGTTAGGGAAAGGCGTCAAATGACGGAGAAGGTAGAAGGGAGTGGGCGAGATAAGAAAAGTATAAATGAACAGCTTAATGAAGAAGTTGAAGGCGATGATGATGATGATGATGGTGCTGCTGATGATGATGATTATTGTTCAACCACTGAGTGCTCCGAGGGAATTCATGTTGTCTCTTGGAGTAAGGCAGTTGTCAACAACAACAACAACAACAACAACAACAACAACAACAATAATAACAATAATAATGATAATAAAGTGCGCGCAACAAACGCCAGGGTGTCGGTCTACCCTGAATGGGCGCACGGGCAGGCGAGTGTGTGAGCATTCTCTCCCCGACCAATGCTCAATGGTCTCAGCTTCGAGTGCAGCCGATGCCCCAGTAACTCTAGACGAAAACAAAAAAATTGCAGCCTCGGGGGCCTAGAAGCCCATTCGGCTTATACGCCGCTGTAATAATGCTCATCATTATCATTATTATCGACATTAATTCCGCTCTGGCGAGCTAAATATCACGTGATAGTTAGACTCACTTTTCTCCATAATCAAATGAAGTTTCATAATCTTCGTTTGTACATCTTCAATTTATCCGCCTTCACTGAGTCTGCCCGGTGATGTCTTGCCTCTTCTTCCCTTGCCTCTTCTTCCCTTGCCTCTTCTTCCCTTGCCTCTTCTTCCCTTGCCTCTTCTTCCCTTGCCTTTCCCTTGCCTCTTCTTCCCTTGCCTCTTCTTCCCTTGCCTCTTCTTCCCTTGCCTCTTCTTCCCTTGCCTCTTCTTCCCTTGCCTCTTCTTCCCTTGCCTCTTCTTCCCTTGCCTCTTCTTCCCTTGCCTCTTCTTCCCTTGCCTCTTCTTCCCTTGCCTCTTCTTCCCTTGCCTCTTCTTCCCTTGCCTCTTCTTCCCTTGCCTCTTCTTCCCTTGCCTCTTCTTCCCTTGCCTCTTCTTCCCTTGCCTCTTCTTCCCTTGCCTCTTCTTCCCTTGCCTCTTCTTCCCTTGCCTCTTCTTCCCTTGCCTCTTCTTCCCTTGCCTCTTCTTCCCTTGCCTCTTCTTCCCTTGCCTCTTCTTCCCTTGCCTCTTCTTCCCTTGCCTCTTCTTCCCTTGCCTCTTCTTCCCTTGCCGAGCAATCGCTTCTCCCCTGTGAAGTCACCATTTTCAACTTCAGCGGTAATATTTGTACAAATTGTCTTTGCATATTGACTCGTTGAGTTATTGATTGAGATTTCATTAGATCTTTGCAAACTTTTGTTTCTATGAAAGCTTTCATCTTTGGATATCCCGGTTTATGGTTTTTATTTTTTTGTAAAATAATTTATTTTAATTATATATACATTTTTAATAATCAGTTAAAGATAATTTAAATTATATTGTGTAGATCTAACCCTAAAAAGACTTTTTACTGTATTTAAGAGTGACAAATATCGGTTAATATGCGCATACGAGCCTCTCTTTTGGGTGCTCTCCAAACTTCTCACTTCGTTCTCAGCAACAATAAACTCACTCATCCCACTCACCTCCCTGCCATTGAGACGTGTTGCTTGCAGTTGCTTGCATGCAATTATTAGGAATAGTAACAACTCAACAACAGTACCTAACCGATAATAAGCAACAGAAGCATGCCCAAATGATGGATGGCACGGACTTCGTCTAATTAAGGCGAGTCCAAATGCCCGAATTCCTCTTCGACAGATTCCAATTTATTATAATTAACGTGTAATTAAATTGGAATTAATTAAAGAAACAATTAATTCTCATTAGATGTCTGTGAATTATTCTGGATCATGACTCGCAGAATTGACAATGAATGATTCAATGTAGATAAATGGATAAAAATATCATAAAATGTAAACACAGATTTTAATTTTTAAATCTTGAACCTCCTTCAATCCGCCTCTCCTCCACCACAAGAAAGCTTCTTGAATCCTCACTTGGCCTCACCGACACAGGGCGTGCGTGGAGGTTTGCATGGAAAGGACGCGTGTATAAATAGTGGGAGGCGTGCTTCAGAAGAGCCTCAACCGAGTGTTGGAGAGAGAGTGAGAAAGTTTTGAAAGGCTTGTGTCTTTTTGATGTCGTTGGAATACATTCTTTTTGATGTCATTGGAATACAATTAACTTTATAAAGCCTGGAGTAAAATATATTACGAGACAAGAAAAAAGAAGAAAAAAATTATTATAAAACAAAATGAATCTATTGAAAAGAATAAACAAATTAAAAAACGTTTTTTGATTGTGAACTGGAAAGTTTAACTATTGTCACCCAATGGATCTATAATGGTTTGACTTTAAATGCTTTTGAAGTTCTCCAGGTAAGCGCCTCTTCAATGTTTTTCTGCCTGTATCAATCGCTTACGACTTTGCCCCATGTTTCACGCAAAGAACAGCCACAAGTAAACAGATACACAAAAAGCACTTTCAAAATAAATTTGTACAAGAAAATGTTATTAGATTAAGTTGATTAATGAAGAAATAGTTGTAAGAAAAAAACATTAAAAGTAAAATAAAAAACACCACTTAACATTTTCTTATCTCCTTACTTTAAAACGAATTTATTTACAAACTAACCGCGCATGCTATCACTCCCGCACTGAAGACTTGCACACAAATCACCGTATTTTGCATCAACAAAGCGTCTGCCAGCACCTCACCTCTGTTCGCATCCGTTCAATTCACTGAAATTCTGCTTTCAAGAAGTTCGATTTATCAGTCTGAGGAATTAAAACAATCACGAAATGGCATGGAAACAAATGATGATACATTCATTAAGTTTGCCCAAGTGTTTAAAACAACAAAACTATGAGAAAAGAAATGAAATAAATATATATAAACTAATAATGCATTACAGATCCTTCTCCATGGTATAAAAAACTGGTTTAAAATAAGAGACGTAAGATCTTCAAGAGCACCTCTTTCTATTGTAGGTTTAATAAACGAAAACTATAAAATTTAATTAAATGATTAATAATATGCTTTTATTTAATGGGTTCATTAAACCATTTTGATAATTAATTAGAGGTTGGGTCGCTCAGATGGGCAAAAAATACTTGAAAAATGTTTTCCATGCGTGAATGATGCTTTCAAAAAGAGGCTAAGTGGAGAAAAACAGATAAAAAAATTTAATTGAAATATTTTAAAACAATAACTTGTAAATAACAAGTTTAGTGATAATTTTGTTTTCAAATCGTTCTATATCGAAAGAGACTTGAAGCAGCTTGATTACAATCCAGTCTGATCTTAATCAGCTGAATCAGACAAGCAGATAAAAATCTAAATGTTTGGGAACCTCTTGGTTCTTTCTCATCAATCAAAGCCCCAAGCATGTCCTACTCGAAAATACATCGCAAAAGAATTTTCAAAAAGTAAAACTTCAAAGAACGGTAAACCTCTCCACGTTAACTGCGCTCATGGATCGACTATCGATTCTCCAGATTACAAATTTACGCGAGAAAATGCAATTTATGGTTACAAAAAAGAAGTCTTATTAGATCTAAAAATATATTATTCTTTTTTTAAACTCATAAAAGAACTATTTTATCAATATTTTCCAACAAATAATTTTAAAATCATTGTTTTATGAATGTTGTCGCATGGAAACATGCATGACTGGAAAGCAGGTTGATCTGTCGAGAGAAGAAAGATTCAATCGATTCAGATAACAACGTTAGGAATCATACACCTCCGAGAGAAAGCATGGAATCATTTAGAACACGCATACATTTGAATATTTGCCTAAATTTGCATATTTTGAAACTTTAATTCTCACGCTGAGTTGATTAATGGGGGCACGGATATTTAAGGAAACAATGTTCCAGCGTGGTGGATGAAGGATGCAGCGGAAGATAAGATGCTTTGGCGGTCGATGCAGTTGTAAAGAATAAGAATCAATAAGGTCCAAAAGCAATAAAATAGAAATACTTTTATTTTGAAATAAGTTAAATTACATCAAAATAAAATTTTGGAATTAAAAAAAAGCACGAATAACTGAAAAAAAACTCACACCGCCCCACACACTCCTCCCCCCTCTCTTCTTCTTCCAACACAACACCCTCGTTTCCACACGCGCGTGCATGCAGTCATGAAATCCGTGCAGCTAGTCTGATTAGGCCGAGAAGTGCACTGCCGAGCCTCTAGGAGCGTGTTCCTGCCCTGGAGTGGAGGTTTTAATCGACAGGAGGCTTTGCATCTGCGCGGAGATTTCAGCTGCGGCCACGACAAATTTATTGAAAATAAAATCGTTTGATTGCGATTATACAAGGATTTTAATATTATTTCTAAAAATCTTTCAGATTTGTTGGATCAATGAATACAAAATAAAATAAAATTACAAATAGTATGTAAGTGGCGCTATCCTCAAGAGTTTCAGACCAAAATGATCATACCAGGTATTATATGTTTCATTTTTTTCCGAGTCGGTGAAAAGAGGGGGAATCGGAAAAAAAAAGAAGTGAATCATTTTATTCATTTCCGTGTGAGGTTCTCGCCGCAGTGCAATGGATGGTCTCCATGATGGGGTGGCGATACCACTACCCAGGTTGTCATGACAACATGGCTTTCAACTAGAATACAATTCATCATAATTGAAAAGTAATCGTGTTATAAAACTGAATGTTTTCAAAAAATATTTAAAAATAGGATTATTGAAATAAATTGATTCCTCAACAAAAGAAAAGACCACCTTTTCTGCATCAATTTCGGCATTGGCAGCGCTGACGCAGGCGTTATTGATGATTT
>OX030966.1:6860805-6873305 GCA_943735955.1 Piscicola geometra | reverse complement strand
GAGGCACAAAATTGGGGAGGTATTGGGAGGTATTTGAGAGGTATTGGGAGGTATTGGAAAGTATTGGGAGGTATTGGAAAGTATTGGGAGGTATTGGGAGGTATTGGGAGGTATTGGGAGGTATTGGGAGGTATTTGGGAGATACTTTTTTGCACTAGATATTTTTTTATTGAAGTAATAAAACTTCCAAGGACTGAATTGGTCAATGGAAAAATGATTACTCAAAATTTCATTTCTTTGCTTAATTTTGTTCTTGGCAGTGCTTGTGGGAAATATATCTCCAATAAAGCAAACAACTACACACAAACAAATACACATCCACACAAACAAACACATACAAACAAACACACATACCCACACGAACGAGCACACATTCACACAAACAAACACATACAAACAAACACACATACCCACACAAACGAGCACACATACACACAAACAAACACACAGATATATACGAAATGGGCGAACCACTACCTGGAGAGACTGGACAGAGGTTTGAGAGTGGTCGATCTTCAAGCGGACTTCAAAGATGGCTGCCTGCTCGCCGACCTCATAGAAGGCGTTTGTGAGTGTGTGTTTGTGTGTGTGTGTGTTTGTGTGTGTGTGTGTGTGTGTGTGTGTGTGTGTGTGTGTGTGTGTGTGTGTGTGTGTGTGTGTGTGTGTGTGTGTGTGTGTGTGTGTGTGTGTGTGTGTGTGTGTGTGTGTGTGTGTGTGTGTTTGTGTGTGTGTGTGTTTGTGCGTTTTCTAGTTAATTTGGCTATTTACATCGACAACCTTAAAACGATATGGTACACCTGGCGAATGAAAGCTATATATAGTGGCCTTATTCCATTCAAGCAAGTTATAGCGTCTTGTCGAAACGTATCAGAAGGTCTTCGTGATGAAGGCTTATCCCTAGCTATGCCAATATCGAATGATAATGAGCCAGTGCTGATGCAAATATTAAATGATGACGAAGGATAAACTTGGAAACTTTGAACAGTGAACCGGAAAGTAGCGAGCATTGAGAGGAGAGCACAGTCCTTGAGCCAGAAGGTCAGTTGACGTTTGTTACGACTAATTCTTTTTGTTTTAATTAAGTTATTGTTGTTTCTATCGTTGTTCTTGTTGGTCTTGTTGTTATTGTTGAGGTGGTTGTTGTGTTTTTGTTATAGTAACGTGGTGGTGTTGTTATTTATAATATGAACATGAACAACAACAACAAGAACAACACTTGAGAAAGTGCACACAAACGACAGGTGAGGAACACTGAAGAGTGCCTGAGGACGCTGAAGGTCAGAGGAGTTGACGTGGAGGAGGTCAAGGCTTCAGGTGCTGACTTTGGGAAACTTCATTAGAATTTAAATGTTTGAAAATGAATTTCGAAGAATTATTGAAAAGAATTATTTAAATATTTTATTAATTATGCTTGGTAATGATGGGTTAAAGATGATTTTAAAAATTAGCATTACAAATACACACTCTCACACACGCACACACACGCACACATACACACACACAGACATATGCCAAGGCAACTTGAAAGCCATTTTAGAGCTCTTCTTCAGCCTCTCAAAGTTCAAGCAATTACGCAAACAACAAAGCAATGATGAAACAATCAACAACAACAATAACAATAGTAACAACAACAACAACAATGACAGTATCAACAACAACAACAACCACAACAATAAAAAAGGCCTTAACAGCAACAAAAGACGGACTAAAGCGTTGACTTATACCTGTAATCCTCTGTCCAATAACAATGATAACAAGCTCAACTGTACTGCTCTGTCTAATCGCAATACTACAACCACCCACACCCCTACTACTACCAACACCACCCACACCACTACTACTACTAACACCACCGCCACCACCACTACCACCACTTCTACCACCACCACCACTGACACGACTCCACCAGCTACTCTCGTCACTACCACAAAAAACACAAGAACCAACAACTCAAACTCTTTTTTCCATTGGCAAACCTCAAAACGCCTGTCAGGGTATGTCTCCAAGTGTCCCTTATGACACTAAAGCTTCCATTTTTTTTAATTAATTTTTTTTATTGGGCATTCTATTTTATAGTGTAAAAATGTATTAATAGCAATTTGTTTACACCACAAAACACTTCAACCACAGCATTTCCCACAATTACACACCTACTCCACCACAACCCCTCCACACCCTCACCACACACCCTTTTCTTCTTCCCTCCTCACCACACACCCTCTCCCTCTCCCCTCCTTACCCTCACCTTCCCCCTCCTCACCTTCACCTTCCTCCTCCTCACCCTCACCTCCCCCCTCCTCACCTCCCCCTTCCTCACCTCCCCCCTCTTCACCTCATCTGCTAGTGATAAGCTCAGTGTTGATGCTTCTTTAAAAAGCAGCCATTGTTGTGCCTTCCAGTTCACTCTTGCTCACCAATATTTATGCCTTACTTTTACTTTTATTAATATTTTTTATATTCATATATTGCATTTAAATTTATTTTTTATTTATTTCTAAATATTTATAATTATTAGAGAGGAAATATTATTTTCTATTCTTAATTAATATCAGTTTATAGTGAGCCCTCCAACCTTCAATGCTTTCAATTAAAACTCATTTTCAAGAAAAATGAGTTCCATCTTTCTAGGAAAATAATTCCTAATCGTCATCATCACCATCACCATCATCATCAACATCCACATCATCATCATCATCATCAGCATCATCCACATCATCATCATCATCTTCCTCATCAGCATCATCATCATCATCATCATCATCATCATCAGCATCTTCCTCATCAGCATCATCATTGCTTCAACAATTCATTTTTAAGACCTTTTTATTCTCTCCCTTCTCCTCACGAAACAAAATCCAAAACTTCCCGTTTGAACTCTTGCCACTGCCTTTCTCATCCATTATCTCTTTCTTTATCTTCTTTTCTTCTTTTTCTTCCTTCCTTCATTCTCGCCTGCTTACTCATTCTTTTCCAGAATCTCTTGAGTCATATTTCACATTTTGCCCCATGAAAGTTTCCAAAAGTTTCATCTTAGTTCTTTTTTAAAATCCACTTTTCCACTCATTCACTCACTCATAATTATATTTATTATATTTTTTTTTCTTTCTCCATCTCCGAACCACTCCAGAACAGCCTCGAGCCCCTTACTGACGCTAATTGCTTTCAACAGCACTACTTTTTTACAAGCGATACGCACTCAACCCCTTACCGAATTACCACTCGTTACGATGATCACCCTCCATTAGCAACAGTTACCTTAATTACATTTAATTAATTAATTACCTCCAATTACCAATGATTCCAATAAAGATAAATTCCCAATTTATATATATTTTTATATTTTATTTGCTTCAAAAAATCACTAGAAAAGAATATTTTAAAACCTTTTTATACACTCTGTGGAGAGGGTCTGTGCAGACGATTCCTAGGCGTTCCACCGAAGATAATCTTCATTCCTCATCACCTTTTGTTCCATCATACTCACACTCATACTATAAAAGACATACACACACATGCATACAAACTTATACACTTAAATACATACTAAACACCTATACAAACTCATGCACATAAAAACACGCATAAACACACATACACTGTTACACTTATAAACGTCTGTCTGGGAAGGAAAAGTTGAAATAGTTTAGTCGTTGCACGCCTTAACACGCCGTTAAACTTTTAATGATGATAATATTGAAGGTAAATTTAAAATGTAAAATATTATTTTAAAATCTCATCTATTTGGAGTTCTCTGAAAGTAAGTTAATATGTGGATGTTGCTTCTTGACTTTTAAAATTAATATTTACAATTTAACCATTTCGAAACCAATTATTTTTTACCTTAATCCAAGATTTTCGGCCACATAATCCATTTGATTCAATCGCTTCATCAATATTCGGTACCGTTATACATAAAATAATACAATACATGCATAATATGATACAAATACATAAAATAATACAATACATGCATAATATGATACAAATACATAAAATAACACAATACATGCATAATATGATACAAATACATAAAATAATACAATATACGCAAAATATGATACAAATACATAAAATAACACAATACATGCATAATATGATACAAATACATAAAATAACACAATACATGCATAATATGATACAAATACATAAAATAATACAATACATGCATAATATGATACAAATACATAAAATACCACAATACATGCATAATATGATACAAATACATAAAATAATACAATATACGCATAATATGATACAAATACATAAAATAACACAATACATGCATAATATGATACAAATACATAAAATAATACAATACATACATAATATGATACAAATATATAAAATAATACAATACATGCATAATATGATACAAATACATAAAATAATACAATACATACATAATATGATACAAATATATAAAATAATACAATACATACATAATATGATACAAATAAATAAAACAATACAATACATACATAATATAATACAAATCCATGAAATAATACAATACATACATAAAATTATAAAAATACATAAATTGTGTTCAGCATAGTGATGAAGATGCAACTAAAATCGACAAAAGCTTAAAATAAATAATCGGCTGGAAGTTAGTAGCCTACATGTCAATGTCACCAGGTTCCTTACATTGAAATGTGCACCGCAACCTTGTTTGGCTGTAGACAGTGAACGACATTAAAATAATTTCCATAAATTTATTCCCAGTGAAATGCGTCTTGCATTTGGTGACTGCTTAAGCATGCGTTTTCTCAGACCTTTGATCGTGGGAAGTGGCAGTTAATTAAAAATTTATTTTTAATTCTATTGGAGTTATTTGAATACTTTAGTGCTCCGCGTCTTCCAGGCTAAAGAAGTGAATCAACAAATTAGTTTCAGAGAATCAAAAACATGAGACACATACAAAACCGCAAAGAATTCATAAAAAATATAAAAATCCTAACCACTCTTGCACCAACTCAATAGTGATTTTGTGCTTTCATCGCGTTGAGTGATGCTAGTTGTGTGGGAAGCTGGGGGAGATGGAATGGCATGTTGTGAAGCGTGCAGTGGAGGCAGCCGCTCTGCTTACGAATCACTGATCCATTTTTACCAGAACTAGGGCCTTTTATGTATCTCCTTAAGCAAAAGATTCATAGTTGGAAAAAAATGATACACTCTAATATTTGTTTAATAGAATTGATTTAAATTTAAAATATAAATTGATAACATGTATTTTTAATTTTAACAATCTTGAAAATTATTTATGAAAATCAACATTAGATTTATGTTTGGTTTTATGTATCTCCTTAAACAAATTTTAAATGGTTCTAAAATAACTAATATATTTCATGATATGATCTAAAATAGAAATAGAAATTAGAAAACATACTTTTAGTTTCCTTAAATCTTGCAAAATATTTATGAAAACAAAAATTAGATTTATGTTTGGTTTTCACATCATAAAGGTCGAGTAGTCATGGGCTTATGCACGGGCACATGTGTTGAGGTCAGTGTGCAACTGTTTGAGCCCACTCATCTCCGCCTAATCTATTGCTCACTTGTTATCTCAATAAAAACTTCAGAGAACAAAAGAAAATATTGAAAACAAAACTGAAGCGCAAAGCTCCAACAATAACTCAAATAAAAACACGGTTTAAATGTAAAGCGATTGTTGTGGGGCAATAAGACAACAATGTGCCTCCAAAAGATTTAGTTTATTCTTATTATTTATTTTTATCATTTGAAATTATTTTTGTTTTTATTGAAGCAATCGGCATGGTCATTAAGACAGTCTGCCAGGAAATTATTAAATTGAACAGCTAAAGAGATTTTGAGAAATAAAAGTTGAAAAGAATTATAATTTTTTTTAAATCAATTAAAAATGGTTGAACTAAATCAATATATTCGTCTAAAATATGTATTCATAAAATATATTATTTTAAACAAAAAATGAAATTGTTAACTTTCAACTCAGGCAAGAGACACACAGTGGAAATGATGAAGATAGTGATGATGATGAAGATAGTGATTATGATGACAATTATGATGGTGATGACTCAAACATACCAGCATCTTTTTCCAAACTAAATACAAAAACTACACTAAGAACCACTACAATAACCACAACAGCAGCAACAACAAAAACAACAAAAACAAAAACAACAACAGCAACAGCAACAACAAAACAAACGGCTGCTCTGGCCATTTCGGAGAAGCAGCCCAAAAGAACAATGTTCTCGAAACTTAAACTTTTCGCTTCTTCGAAATCGGAGAAGAAGGAGCAAAAGAGCCTGAATAAGAAACTAAATAATAACATAAACGAAAAAATAAACAACAGCACAAATAATACTAATTTATTGAAGAAAAACACTGCGTTGGCAAGCCACAACAACCTCAGTACCAATAGCTACAGTAATGATGATGATAATATCAACAATAATAATAACCATAATAATAGTAAAAAGTCCAAGTTACCTTCGGCCATCCAAGGCAGAGTGAGAGCCGAGTCAGTATCATCATCATCATCACCATCATCAATTGTGACCAGACCCCACGTGACCCAGGCAGTCTTTTGCAGCCCCCCTCAAGTTGGTGGAGAAGTCTTATTGTGGAGTTATAGCGGTAAAAAGACTATTTGATACTGTGCTGGTTATATTGCATATTGTGTGGTCTCCAACAGCGTTGTATGCGATATTCTGAAATTTACATTGGTTTAACTCGTTTTTGAATTTATTTCTCTTTGTTGCATAAAATTTTAAAAAGGCACTTAATATCTGAGATTTGTTTTAAACTTCCAAATGTTACTTTTCTTTCGCCAGGTGCCAGTAAGATCTCCCCTAATTCCTTCAAGGAATGACAATGGCGTTCACAAAAAGCCTCAGACGGCACCCTCTTTGTTGCCCAAGATGGCCGCTGCCAACAAATCCCTTGAGAAAAACAGGAACAACCACACGAACAAACCACTTCCGGATCCACTGATGAACTCCTCATCAGCCTCGTCATCTTCTTCCGCCTCCAACCGTCTCCATGACAACTCTGCCTTGCAACGACAGCAGCTTCTGAAGCAGCCACCACCACAACTGAGTCGGCATCCACAGAGCAGCAGCAGTGGCGGTGGCGACACGCTGACAAGGACTTCCATGTCCAAGAAGCAGTCAACAGCGCCAACAAACAACGTCAAACCGACTCTTTTGAAACGCATGGAAAAGACGAAGAACACCGGCTCGCAGTCGAATCCTTCGTTGAGCCTCCATCGTGTCTCAACGCACAAAAGTCCTTCGGACACTAACGCAAAGTCCCTGACTCGAAGCAACAAAACCTCGTCTGTCCTGCCATCCTGCCTTAACTCCACCCTCCCTCACACCCACAACCCCACCTCCCCATCCAGCTTCAACATCCCATACCCCAACCTCAACACCCCCCTTCCCAGCTGTGAAAGTAAACTCGTTAGACCTACTTATCGAATAGCTCCGACTCGGACAAACTTGACGAACAAGGGTGCAAAAGTGGTTCCTGTTCCTCCGAGACTGATTCAAGACGTTCACAAAACAACAAAAACATCAACAGTTGAAGCTGCCACAACAACACACACAACAATGCAAACAAATCTTGATGCAACAAACATATCGAAAGCAACTGCAAACAACTCTATAGTTATGGACCACCAAAAACCCACTGTGTCCTCTTCGCATTGCGTGTTATCATCATCATCATTATCATCATCATCATTAGCCTCATCATCATCACCTTCAGCATCAACATCAGCATCAGCATCACCATTAGTAGCAACATCGTCATCAGCATCACAATTAGTAGCAACATCGTCATCAGCATCACCATTAGTTAGTTTCAACAGAAATGGTGTAAATCCAACTAGCATCAAACACAACACCAACAACACCACCACCACCACCACCATAAACAACAACAACAACCACAACAACAACATCAGCCTTAATTACATCGACATGCCAGTCATCCAAGCAAGAAATCAAGTGGAAAAAATAAACGGAAAGAATATTAGGAACGATGATGATGATGATGATGATGATGATGATGATGATGATGATGGCGCTGGAAGTGGTAATGATGACGATGAGGACGATGGTAATGGAATAATGAGATACAATGATGAGAGGTTTGATGATGATGATGAATATGATGATGGTGATGATGATGGTGATGATGATAGTTTATACGTCGAGGGTTGTGTGAAGGTTTATCATGACATTAGAAACGATAAGGATGATGTATGTGATGATGATGATGATGAGGTTGTTGATGATAATGATTTTAAGCAATTAGGTAATAATAAGAATAAACAGAATGCAATGGAGTTCTCTAAGAAAAGCAGAGCCCTCATTAGGCAGAACAAAAACAACAACAATAAAAATAATAACAACAACAACAACAACATTGAAGAACATTTTAACAAAGCCGACTACGATAAGAATACTGCAAATTTGACTTTTGTTGATAAGAAATTGAATAATATTGATAATAATAAGAGTAATAATGATAATAATAATAATAACAGCTACCAAAACATTATCGGCAACCTAAACAACAAAGTACCAGCAACTACATCAACAACCACTTCAACAACGACCACTTCCTCAACAACCACACCAACTTCAACAACCACCACATCAACCATAACCACAACAGCAGCCACAGCTTCAACGACTGACTCGCTCATAAAACCAATGCCGCCCATCTCTCGCATCAGAAGCTACTTGATGTCGAGCGGGAGGCACGCTGAGAACTACGCTGGGGAGGGTCACGTTCTGAGCCATCTGGCGTGTGGTACTGTCCTCAATGGAACCTCTGCTCCTGAGCCCCTGTTGATGAAGAGTGGTGTGGAGGCTGCTGCTGCTGGTCGTGGAGGGAACGGGGTCGATAGTAAAAAAAATGATAATATCAAATCAAATGCTAATAACAGTAATAATAACAACAATAATGGTAATAAGAATAATTCCTTCAACGGTGTTGACAACTTTGACAGCAAAAGAAAATCTGCAGACACATTAGACCATCAGCAAAACTCAAATATCTTTTCTCCGCAACATCAAAACAGCTACTATAATCATCCCCACAACTATAATCATCCCCACAACTATAATCATCTCTACAACTATAATCATCAGCACCAGAACATTTCAAAAATGTCTAGCGGGCATTTTTCGGAGGGGGAACAAATGGTGATTGGCTATTGTCGCAGTCACGTGCTCTCTCGTTGCTATGACGACCGTGGTTACATGAGTGAGGGTGGTGGTGGTGGGGGTGGTGAGAGGGTGGCGTGGTTGAGAGGGCAAGGAGAGATGAGGAGTTGTGGTGGGGAGAGGCTTGCAGGAATGGGTGAATGGCTGGATGGAGATGGAGAGAAGTTGAGGTGAGTTGGTTGGTTGGTAGTGGTGAGATACAATACAATACAATACAACGACGAGTATTATTAACGTGGCGTAAACCCGGACGGGCTTCAAGACCACTTGGTTATGGAAAAATTGATAATAATATTAATGATAGATGAATAAATGGAAAGTATAGGAAAAGTAAGGTATTGAAATTTAACAATAAAATCATTTATATATATATATATATGCATACATATACATATATATAAACAAACATATACATACACATATATATATATATATATACATATACATACATACATACATACATATATACACATACATACATACATACATATATATATGTTTATATATATATATATATATATATATATATATATATATATATATATATATATATATATATATATATATATATATATATATATATATATATATATATATATATATATATATATATATATATATATATATATATATATATATATATATATATATTTTTTTTTTTTATATATATATTTTTTTAAATAGACAAAATATTTTTTTTTAAAGATTGAAACTGAAATGATAATAACAATAAATTTAAGAGAAAAAGTGAATATCTATATTATATTATTATTATTATTTATTATTATTGTTATTATTTATTTTACAATTATTATTGACCATTTGTATAAATATAAAAAAGAATGAAATTGGGAAGCAAGAAATTGATTAATGAAAAATGAGCAGTTAATTTGTAAGTTATTGTTATCGGTCGAACAAGTACGTTTTCAGGGAACGGCTGAATGTCGCGGTCGAGCTCGGGGATTTGAGTCTATTGGGAAGACTATTCCAAAGAGTCGGCGCTGCAACAAAAAAGCTTCTTGCATCTGCATACTTGAGTTTGTAGCTCTGTGGAACTGCATCTCTAGACCTAGCAGACCTGAGTCTTTCCCTCTGGGGAAGACTTGCTCTCATGACAATGCTACTCGACAAATAATCTGGGCACTCATTAGACAGACACTTGTGCATTAACAAGATGTTTTTGTATTCAATTCTATTTTCAACACGAAGCCAGTGAAGCTCCTTGAGAACAGGGCTGATGTGATCATACTTTCTAGCACCTGTTATGAGCCTAGCTGTGGTGTTGATTATAGACTGAATTTTCTGCAGCTGCGTCATTGGCAACCCAGTAAGAATGATATTGCCATAGTCAATTCGACTGAGAACCAAAGCAGAAGCCAATGTTCTCAGTGAGTCCTTGGTCAATAACCATCTTATGGATCGTATTTGGCGTAAAGAAGCAAAGCAGGTTTGAGTCATCTTATTGATGTGTGTCGTCATGGTGAGGTCTTTGTCGAGATAAACACCTAGGTTTCTGACACTATCGGAAGGAATTATCTCGTTCTGACAAATGCGAACTGGATCTTTGGGAGTGTGAGTAGAGTTTCGACGGGATGAGAGCCATATAACTTCAGTTTTGCTGGAGTTAAGTTTCAGTTGATTGGCACCCATCCAAGCAGCAATTTCATCAATGCATGATGACACCCTTGCTTGCAGGTCAGCCTGATGACCTTTAATGCAATGACCGTAAATCTGGGTGTCATCAGCGTACTGATGAAAAGCGAGCTCATGTCTAGCTGCTATTCTTTCTAAATCTCCAGTGTACAAAGAGAACAGTAAAGGACCAAGAACTGAACCTTGGGGGATTCCTACAGCGGAAACCGACATTGTCGATTTTGTCCCACTACAGCGGATGTCAAAACATCTGTCATTTAAGTAGTCCCTAAACCATTCTAACGCAGAGTCAGAGAAACCATAGGAGATGTGCAGTCTTCGGTGAGAGTGATGATGGTGATTATAGTGGTGATGGTGGTGGTGATGATGATGGTGGGGATGTTGATGATGGAGATAATGAAAGGAGTGGTGATGGTTGTGGTAATGCCGGGGTGTTAAATGGTTTGTGAAGAGAAGGGAAGCATTTTTAATGAAATCGCATTTCTAAATGAGGCGTGAACCTTTCATGGAGAGATACAAAGATGAGGAGGAACACGCTGTTGTGGTCTTTGGAAACATTAAAATAGATGCGACTCAGTATTTATATTTATATTTTATCTTTTTTCTATTTTGAGTTTGAAATAATTAATTATAACTTTTAAAATTAAAATTTGAAAGATTAAACTTACGGAAAGCCATAGAATTGAAGCCATATTAAAAGCAATATTATCAATACAATATGCAAATGATTAATTCAAAAATAAGCATCCAGGTTCAAGATATTTGTGCATTCACAAAACAATATTCTTATTTTAAAATTATCACTTCTTATTTATTGAGCAATTAAAACTTTTTTTTCATTTTAATATTTTAAATTTTATTTATTTCCCTCTATAACTTTTATTTATTCCCCAATTTTAGCTTTTATTTATTTTAATATTATTACTTGTATATAATAATATTATTATTTTTAATTTATATATTTCCTTTTAATGCATAATATTTGCATAGACGAGTAGAGGAGAGGGGGAGGGGGAGAGGAGAGGGAGAGGGGGAGGGAGGGGGAGAGGAGAGGGGGAGGGAGGGGGGGAGGGAGGGGGGGGGGGGCTTGGGATGCATTCGAGGTCCTTCCTTCCATGCATGCCTTCCTGATAATGATTGAAGGAGTAGGCGCTAATGAGGTCGCACTGGGTGCTCGCTTCTTGAATATTCTAATTACGCCAGGAGAGGTGGTGATGGCGTAGGTGATCGTAAGAAAAAGATAGTGATGATGATGAAGATGATGATGATGATGATGATCAAGATGATGATCAAGATGATGATCAAGATGATGATGATGATGATGATCAAGATGATGATCAAGATGATGATGATGATGATGATGATGATGATGAGAATGCAAAAGAATAAGAAACAAAAGCGGGTATTTTTGAACGCAGACTAACTCCACGGGCCCTTTGTTGCGACATCCTAAGAATAAGGTGGTAATGAAGAGGATGAGGCAGATAATTAAAGGGAGGGATGAAGCAGTTTTGTCGTGAAAAAGGTATTGGAAAGTCAACCAAATAAGTATGTAAATGAGGGCTGGTCTGTGAGGGAAGGGAGTCTCTCCCAGCTTAAGTTGCATGGACCCAGTGGGAGACTGCC
>OX030966.1:6835805-6858305 GCA_943735955.1 Piscicola geometra | reverse complement strand
TATTTTCCTCTTCAGTGGAAATCCAGCATTATTCATCCCATCCCCAAAACTAAACATCCAATATCGCCTCAAGACTTTCGCCCCATTTCAGTCACTCCAATATTATCACGCCTTCTCGAAAAAATCATAGTTTCTCAATATATATACCCTTGCTTCAATCACCCTTCAGTAATACCTATTCTTAAAGATCAATTCGCCTTTCGCCCATCAGGTTCTCCCACTTCTGCCATAATTGCTATCACGTCTACCATCACTTCACTTCTCAAAACTAATAGTCATGTTCACCTTATTGCTCTTGACTTTACTAAAGCCTTTGACACTCTTGATCACCATACCCTCGCCTCCAATCTTGCACTTCTTCCTCTTGATGACAACATATATAACCTTCTCATTTCATTCCTTTCCAACCGATCACATTCCACCATTTATTTAAATCAACTTTCTAGTATCCTTCCCATCAACTCTAGCGTGGTCCAAGGCTCAGTTCTTGGTCCATCTACCTTTATAATCAACGCCTCTTCACTTCAACCCTATCACCCTTCTAATTATATTTTAAAATTCGCTGACGACACCTATCTCATTATTCCATCATCTAACACCCACACCATCCAATCAGAGCTTGAATCCCTCTCTAAGTGGGCCAAGCTCAGTAATCTCTCACTCAACCTCAAAAAATCATTTGAACTCATAGTCCATAATAGTTATAAACGCATCACACCACCAGCTTTACACCCTTCCATTCAACGCACTAACAAACTCACTATCTTAGGTATCACATTCACTGACACCCTTAACATTTCACCACACATAGATCACATTATCAATAAATGCTTTCAAACTTTTCATGCCATCAAAACAATCCGTTCCCATGGACTCTTTGGTGCCAAACTCTTTGACATCACTGAGTCCCTCATCATCTCTCACCTTAAGTATGCAGCTCCTTCTTGGTCTGGTTTTGCTAATCAGCCACACATTAAGCAACTCCAGTCTCTAATTAATAAACTCATAAGACTTAACTACCTTCCCTCTTTCTACCCATCTATCACTTCTATGTTTACCACTTTAGACACCAAATTATTCTTTAAAATATCTAATAACTCTGACCACGTTCTTCACAATTTCTTACCCCCCCTTAAAAAATCTACTCATAACTTAAGACCCCGTAAACACAATTTTAATATCCCTATATATACTACGCTTGAAAGTAAAACATTCCTCCCTCGTCTTCTTAAATCTCACATTCTATAGTTTACATTTATATTTATATTATCATCTCTGATTCTTATTACTTATTTATCTACTTAATTATTACCTATTCACCATATCCTTTGTCTTGTAGTATTTTTTTTTAAAAACCATTATCATTAGCATCAGTATCCTATAATTATCTACTATTATCTTATGCAACATGTAACATGGCCTGCGTCTGTCAAACCGTGATTAATAAAGACAATAAAAAAAAAAAAAAAAAAAAAAAAAAAAAAAATTATATTACATTGTATACAACCTGCCAACGCAAACCTACACGACAGTCTGAGCAGCAGACGTTCAAGTTCCCTCTTCGAAAGGAGAGAACGATCCAGTCTGCCTCTCTTCAACCATCATCACCCTCACCACCATCACCATCAGTACTTCCCCAAGAAACCGCCCGTGCCAACCATCCACGAAGCCATTGAAGTGTCTCCAGTGGCAGGCAAAAAGCTTCAAGGCTTTGAAGAATCCAACGAACTTTGCTTCGGTTTGAACGTTGAAAACGACAACTTACTTTTCCACAAGCAGTTTGACCAAAGGAAAGTCCCACAGCCCCTCTACCCAGTCCTTTCGGCACTCGGTCCGGAAGCCACAATGTCGAAAGAATCCTCCATCAGCAGCAGCAACAAGAGCATCTCTAATGGTTCTCCTTCAGGGAAGAAAAGAAGCAAGTCAAAGAGCAGGGTTGGTCTGGAGAAGGAGGCAGTGATGGGGGAGAGGTTGAGCAACTACAGTGGAGAATTGGTGGCTTATGAGATGGTTGATGGCAGGAATTCTGCTTCGCTACAACGAACGCCACAGAAACTCCCATTGCAGACAAGTGTACACAATCCCCTACATAAGAATGTACAACAAACACAACAAGTTCAACAACCCTGTAACATTCAAGAGCAACAAGTACTTGCAATGCAACAACAACAACAACAACTGGCACAGCAACAATATTTACTGCAAAAACAACGTTACCTACAAATGCAAGCAATCAACTACCAGCAACAACAACAACAACAACTCAAGCGACCAAGCAGTGGCGGCAACGAAAAAAACTACATTTCAAAATGGCTTCCACTCAGCTCCTCCACACCCACCAAAAAATACCCCCATTTCTACGAAAACCAACAACAACAACTTCTCAACTTTGATACAGTCTCCTCATTCAACCACAACAACAACCACAACAACTACAATATCAACAACAACAACATCAACAACAAAAACCACACAAACACTCAGATATACGACGCAAGTCTTCTGAAACACAACAAGAAGAACTACTACACCTTCCAACGCTCCGTCTCACTCCAGACCGACCCACGACAACACAACAACAGCCACACTCTGCAACCAAACTACAAAGTAACAGACGCAACACCAAAGCAACAACAGCAACAACTCTTCGCCAAACAACACAGCATCCCCTATTCATCTCTCATGAAAGCGGTAGATTTACAGTACGAAGGAACCATCTTCAGAGACAACTTCAACCATTCATTCGGCAAGATCCACCTCGCTAAGACTCCTCTTCCCAACTGCGATGACTGCTTCTACAATGGAATCGTCTACAAGCCCTCTGGTGTTTGCTTAGATAGGCAGTTCTCGACAAGCAATGACACTCCGTCTAAAGCAATCTACGGTAGACTGAATTCAACTACTCCCAACAGCAACATTAGCAACAGTACTAACAACAATAACAACATCAGCAATAATAACAACAACAACAAAAGCCTCATCAACATATCTTCACCTAAACTCACATCACCCGAACGCCTCTCCCGCCTCACGCACACCTCCACCCCTGTCATGTCTGTTGCCCCTTTCAACCACGTCATCCCGTCTAAAATGCACAACTCTAACGACAACAACAACAACAATAACAGCAACAACAACAGCAATGGAATTATTAGCAACAAGGGCGAAAGCATCAATGGGAATCCAGGAGAATCCAATAAATCCAGTATATTCCATAGTTTAAACAATAGCCACATCAACAACAACCACATCAACAACAACCACATCAACAACAACCACATCAACAACAACCACGCCAGCAACTGCATCAACAGCAACAACAGCAACAACAACAACCTCAATGATCCAACATCCACAGCCAACACAAACAATCTAATCAACAACAACAACAATGGCTACGTCACAAACGTTATGAACGGCGGTGGCAACAAAAACAACCCTCCTGCTAACAACAACATTACCAAAGACCACGAAAGTATGAATTATTTATGAATACTTAATAAGATTAAGATTACATAAAAGGAAATTACAATTTAATGAAGAAGTAAAATTAAAATTGTGATGGCGGAAAATAAGTAGATGGTGATGAGGAGGAGGAGGATGGTGATGAGGAGGAGGAGGATGGTGATGAGGAGGATGGTAAAACAAAATGATGGTATTGTGATGATGTAATGGTGATGATGCAATTTGCAGGGGGCGGTTCCAGCTTATCTATCGGTTCTAGTGCCGCATCGGCACACTCTTCTGTGAGTGTCAAAAATAAATAGCAATAAAAATATTATTTATAATATTAATAATCATAATTTTAAAAAAAATATAAAAACTGATTTTTCTACAGACTGAAGACCAACAAAATCAAGACGTGAGTGAAAAGAAACATAAAATATCATTTTCGGCATTCATAAAAATATTTCTTTATAAGAAAAAGAGCTATTGACCTTTGATGACCTCCACCTTTCAATCTCACTCGGGCAGATACGTCGGCTGAAGCAGGAATTACTTAGCGCTCAATCCAAAGTGGCCACTCTAAGCAACCACTTGACCACTAACGTTAGTGCTGCTGATAATGATGATTGGGATGGTGATGACGATGCTGATAATGGTAGGGGTGGTGATGCTGATGATCGTAGCTTAATAAAAATAATAGAGATAATTTTATTGATAATAATCATAATAATAATAAAAATAAGAATAATGATTAAATCAGGGTCACGTGGTGAGTGCTTTCGAGCAGAGTTTGGCCAACATGACCAGGAGGCTTCAGCTTCTCACTAACGCCACCAACCGAAAGGTGTTGTTGAGATGCATCCATCCATCCATCCATCCATCCATCCATCCATCCATCCATCCATCCGTCCATCCATCCATCCATCCATCCATCCATCCATCCATCCATCCATCCATCCATCCATCCATCCATCCATCCATCCATCCATCCATCCATCCATCCATCCATCCGTCCATCCCTCAGGATGCAGAACTAAATGAGCTCAGGGCAACCATCCAACTCTTGCGTAAACAAGGCTCTAAGCTGAAGTGTGAAAGGACGTGTAATGATGACCATCTCAACAACAACTGCAATAATAATAATAAAAACAATACAAATAATAATAATAATAATATTAGTAATCGCCAATCCACCGGGTCTGCTGGCTTGTCCTCCTTGGGCAAAACTGAAGAGACAAGTGCTGGTTATATTGCAAACATTACATTTAATTCAAATAAAGTATTTAATAAATATTTATTATTATTCTCTAATGTTACGTTTAGAATGTAAAATATATTTTTAAAGTTTAAAATTGATTGATATCCTGTTAAAAATGAGGTTACAAATGCTGTGAATCAGAGTGGTTTAAGGGTGCTCTAAAGTTGATTTATAAGATGGAACTTTCACAGTCTAGTGCAGTCTAGCTGAATAAAAATATGTTTAAATGCCTGAAACAAATCTTGGATGTTTTGTCGCCAGCTCCATTAACCTATCTACCTTATAAAAATAAAACTTGGTAGTTTTTTAATTTTAAATCGTTTTAAATACTTAACAAAAACAAATGAATTAATCCAACAACTCAACTGCTTCTACAGAGCTGGAAAGACACATGTCGTCGGAAAGTGTCTCGAGCAGCGTGAGTGGGCTGAGTCAGCTCTCAGGCTCTGAGTCGGAAAAGAAGAAGAAGCAGAAGGGATGGGTGAGTGAGGAGGGAGGGAAGGAAGAGATGGGTGAGTGAGGAGGGAGGGAAGAGATGAGTGAGTGAAGAGGGAGGGAAGAGATGAGTGAGTGAAGAGGGAGGGAAGAGATGAGTGAGTGGGAAGGGAGAGAAAGGATGGTGAGTGAGGAGTTGAGTGCATAGAACAGATTTAAAACGAACGGGCTAAATTTTTAAAGTATAAAAACAAACTGGCATTTTTAATTAATTTAAATTCAAAGTATAATCCGAACCTGATGGTATTAAGTTACCAAATCATTAAGAACCCACGCATCCGCACCCGACAGTTGGCTTCCTTCGGGAAGGCTTTCTCGCGAAGGAAGGCGCCAAGGCATGACGGCAAGAAGCCCACAGACGCACTCGCCTCTTCCGATGCCGAATCAGACGTCGCTACTCACGCCACAGCTGACTTCTACCCGCACAACCTGCACCACCTCTTCTCGCTCACTGACTACCCCTTCAGTCTGCCTGCCAGTCCCGTCAGACCCATCAAGGCTGACTCTTTGTATGTCTAAAAATTTTTGAATTTTAAATTATTTTGTTTAAATTATTTTTAACTATTTTTTCAGAGCTCTCTCAAAGCACCAAGACGTGGAGCCGCAGGAAACGGTGATGGAGCTACAGCAACAACTGCGAGAAAAGGAAATGAAACTGACCGACATCAGGTCTGTCAGTGCTGCATAGAAATCATCTTTGAAGTTTCGAGGGTTTCAAATGTTATAGCTCAAAGTTATACAAACTTATTTCAATCAAATTCTTAAATTATTGAAAAACAAATCGAAAAGGCCTTGCAAAGGTTTCGCGAAGCTTTATCGCAGCAGTTTACAAACAACTATAAACCACTCCGAGTTGCAACTCTCAAACTGGGCTGTTGATCTTCAAACTATTTCAGTTTCTCTTCGTCCTTCCTAGCAAACTCTTTCACCATTCGAAGGTTGGAGGCGCTGTCGACAGCCCACCAGCTCGAACACCTCAAGGAAACCATGAACCGCATGAAGGTGACGAGTTTCATAATAATAATAATAATAATAATAATAATAATCCTAACAGTCATACTTTTTTCAAATCATAATGATTAAATAATCTCACATGATTTGCAGAACGAGATGGTCTCCTTGAAAGTGGACAACGACCGCATGCAGATGATCATCACTCAACGATACCTCCAAGCTCTGTCTTCCTCTTCCTCTTCTTCCTCTTCCTCTTCCTTCTCTTCCTCACCTCTTGTTCTATCATCATCAATACCATCGACTCCTTTCAAGTCTGTTGTCAGCAGCATCGGTCCTGAGAATCGGTTGTCTCTCCGTGATCCTGCCAGCTATGCCGTTGGTTGGTTTCTTATTGTTGTTGACGTTTCCAGATTTTGTGTTGAGTTTTTTTTGGACTTATTTGCATTTTCCTTGTTGTCGATGATGTTGCCGTCAACAACGGCTAAAACCCTCAACAACACAACACTTTTTAAGTGCACAAATTTTTTTTTTTTATAAAGCAGTGAGCATGAATTCAAAAGCAACCCCATTCCACCAAGATCTCCTGATGCTGGACAGTGGCACCAGGAACGCCTTCTCTCACAGAATCACCTTGTCCGTCCTTCTCGACAACGCTGTGCAGGTGAATGAGAGTGTATATTTAAACTTTATTTATATATTTTAAACTTTTATTTAGATATTTTTTTCCTGTTAGATAATTAAGCTTAAACAAATAAATTGGTGCAAAATGTGACACTGAGACACCCCTGCAGACGAATCAAGTGATGATCGGAGACCTGAAAGTTGACGCTGCCATCACATGGAACTCTTTACGCAAGACTGTCCAGAGGATATTTGTGGTGAGCAAAATTAGAAAACCTTTATTTTGATAAAAATAATTTTAAATTGAGTTAAAGTCTTTTCCAATTATTATATTCAAATATCATTTTGAACTGCTGATTAAGAATATATATTATTTCATCGGATACATAAACATATTTGAACTCATCTGGATTTGCATTTGACACACTGAAAAACGATTTCTATCAAAGAGACGTAAACACAAGAAAGACTCAAAACTTACTTTGAATAAACATTACGGATAAACACACTAGGAGTATTTGTCAATCCTGGACCCACAAACGACCCTGGGCTTAAGCTCTGAGAGTATCAGAAGCATGAGGGTTGGAGAGGTGTCTTGGTGGAGAAGTGAGTGGGGTTTGGAAAGGTTTTGGTAGTTGTTGGATTGGGTTGGTGGGTCAGCGGGTTGCTAGAGGGTAGATGTGAGGGTGGAAAATGCTTGTTGTTGTTGTTGGGAGGATCGTAAATGCCAGTCATCGTGGTGGTTTATAAAAGAGCAAAAAAATCAATAAAAATCACATAATTAATATGTATTACTTTTCTATTAGCTTCCGCTCAGCCTGAATTGCTGCCTTGTGGCTACCTCATCGGAGACAACACCCACATCTCCATCTCTCTTAGAGGTTCTAACACACATTAATTATTTTAATGAGTAATTATAAATACATTTCATTAAAATTATTATCAACAAAATATATATAAAAATATATGAACAAATTTTCTAGTTTTATTCAACCTCTTCAAATCAAAATCATTCAAACTTCAACTGATCACTTCCATTTCCACCAGACGGTCGTGACAACAGTCTAGACAGCCTCTGCTTTGAAACACTCACAAGCAAGAAAGTCTTGAGCAGCTTCATCGAACAACTGCGTCAACACAACAGGGCGATCATCCACGGTCCCTCGGCTGCAGGGAAAACCTACTTGGCGAAGGCTCTGGCCAGACACCTGGTGCTCAGCTCCAAGAACGACTTCACCGACTCGAGCGTTCTCCTACACAACGTGGAAAACGAATCAAAGCTTCTTGAATTCTTCGCGGAATTAACAAATTCTACTCAAACTACCGCTGGAAAGATGCCTGTGGTGCTCATTCTTCGCAACATGCACAATGTTCCGTTGGTATTGAGCCTCCTTGACACCCTGGCGAATGAAGTCTCGAATGGAAAGTCAGCAATGATTGGTGAATTCATTTTAGGATGGTCATGAAAACCATTGAAGAATCTTAAAATAGTTTTTTTAAATTAATTATTTCTTTATTAATTGTTTAAAATGCAATAAATTGTCTGCCAGATTCTACATAATCGGCACAATGTCTCAAGCCAGCGACAACAGTGACAAAAGTATCAGCTTCGAAGACACCCTTCTGCAAGGAAACTCCAAATGGGCTCTGTTGGAAACGAACACGCAATCTGTTGAAGAATTTCTAAAGAAATATCTCAAAAGAAAGTTCATCGATGGTCAACTGAAGGCCAAGGCGTTGGAAGCTGGAAAGATGGGAAGCCCCTTTTCCTACCTGTGTGCGTTGAAGGATTACGAAGTGGGAGTTGGTGTTCTGAGCGAGGAGGCTGCTCAAGTGGTCGAGTGGCTGTCGTTGGTGTGGCAACGTGTCAACGAGGCTCTGGGAGGATTTGGCGCTATTGGTTGGTGTGGCTGAAAACATTCATCCAACATTTTGTTCAATTGGGTCAATTCAGAGATGAATCTTTTTTGAAATTAATAAGCTCTTTCTTTCGGAAATCTACTCATTTATGTCCCTATTTGTTCAATTTATTCAATCACTGTTCCATCCATCCATCCATCCATCCATCCATCCATCCATCCATCCATCCATCCATCCATCCATCCATCCATCCATCCATCCATCCATCCATCCATCCATCCATCCATCCATCCATCCATCCATCCATCCATCCATCCATCCATCCATCCACCCATCCACAGGTCTTCATTTATTCCTCACGTGTCCTGGTCACGTGCCGAAGCAAGTCACGTGGTTCACTGACGTATGGAACAAGCATATCGTTCCATGCGTGCGTGATGTCCTCCGAAAGAAACCTAAGGTAGGAGGTTGCTATTGTTTTTGAGTACTTTAGGACGAGAATATTTTAGCTAAGAGTGTAGATATGGACTGAAAATAGACAAAACGGCAGTTAAACCCATTAAAATTACTAAAAAAACTTTAATAATCATTCAGGATTCTGGGAATGGTTCAACGTGGGGGGATCTTACGGAATGGGTTATGAAGACCTTTCCATGGAAGAAAGAGGCTGGTGGTAGTGTGGATAAGGAGGAGGAAGGAGAATGGCCAGCTTTGTTGAGGATACGAATGGAAGATGTTGGAGAGGGTGGAGGTGGTGATGTGGTTGAGAAGAGAAGCGGTGATGTTGAAGATAATGGTAGTGTTAATGTTGATGGTGATATTGCTGATGTTAATGTTGATGTTGCTGTGTCTGCAGAGGTGGAAAAATCTTTAATTATTGCTGCTTCCAAGCAAGGTGAAACTGACACTGGTGTTGAAGAAGTGGTGTGTGGTGGAGAAGAAAGCGCTTTTATGAAAGCCTCGATTAACTCTTTAAACAAAAAAAACATCTCTGCAATTGATGTTAATACTAAACATGCAACGAATAGCAAGATCGACGATAACCTAGCTGGTGTTACAACCATCTCAACAAACGTTAAAAATGATTTTAACGATGGGGTACTGAAGAATGATGATGATGATGATGCTGCAAAGTCACTTGCTTCATGAGCAACCAAACTCTCAATGCAGGAAACCTTCAATCTTCCCATTGGAATAAAATGCACTTTTATGCATTCAAAGTTTGGGAATTGATAAGAAATGTAGTTTTTGATGATCTAGTTCACTTTTTTATCCATTATTTTATATAACTGATTTTTGCTCTTAACGTTTTTTGTGTGGTTTGGACCAAGATTTTCAACTTTTATTTATTTTATTTAAGTTGTTTGAAATTGAGTTATTTTTCGTCAACTAATTGAAAGTAGTTGTCAAAACTGTGAAAAATATTTTTATAATTTGTATAATAGAAAGTTTTGGAAGTTTAAATCTTCTAACAAAACCGCAGTTACCTCATATAACATGTTAGCGGTGTGTTGTATCGATGTGTTGTTCATGACCAGTGTTGTTTCAAAAAGAAATTTTGTGAAAACTTATTAATTTTTTTAAAATAATTAATTAATATAAATAAATTGATAACATGAATATTTTTGCTTTAAATGCAAATGTTAGCCTAATTCTTAAATATTGTAAAAATGTATATCATTCTAAATGTTTCATTAAGAAAATATTTTTAAAAAATTTGATCATGGTTGTAGAATAGAGGTTGTTTAATCTCGTAAATGTATCTGTTACTCCCTCTGTATGCTCATCTGTACCTCTTTTTGTACCACTAATATTCCAAACTTAAAACTTATATATTTCATTTATATAGAACATCTTGCCTTAACAACCACCCTAACACAAGCTCAAAGTGACACCTTTGATTTCAACATTTCTTACTTTAGTTTAATCATCTTTCCTGAAGATGCTTTTCTTCAACTTTTGTCTTCCACTATTACAAAACTCCGTCTCATTATTTTTATCACATCTCCAACCATCTACAGCGTTTCTTCCATCTTCTGACATCTACAGCGCCTTTCTTGCATTGCAGATGAAGAGCCTTTCACTAGTTTCCCGTTCAACCACCCACCTTCCCATTCAGTCCTCCACTCATCTTTCACTACAGTCATTCACTTATTTGGAGAATTTTTTTATTATTTGAAAATTAAATTAACAGTTTGTACTGAGAACATTGCTTTAGAATCTAGGCAACTTCTCTCTTTGAGTGGAGAAAAATATTTCAAATTTATTAATTATTTAGAAACTATATTGATAAATTAACACTTACAATCTTCAATTTTTAAAATTTCATCTAAATTATTCCCTTTCATTGGAATTATTGTTCAAGATCATTTGACGCTCCACAGTTCAGTTGTCGTTTCAGATTTTTGGTGAACATTTGAATTCTTTTATAATTTATTTAAAATTGAATTTTATTTGACTTTAATCTTCGTTCATGCTACATTTGATGCTTATTTTCATGCTTCTTTTGAACCTGCTTAAAGTATTTATTGCTTACCTTGACAACGACTGAAAGTCTGCACTAAATCTGCTGTGTTCCCTTATCTTATGTTCAAATAATTCTATATTAAATTATATTAATTAATTTTAAAAAGTAAAAAATACTATACTCTTTAATTAGTATTTCAAACCCAAGTGTATTTTTAATTGAATGAATAATTATTTTTAATGAGTCTACTCTGTCGAACAAATTCAAACTATTTTGGAACGAAGGAAATTGAAAAGAGTTTGGATGGAAAACAATCATACAGTGCTCTAACTCTTAATTACTTGCTTTAACTCACGTTTAACTGCACAATATAATAAAATTATATTTAAAAATACAAAACTGACAAAATTTGGACAAAATAGAGTTTAACTGTACAATGAAATGTTAAAACTTATTCAGAGAAGTAATCATGGTGCTGTTTCCATGAAAAGTCTCTATAATAATCTAATCAATAACTGCTAAATATTGATGAATATCATTTATAAATGGCTATTTAAAAAAGAAGTAAAAGTTTAATAAATGTTGCATAATGTCTATAACTCTAATGAGCTTCCATTTGATAAATATTCAGTAGGGCAACCTCCACATCTCGTATGATAATGATGGCCGTGTGGGTGACACTAAAAGAACATTTAAACAATGACAACAGTCCATTTAGACTCGATCACACACAAGAGACTTTTGCAAGATTGAGAAATCATTAATAGAATATCGTTTAAAACGTTCTAGAGAAAATACTTGCATAAATGGATTAAGTATTGAAAACCTTGAAAGTAATTTGTGGCACCAAAAGTAATATTTTTCTTTTTAAAGTTGTTGGATTCAAAATGGAAAGAAACATGGATTTCAGTAAATGGAACTAACTTCTGTACAAGTATCATGATGAATTCTAATAGATTTTAATATGGCAAAACGGGTAAAGAATTTTTGGTGTGTGTAATAAATACATTATTCTACCAAAAAGTGGAAATTGAAGTTAAAACTATTACTCGTAATCAATAAAAATTCATAAAAGAAGTCGTTTTGAAATTATTTGGTTCTCAAAAACAGGTTTTCAATTTTTTTTTGCAAAACATTATTTTTAATTAATTAAAATTTAAAAAAAGAAATTAAATTTTATTAAAGTATGTGGAGAAAATTTTCATAGTTATACTATATGCACCATTTATAAATCCTATTAAGAAATATTATAAACGTTTTATCTTTAAAACATGGAATTTGGCGAAGATCGATAGTCATTTTTCTGATCAAACAAACGCCTGGTGCAATTCAATACTTCTTCCCAGAAAATTATTTTTATGCCGCTTATTTGGTTTCATTATATTTTTATCCTCGAATTAGCATCATAATCATCACCCTACATCAACGTCCACAGCCGGTTCCATTGATTTTGTGCTACGCATCTGTAGAGAGCATCACGGAAAAATCTTCGAAGAAAAAAAAGAAAAGAAAAAAACTAATTTTTATGAAAGAATATAGAAAAAATGATTGATTAGAGGAAAAAAGAGCTCCGAAGCATGCCAAAACATGGGAAAATGATATCGACAATTCTTGAATGAAACACTCAACCACTTAGAATTAGAAAACTCCAAAAAAATTAATAAAATCCTTCTAAATTAATCAAATCGCCCCCGAGAAGGAAGTCGCTAGGAAAGATGGAGCGACTCTTCAAGACAGTTCTCAGCATGAGGGAGATGAAATTCCGCATGGACGACGACTACGTCGACCGCCTGAGTCGCCAGTACAGCGTCATCATCCTCATCTGCTTCGGCTTCCTCGTCTCAACGAAGCAGTTCGTCGGAACGCCCATCAACTGCTGGTGTCCTGCCGAATTCGAAGCCTCCCACCGAGACTACGCCGATGCGGTCTGCTGGGTGAGCAACACGTACTACCTGCCCGTCAAGGAGGTCATTCCCAGGGAACACCTGTCCAGCCAGAAGCACCTGCAGATGATCTCTTACTACCAGTGGGTGCCTATGATCCTCATCTTCCAGGCTCTCATCGCCTTCGTGCCCTGCCTCTTTTGGCGCTTCCTGAACAAGCGGTCAGGCGTCAACATGGCCGCCATCATGGACGCATCAAGGCACTGTTCGCAGGCGCACTACCTCGAGATCCGCGAGAAGGCGATCCGCTACATCGTCAACCAGATGGACCGCTACCTGCTGGTGCAGCGGGAGTACAGGACCGGCTGCATGGTACGCATCAAACACATCGTCGCCAAGTTCTGCTGCTTCGTCGGCGGCAAGTTGTACGGCAACTACCTCATCTCTTGCTACATGGCCATCAAACTTTTGTACTTCTTCAACGCGGTCGGACAGTTGTTTCTACTGGAGATCTTCCTCAAAATCAACTACCACTTCTACGGCATCCACGTCATGGAGCGCTTCATCAAGGGTCAAGACTGGAGCCACTCGGAGAAGTTTCCCAGGGTGACCCTCTGTGAGTTCGAGATCCGCCACCAGTCGAGGGTGCACAACTACATCGTGCAGTGCGCCCTGACGATCAACCTCTTCAACGAGAAGCTCTTCATCTTCATCTGGTTCTGGTACGTCTTCCTTGCTCTCATCACCGCCGTCAACTTCCTCCGTTGGCTCTTCCGCTCACTCTACTGGCCAGGCCACATCCAGTACATCCGCAAGCAACTCAGGGCCTTCGACGCGACGCAGCGAGAGGCGGGCATTTTGAACAAGTTCGCTGAGAACTACTTGCGCCGTGATGGCATGTTCATTGTGCGTCTGATCGGCATCAACATGGGAGAGGTGGTGGCTGGAGAGGTGATCAGTGGCCTGTGGAACAACTACAGCCTGGACCGAAGATCGATTGCCGAGAAAACTGGTCGCAAGGGGACCAACAAGTCGAATAGGAACAGCGCTGGTCGTCGATTGGAGGTCGTCTAACAATGACCTTGAAGCCAGCACTTTATCCATTATGCCATGCCATCCCTTCCTACTCTATTCCCTCCCATCCCATCCCATCCCATCCACTTCCATCCCATCCCATCCCACCCATTTCATCAGATCTCATCCAATATCATTCAATCCTTGCTCTTAATTTTCATCCAAACCATAAACCTCCTGCTACCTCTGACCGCTGTTGTATTAACCCACGATCCAATCCACTCACCACACCATCCATTCCACCTGTTTATCGTGTGTTTGTAGTCAAAAAAGCCGGGTTCGAAATTTCATTTTGTTGAAAATTATTGTTGTTGGTGTATCGCATACCTTAGGAGGCAGTCATTTATCGAAATTTACGATGGAGCAAAGTGAAAATGAGACTTAAATTCTAGTTGACTATCATTCCTTTCATTGTGTGGTTGCAGCGACATCTGAGCAGTACTCTAGCACGCATGCATTTACCTCAGTTGAGACTCCGTATATTTTTATAGATTTTTAATCGCATTCATTCGAAGACTAGGAGCATATCGGCTTGCAGGCACGAGACTTGCAGTGAATATTTCATGCAATATTCGCCAAGACTCATTTCACAGAGCATTTTACGACCATTTCGAAGGCCAATCAACTCACGACCCCGCGAGGTTGTTACCATGTTAGTTCGTGCGTTGAAACCGCTTTAGGCTTTAGATGTTTCGGCAGGTTTTAAAGCCGCACCGTTAGTGAGAAACAAATCAATCGAGCGCTTTTAAGGAACACTTGCACGTTGAGCGCTATAAAATAGCTTGATTTGTTGCTATGGGGCTTTGTATAGCCCTGTTTTATTTATCGACTTTTAATACGTTTTTGCTGAGTTTACGATGTAAAGGAATCTCAATGATTTGTTGCACTTTTAACTTATTCATTTTTCTTCTTTTGTGTTGTTCTTGTTGTTGGCTTCTCACTTGTTACGTTTCACTTAATTTGGTTTTCAAACTTTAAACTCATTTCATTTCAATATTATTTTTTGAAGTTTTAATTAAAGAGTGTACTTTTCAAGTATTTTTATATAGTTTTTGGAATTTATGGAAGCGCATTCAATATTTTATTTTTAAACAGTATTTCTACGAGTTTGTTGACAATTATTTGAAGAATTTTGAATACAATTTTGAATGGTTTTGATAAAAAAATATTGAAAACATGTCTTGTTGTATGAAAAAACTACTAATCACTTAATAATCGAAAAATTAAAACTGTCTCATTATAAAATGGTCTTTAAAAGTCGCCAACTTGAAAAATTATTTAGTTATACAAATGTATATAGAAAATTCAGCTTATTTCCGAATATAAATGCAAAATAACCACAGAAAATTTCTAAAAGAAAAGTTTCAAAATAAACTTTAATATGATAGTAACACAACAAATCTCGAATCAACAAGTCTCTATAGAGAAATTAGTTTCTTTATTTGGAAAACTTTGCAAGGAAATCAGGTCACTTCCATCTGGACGAAGCTGCGTCTATTGATCCGTTCTATTTATAGCACTGACCTCATTTACTAAGCGGAGTAAAAGACGATGGTAGGAGGAGATGGATGGATGAAAAGGTGGATGAAGGAGAAGGTGGGGGGAAGAAAACAGGGATGATTTTGTAAAAGAAAAATAGGTTAATAAAAAAAATAAAATAATAAAATTTCAACTTCTAATTACTTAGTCATTCTAATACCAATAAGGAGGAATGACTGGAATCTCAATCAATCAAATAGATTTCTATAGCGCTCTTATTCAAATTCAAGAATATATGATTGTCGAAGAGATTTGATTCTCTGTTAAGATTTGATTTTAATTTTGAAATATTATAAATTGAAAAAATATTTTTTAAATGTTTTCAAAATTAATTCTATGACAAAAATAAGATATAGATATAATTATTTTAAACATTAACTGGTGCATTGCTATTTTTGATGTGTTTGTTTTTAAAATATTCACATAATAACTAAGATGTGAAATTTCGTTTTAAAATCTTTAAAAAAAACATTTAGCAAGGACTTTTGATTAATCATCAATAAAATTGTAAATAATGTTTTATAAAACTTTTTATTTATTTAGAAACTTGAAAAACTGAGACTTCTATTTTTCTAACCAAAATTAAAAATCAAACTATAATAAATCCCACACACAAAAGTCATTATTTTAAAATAAATTTTCAAAACCAAACGACTAAAAAGGTCTAAGGTCTGATATTCTTAGCTGCTAAGATGTTCCGACCAGCTTCTGAGATGGACGACGTCTACGACCTGCTCTTCAAGCTGGTGCTCATAGGCGACGCAGGAGTCGGCAAGACTTGTCTGGTGCAGCGCTTCATGGGAGGCTCGTTCATCGAACGCCACAGCAGCACCATCGGAGTGGACTTCACCATGAAAACCATCACTATTGACAACAAGAAAATAAAAGTTCGATTTTTTACAATTTATTTAATAAAGAAATATAAAGCTGAAATGATTGATCTACAATCATAACAATAGTAATAATGAACCCAAAAACTAAGAAAAACATTTGTTTTCTTTAGCTACAGATCTGGGACACAGCAGGACAGGAGCGGTTCAGGACCATTACACAGAGCTACTACCGCAGTGCCAACGGCGTGGTGCTTGCATTCGACACCACTCGACCCGAAACCTTTGAGCATTGTCTCAGGTGGTCTGCATACTATGCCATTTTAGTTCCTAAATATTTTCTTTACAATTAAAAAATATATTTATTATGTTTACTCGATTTTTGAATGATTTTGAACAAATAAACATTTATGTCTGAAGTTTCATAAACTCCTTTATATTGTATAACACTTTTCGCACCGTGAAGGTGGTATGAGGATGTCAAGAGGTATGCAGCTCCCAATTCACTCATCCTCCTCGTCGGTCTGTCTAATAGACCAACTTTGAAATATCTATTATTTAATAATAATAAATATTAACAAATAATAATCAGAGTTATTCAATTAAACAACTTCAAATCCAATAGGCACTTTATTAATAAACAATATTCAGGTTTATAGAGTATCATATCTTCAAACCATCGCCACCCCTGCCAGGCACGAAGAGTGACATGGAGGAGGTGAGGGGGGTGGACCGGGAGAGGGCTCTCGAGTTCAGCAGACAACACGGCATGGTCGGCTATGTGGAGAGCAGTGCTAAGAATAACGAGAATGTGCAGTTGGTGTTCATGCAGATTGCCCAGGTGGTGGGGGATGAAGGAGATGGAGGTGTGGATGGTTGGAGGTGTGGATGGTTGGAGGTGTGGATGGAGGAGGTATGGATGGTTGGGGGTGGAGAAGGTGATTGGTGGTGAGAGTGACTTAGTAACTGTAATTATGAGCCCTTCACTTCATCTTCCCATCATCATCATCACTACTAACACCACCACCACCAGGAACTGAAGCGACTGCACGGAGGTCAGCTGGACGACAAGACGTCAGTGGTTGACCTCTCCTCACACTCCCCCCTCCAGGCTGCCCAGCAGAGGTGCTGCTGAATCATCATCCACACACACACCCACACACACACATACACACACACACATACACACGCATACACGCACACATGTCTTCATCTTATCATTTCCTTTAAACATTCTTATAAGAGTAAACTTTTTGTATACAGATTTTTGTGTTCGCTTTAAACACATATCTCGTTAAATTGTTACTCGCTCTTACGTATAGACTCTCAACTATAGTCGTTTTTCAATATCTTCAAGCATTTGTTTTGTTTACAATAACTACAGTTTTACAAGAAAATCTCTCTTTAACACATTTACACTTAAAAAACAATATAATCTGAAACTGTCATTTTTCTTTTTTTGCTTTACAATTTTTATTTTTTGGGACTCAAGTATTTAAACATCGCAATATTCGTTGCTTCTGCCTTTGACTGAAATTTTCAAAATTGAAGCCTGTGTCTATTTTGGCAATTGCTGGAATTGCAGACGATAAACCTTTACCTTGTGACATATGACTTCAAAGCATTGACATCATCAAAGCCTTTTAATTCCCTATTTCTTTCTATAAATCATAAAGGTTATTATATTTAGTTTCTCTAAATTATAATTCCGTTTTTTAAATCACTAAGTATATATATATATACATATATATATATATATAGCTTTTACTTTTTTAAGCGAAGCTTTGCTAACGTATAACTGGAAAAATATATATGTACAAAACTGTTGGTTGTGGTGGAGTTGATGGAGCCGTCATGGAGGTGAATGTCAGCTTCTTTAAATTTGGAAAGTTGTAAATCGTTTAATAAAAAAATGATGATGATGTCGATGATGATAATGATGTTGATGATGATGATGTTGATGATGATAATGATGTTGATGCTCCCTCATAATTGTATGATCATAGGCATTAACAAACGCTGTTAATGGCATTAAAATGAAGAATAAATAAATAATATTTCAATGATCGAATCGTTGAAAAGATTGAAAATGTTATCGGAACCAAAGTGGAGAAGTCTGTGAACATAAATAGTGTGCGCAATGCCTGCAAAACAGCATGCACGCTCAAGAAAATATGACAGAAATATAAAAAATGTTCGTGTCTTTGTAACTGTATATATGTGTGTTTTTGTGTGTGTGTGTGGATAAGAAAAACTTGAAAAAGCAACGCATTTAAAGAAGATAACTTATGATAAAAATGCCAATAACTGTCTACTGAAACTTGATCAGATCTGGTTGAATAGTTTTTTTGCAATTTACAAGTTACCTGAATATGTTTTATTACAGAGTGCTAAAGCTACATGCTTTGTAAAGTGTCGCTTTACAATGTAATCGTTAAACATTGAACTTTATACATGATGTATTCTAACTCTTGATTTTATCCATATTATTTATATGTTTATTCCATTTTTATGAATTATTTTGATTATAATTGATTTATTTAAAATGTTTTTTTTATTATTAATGAATTATAATTATGATTAATTAATGATTTCAATCTCATAAGATAAAATGAATCAAAAATATTTTGAATCGATTTGAACTCATTGATAGTGTTACGTAAATGGCCCAGTAGTAGGGGTGGTGGTGGTGGTAGTAGTATTAGCAGTAGTAGTAGTAGTGGTAGTGGTGGTGGTAGTAGTAGTGGTGGTGGTGGTATTAGCAGTAGTAGTAGTAGTGGTAGTGGTGGTGGTAGTAGTATTAGCAGTAGTAGTAGTAGTGGTAGTGGTGGTGGTAGTAGTATTAGCAGTAGTAGTAGTAGTGGTAGTGGTGGTGGTAGTAGTAGTGGTGGTGGTGGTAGTAGTAGTGGTGGTGGTAGTAGTAGTAGTAGTGGTAGTAGTAGTAGTATTAGTAGTAGTAGTAGTAGTAGTAGTAGTAGTAGTAGTAGTAGTAGTAGTAGTATTAGTAGTAGTAGTAGTAGTAGTAGTAGTAGTAGTAGTAGTAGTAGTAGTAGTAGTAGTAGTTAGTAGTAGAAGTAGTAGTAGTAGTAGTGGTGGTAGTAGCGGGAATCAACTAGTGGGCAGTTCTTGCTCGAAGAAGAGGTGCAGGCGTTCGAAGTAGGAGGGGTAGAGTTCGATGTCGTTGTGGCCTGCCCCCTCGACCCACAGGGGCGCCACCGTCTTGGGACACTTCTTGAAAATGTTCTGACCGTGCAAGATGTCAATCACCTGGTCGTCGTGGGCGGAGTTTGGGTGGAGAAGGGAGGAGTTTGGGTGGAGGAGGGAGGAGTTTGGGTGGAGAAGGGAGGAGTTTGGGTGGAGAAGGGAGGAGTTTGGGTGGAGAAGGGAGGAGTTTGGGTGGAGAAGGGAGGAGTTTGGGTGGAGAAGGGAGGAGTTTGGGTGTGGAAAAAAAGAGCGGTCACTTAATTGATCAAATCGTAGGAATGAAGAAAAATCAAAATTATTTTATCAATTTACGGTCGATTTAATTCGATTTATTGTCCAATTTAGATTAAAAACCTGCGCACAATCCATGGGATACTAAAACTCACAGCAAAATTAAATTATTTCCACAAATAACCAGCTAAATGACGATAAATTTTGATAATATGGAAATAATTCAAATGATGAGGCGCTCACTTCATCCTCAGTGCCGTGGATGACGAGGACTGGTGAGTCGATGTCCTTGACCTTGTCAATGCTGGATCATCATCATCATCATCATCAGCGTGGGTGGGTGGGAGGTAGGTGAACCTTCATCCTCACACCATCAACCGCACAAACTATCATCATAACCTCCACCTCATCATTCTCATCACCACTCAACCTATCATCATCACCCCCACCCACCAAACATCCGCCATCATCATCATCATCACCACCCCAACACTATCATCACCACCATCAACCACCAATTACCACCCATCCACCACCCACCCCATCATCATCAACACCCGCACCCACCTGGCGAACGCATCACAGAACCACGTGTCCCTGGTCCTGGGGAAGGCGATGCGAAGGCCAGACATGAGGGGACAATGCAGCACCACCCCTGCCACCTTCACCCTGGGTGTGTGGGTGGGGTGGTGATGAGGGGTGATGAGGGGGGGGGGGTGATGAGGAGGGGGGGGTTGTGGGAGAGGGGGTAGATGATGGTGGTGGATGGTAGCGATGGATAAGGGTGATGAGTGAGTGGTGATGATGATGGTGGTGGATGAGGAGATGGTGATGAGAGTGGTAATGATTGAAGATGTAGTGGTTAGAATGGAATAGTGGTAGCAATAGTTGAAGATGGATTGGTAGATGGGTTAGGGTGGTTGGGAAAACAACTAAAGGAACAAAATAAGAAGTCTCAAGATAAAACAAACAAAGGATAATGGCGCATGATTAGAATGTTATTGACAAAGATAATAATGATGATGATGATAATAATAATAACAATAATGACGAGCATTATTATAGTGGCGTATAACCCGAACGGGCTTCCAGGCCACTTAGGCTGCATATTTTCATTTGCGCCTTTGGGTTACTAGGGCATTGGTTGCACTTGAACCTAGGACCTTTCATTATTGGTCAAGCCGAGAGATGTTGCCGACTCAGCTAGCCGCTCACTGATAACGATAACAAAGATGATGATGATGCTGATGATGATAATGATGACAAAGATAATGATAGAATACCTGGAAGCTAGGTCGACAGTGGGAGCAGTTCCGATGCTCTGTCCATACAGGATGATCTGCTCAGGCTTCAAGTCGAATCTGTGGCGGTTGTGGTTGTAGTGGTTGTTGTGGTAGTAGTACTAGTGATGATGGATAATTTTTGATAGTATTTATAATGATATAGTAAAAAACACCCCTACATACACCCTCCCTCCAAACACACCATCATAGCCAGCACCCCACAGACACCCTCCCAACAACCCCCCCCCACGAACACCAACCTTTCAATGAGAGTATTATAGCACGCCTCTGCATCGGAGTAAATGTTCGCTTCACTGGGCGCACCAGAGGACGCTCCATAACCCGCGTAGTCATAGCAACAGACATTTATTTGGAATTCATTGGAAAAGTAGGTCAAGAAGCTGCTCATTTGACCTAGATCTACTGCATTGCCGTGACTGAAGAGAACTGTGTACCTCTTCTGAGTTCTGTTGTGAGAAATGAAAGAAATGCAAAGTTTTGGTGATGATAATGATGTTGATTGTTTATGATACTATTACTTGCTTGCATATAAGTTATAAAAGTTATTATTATCCCAATTATAAATCACATGATGATGATGATGATACAATCATTGCCATGAAACACACCCATGATCAAATCCAGCCCCCCTCAGAACCCATGATCAGATGACCATCCCCCACCCCACCCAGCACAGACCCCTTGGAGGACCTCAACTTCTTCGGTCTGATATGAACACACGCAATGTCCTCCTTGCGCGACGTCACACACCTGAACGCCTCGATGCTCTCCAGCTCTGAAGGACCAAACTGCCACTCCGCCTGCAAGTGAGGAGGCATTGACTTTTGAGTTGGATGGAGGGGGGGGTTTCAGCTTTGGGAAGAATGACATTGAGTGGTTATGGTGTTATGGAGAGGATATCATTCAAGGGGGAAGATATAATAAAATAACCTTTTCTAATGGACGGAAGATGGGCTGGCCTGTGTCTTCTGAGTCGATGAACATGTACAAGGCCTCTGGAGGCACGAAAGCCAGTTTATTGGTGATCTTGGAAGGCAATGGCGGACAACAAAAGATATTCAAAAGGGTTCGAAAGGTTGACCATGGCGATCTGGACATATTGGGAGGGGGTGGTGGTTCTTGGTGGCGTTCGGGCGTTTGAGAAGCAATTTTGGAGGGGTTTTTGAGACTATTTTGGTTGCAAAAAAGCTGTTGAAATTATTCAAAAAACGTAATGTACGAAAAATAAAAATTATTACAAAAGAAAAGTTAATGAATGTTTTTAAACGGTCGTAGCTGAGTGTTTATTCATGTTTTGCGAAAACATCACAGCATAAATCTGAAACAAAGGTTC
>OX030966.1:6741392-6835605 GCA_943735955.1 Piscicola geometra | reverse complement strand
GTTCAAAAGCTCAAAATTTCTAGTTTGCAATAACTGAAAAAAATAATACAAATTTGAAATAATAAACAGTAAACAATTATTTATAAAAAAAATAGTTCAAAAAAAAAGTTTAACTTAAAAATATCTTACAATTTTCTAGAGATTTAGAGATTAGATTGATTATTTTTACCTTTTAATTTAATTTAAATTTCCTGCTTTAAAAGTAACATAAACTACTTTAAATACTCAAAAACCAAATGTCTTAATGAATTTCAAAGATATATGACGATTTTATTTAGTAAAAAATATTAAATTCATGTAATAGTAGAATTATGTGGGACAATGCCTCATAAGGTTTCAACCAAAATCATCCCTGCTGTATTTGCATGGAGTCTTCTAATTTTTCTTACAGCCGTTTTCTATGCTTGCGCGTTAGTTCATTTTCCACTTAAAACTATTAGTTTGAAGAACACAATAATTTATAAAACTCATTATTTCAGTTTAATTAAACTGAGACAGTTTAATTATTAAACTTTAATATGAGACAATAATTCCATAATTATGTTTGATACAATTAATCACACACATATATATAAATAAAGATATCTATATTACATTAAAATGGTTTGTTAGTTAGTTAATGATTAGGACTGCATGAACATAGTATGTGAAATGCATAGACAAAAACATCATTAATCACAGATCTGAGTTCATAGTGCAACATCTAGGAGTGGTGCCCATCATTTATTTGGCGATTGTGACCCTCTTCACCATCATCTACTTTGTCAGATCCACCTTCAGCAATCCTGGAGTCTACCCAAGAGGTCTTGACACCAAAAAAATAAATTGCAAAATACAGTTTGAAACACTATGAAACACTTTGAAAATGGCGAAAAAATTAGCAAAAAAATATAAAAACCTATAAAATACATTAAGAATGCGAAAAAAATCCACAAAAAGCAGTGATAAACTCTCAAAAATCTGCACCACCACCACTGTAGCTGAAGACGACGAGGTGAAGGCAGGCGACGTGCGGGCTCCACTCTTCCGCAACATCGACATCAACGGCGTGCCCATCAAGCTGAAGTGGTGCCAGACGTGCCGCTTCTACAGACCACCACGCTGCTCACATTGTAGTGTGTGTAACAAGTGTGTTGAGGTGGGTGTGTATGTGAGTGCGAGTGTGTGTGTTTTCGTGTGTGTGTGTGTGTGTAAGCGTGCACGTGTGTTTTTGCGTGCGTGTGCGTGTATGCATGTGCTTGTATGTGCGAGAATCTAATTAAAATATTCTCACACCAACCACGCACAACACCACAGACGTTCGACCACCACTGCCCCTGGGTGAACAACTGCATCGGCAGACGAAACTACCGCTTCTTCTTCCTCTTCCTCCTCTTTCTCTCCATCAAAATCATCAGCACCCTTTCCTTTTCCATCTTCTTCATCGTCTTCAACGCGCAGAATCTTGCCGACGTTAAAACCATTCTATTGTGAGGAGGGTTGGATGCTGGAGGGAGTGGGTGAATGGATGGGAAGGTGGGTGAATGATGGTGGAAGTTCCTCTTGTATCATCATCATGTATATCCACTGGTATCATAATCATGTGCATCCCTTGTATCATCATCAGGATCGTAGTGACGATCTTCTGTGTGCTTCTTTTGATTCCCGTTGTTGGACTGACTCTCTTCCACCTCTACCTCATCTGCACCGGCACCACCACCAATGAACAGGTGATGATGATGATGATGGAAATGATGATGATGGAGATGATGATGATGGAGGTGACGATGATGATGGAGGTGACGATGATGATGGAGGTGACGATGATGGAGGTGATGATGATGATGGGGGATGATGATGATGGAGGTGACGATGATGATGGAGGTGATGATGATGGGGGATGATGATGATGATTTATGTACCGATGTAGGTGACGGGCAAGATGAAAGGGGGAGGCAATCCTTTCTCGAAGGGGCACTGCTACAACTACCTCACTGCCTTCTGGGGACCCAGTTGGCCCAGGTTAGGAGGGGGTGGAAGGTGGAAAGAGAGAGGGGGTAGGTGGAGGTGAGAGGTGAAGGAAGTTGGGTTAGAGATTTGAGGGTTAATAGGTAAAAAAGGTGGGTTTGTAAATGAATAATGATGTAGACGACTATGTGAAATGTCTCTGACCACCACCTCCTACAGTTTCCTGTCGAGGAGGAGCACCAAAGTGAAAGAACTCAACACCAAGATGAGGGAACAGTTCCTGAAGACTGCCGTAAGTCATCATCATCATAACCGCAACCATCTTCGCCATTAGCGTCACCACCACATCTATCGTCGTCATCGTCATCATTATTATGATTTATACCGAAAAATGGTATTATCAGTTTAAAATGTAAAATAATAATATTCAAATTAATTCACACATTTTCATGAAATCTCGCACAGAAGCCGTACACTGACCCCAGCTACAGGGGCAGGTACGCAGACACGCCACAGACACCGTCGAGGACGCCACCACTCGCGGTCACCACCGATGCTCTCGAAGGCTTCAACGGGGTGTTGGCGGGTGGTGGCCTGGTGGGCTCGCAGAACTCTGAGCAGAATGGGTGGTTCGGTGGGGGAGGTGGTGGTGGTGGGTTGGGTGATAAGAAACGCAGTCAGAGTGGTGACAGACTGGACAAGAGGAGCAGAGGTGTTGATGATGATGTTGGGGGGAGGAAGATGGCGGCTGGGTTTTCGTTGGAGGACTTCCATCCTACTTCGTCTCAGTCGGGAAGTCGAATGGTGTCGCATGCGAGACTCGCCAAACAGATGAGGGAGGGTAGAGGGAAGGGGGCAGAGAGAGAGAAGGGGGACAGGAAGGGTGCTCATGATGATGATGCCAAGAGGAGGAGTTCCTTGAAGAACTACAGCAACATCCCAGAGAGACCTCGCAGCAAGTTCATTCCACAAGCCTCCAAGGGCTTCACGAGTGAGGGAAGGAAGAGCAACAAAGACTTCCTCAACTTCTCCGTCGACACTGCGACTGCCAGGTACCAGCAACAGCAACAACTGCAACAACAACAACAACAACAACAACAACAACAGCAACTGAAACTGAAGGACATTTCTGAGGAGGAGATTTCGAGGATGCTGAACAGGAGCAAGGGTCCTCTGGTCTTCCACAAGGCTCCCTCGGTCACCTCTCCAGGCTCGCACAGCTCCGTGCCCAGTGACTTCCGACACGACCACTCCTTCACGATCGCCCCTCGCACCAACATCTTCACCGTGCAGCTCTCAAAAGAACGTGTCGAGTTGCCTCCACTGCGACTCGCCAACAGCAAGATCGACACCTCCTTCTACACATTCAACTCGCCTGATCATGAAGACGAAATCAAACTCATCAACTCGCATCCACTCAGTCCGCCACACCACGTGCCACAAAAAGCCACCAAATTCAAAACCATCCTCGAAAACCCCAACTCTTCGGTCGAAAAGTCAGCCGACTCTGCCGACGTTTTCTGTCAAATCGCCAAACTGCCAGGCAACGTGAGGCGACCGACGTCGTTCGTGACAGCACTGGACAGCAGTGATGAGTTGCAGAAACATGAAACACCGAGTAACAGGAACCGCAGGACGTCACGCGCCCATCAGATCTTCAACTTGCTACTTCCGCACGTCGAACGGGAGGAGGATGAGGAGGGAGAGGAGGAGAATAGTGAGACGAGACTCAAGACGTTTGAAATCCCTGTGTAGTCGTGGGGGGAGAAAGGGAAGGAGAGATGGGGTGGGTTATAGAGAGATATGAGATTAAACAATTCATGAGTGTTTATGTAATCTTATGATCTTATTATTATTCTTTTTGTTATCACTCTAATTCAACTCCATCCAAAACGCTACACATGTTTTGCGCTACACAATCACAAATTGATGCGCAAGGTCATTTAGAAGGTCAAGGTCTCTTAGAAGGTCATTCCATGTTTGTGTAGCGCAGTGTTTTAAAGGCCATAGTAACAACACCTTGAAATTAGGGATTTCCATTACAGTGTATAGACACATCGTTAGTCTCAAATTGGTTTTTGTTACATTTCCACCAAATTTATCATGGTTTTATTTGTATGGCATTGAATCAAGCCTACACCAGTTTTATCGGTCTACACCAACTATTCCAACTTATCACTTTTTTTGTTTCATGTTTTCTATTACACCTCAGATAATGCGCTCCATCAATTGAATTGAGATTTCACTTTTACACCATTTTAGGACTTATTCGATTTTTAAAGCGCGCAATTTTTTTATGTAAATCATCCTCGAATCTTGCGACCATCCAATCACCGCCATCACCTTCCTTGCACGTTTGAGTTTGATTTTTGAGGCAAGTACTGTCTAACCATCGAAAACAAGTTGAACTTTTAAAACGTATATATTTTAATATGTAAATAGGTTTAAATGCTTGTTAAAACAAAATTCAATTTTAAATATTTCAGTGTGCTCAGCAAATCAATGAAAGTAATTGCCATTCCATTTGTTAACACATCTTGAAGCTGAATACACCGTATTTTTAAATATACTAATATATATTTTATAAAATGCCAGAAACTCATGAATATGTAAATCTCACTCCTAACAGATCAACTCGCGACCATCTAATAGCTTCAACAAATCATCATTTTGCCCTATCAACTTGTTTTCGATACGTGTGTTTTAATGGTGTATAAGTTATACCAGTATAAATCAAAAAACATTGTGTGTGACTATGTGTGTTTGTTAGTCTATCTGTGTGTGTAGGTTTTTATATGTATGTGCGTATGTGTGTGTGTACGTACGTGTGTATATGATTTAATAGCATAGTCAGATCGTCTTTAACCTCCCACACGTCACAAGCTTTTGTTTGACGTGCATGCCGATAGCAAGTACAATAAAGAATCATGAGTAGTTGTTGCTTCTGGAAATGATGGCTGGAATGCCATTTCCTGGAATCTAATCAGTGCATCCCATCCCATTTATCAGCCCTCCATCTCACCTCATCTTCGAGTTCTCATCATCCCACCCCGTCCCAACCACTGAACCTCCATCCCATCCTACCCCATCCACCAAATCTCACCCCTCAATCCCACCCTCCATCCCATCCATCTCATCCTCCATCCAATCCATCCCACCCTCCATCCCATCCATCTCACCCTCCATCCAATCCATCCCATCCACCTATCCATCCCACCCTCCATCCCATCCACCCATCCATCAGGTCTCTTGAGCACTGAGCACCTCGAAGGAGATCTTCCTGTTCTCCAGCCTCTTGATCAGACTCGTCTTCTCAAATGCCAATCCAGGTGTCAGCACTCCGAAACTGGGTGGGTGGGTAGGTGGGTTGGTCGATGGGTGAGGGTAGGGTGCATGGATTGGGTGGGTAAGTGAGTGAATAAGCGGGTGGGGTTGCATGTGTGGGTGAGTGGGAGGGAAGATTAGTAGATGCATTGACTTTCTTGCAGATGCTTTTTAGTGAAAATAGCTCCAAACATAAAAAACAAAAAACCCATGCACCCTTGATAAGACCATGACACCACACTCCCCCCCTCCCCTCCTCCCCCACCCACTTGCTCATCTCCCCGTTGTCCTTCAGGATGACGTAGGCCGCTTGCACCATGCACGCAGGCGTCGTCATGTAGCCAGGCTCTGAATGCAAAATCATCATCACCATCGTTGTCGTCATTATCATTATCGCCATCACCATTATCATCATCACCATCACCATTATCATCATCGCCATCACCATTATCATCATCGCCATCACCATCGTTGTCGTCATCATCATCATCGTCATCACCACTATCATCATCGCCATCACCATTATCATCATCGTCATCACCATTATCATCATCGTCATCACCACTATCATCATCGCCATCACCACTATCATCATCGTCATCACCACTATCATCATCGCCATCATCGTTTACAGAGCGCTTCAGTTGCGTGCCCGGGCGCTATATAAAAATGACAATTATTATTTATTATTATTATCGTCATAATCATAATCATCAAACAGACCAGGTCCGACAATCTTGGTGACGATCTCGAGAGGTGCTGATGATGATTTTGAACTTTCTGTTGGCGTCTGCGCGGGTGAACCTCTGCCCACAAAGGTCATTTCAAACATGCACTCTTGCACCTGATGAAAAATAATTTAATATTTTAGAAACTTTATAAATAAAAATTATTTTAATTGTAACAAATATCTTTAATCTTTAAAATAAAAATAACCTGTTTCCGGCTTGGTCCTTCTGAAGAAAAGAGGCCTAGAGACATCACTCTGGGATGCTGTGGTGGTGTTGATGATGATGGCGATGATGATGATGATGATGACGGTGATGAAGATGCTGATAGTAAAAATAAAATGATTGTAATGGTGGTAGTAGTGATGATGATCATGCGGATGATTATGAAGATGACCATGATGATGATAATGATGATGATGATGTAATCCAACCATTCAAGCCACCACAGCCACCTTCACAAGTAGATTGACTCCTGCCTTGAAGCGGGTGAAGAGAAAGAGGATGCAGCCAACGAAGAACAGGTGCAGGAGCAGCAGGTAGCCACGTACCACCAGGTAGGGTTTGTAGTCGAACTGGTGTGGAGAGGGGAGTGTGGTGGTGGTAGGTTGGAGGTGCGTAGAAGGTGGGTAGTGTGGTGGTGGTGGTTGGAGGTGGGTAGTGGTGAAGGTGGAGGGATGTGGTGAGCAATGGGGGTTTAGGGTGGATTAATGTGATGACAAAGTGAGTGTGATGGTGTTAATATAGAAAAACCACATTCCACCTCAACCTCCCCCCACTGCCACATCACCCATTCCCCCCCCCCCCCCCACCACCAACAGGCTCGACTTTGCGGTCAAGGTAGTTGTAGTAGTTGGTACGTTTGACGATCGCCCTGTCAGAGCCACTGAACGGAAGGCAATAGGCGTCCACTTGGTCAGAGAAAAAGAGGGTCGATCTATCGGGGGGGGGGGGGGTGGCGGTATAGGATGCTGAGTGGGTAGGCGGGTGTGTGGATGAGGTGTGGATGGATTAATAGTCGTAACCCAACTTCTTCCCCCTCCATCGTGAAACCATTTCATTTTCAACCCCCCACCCTCCCCCAAAATAGTAAAAACCACCACCCCCCACCCTCCCCCAAAATAGTAAAAACCACCACCCCCCATCCTCCCCCAAAATAGTAAAAACCACCACCCCCCATCCTCCCCTAAAATAGTAGAAACCATCACCCCCCCCCACCCCTCCATCATTATCGTCACCACCTCTTGGGGGGTGCTTGGAGGGGGGTGGGGAGGGGCTCCTTGTAGATGGAGGCTCGTAGGTGCTTGAGGGTGGACTTGGTGGAGAGGCTGTACACGAGACTCTTCCAGGTGCCGTCGTTCACTGTCACTCCCTGAGGTGGGTGGGTGGGTGGGTGTGTGAAAAGATAGGTGAGTGGGAGGTTGGATGGATGAGTGCGATGATAGAAAGAGGTGAGTCATCACCATCATCATCATCGCGATCATCATCTCCAACACCACCATCATCATCACCATCATCATCATCGAAGCTAAAATAAATATTTAGAAAATGAAAAGAATGAGTGTTGAGGGTTTTGGCTGCTGAATGCAATTAAGGAAATTGATGATTCAGCGGTGCTAAATCAAGAGGATAAGTAGATGAATATCAATCGCTAGATTATACAATTCTAAACCGAATCACACTTTTTATTCGATTTTTATCGATTATATTTAAATTTAGATTTCCTGAACCTTTTATTTAATACGAAAAGCGCTAAATAAATGAATGGCGTCTTTTTAATTTATTCATAAAATGTAGACCACTCACATCTGGCCCGCCCTTCGTCTCAAAGTAGGATTCGATGTAGTCCAGTTGGCCTGCGTTATGATGGTTATGTGATGTGGTGATGATGATGATGGTGTGGTGATGATGATGATGGTCAGTGGAGAATGAAATAATAGATAAAAGTATAATTAAATAAAATAATAATAAAAATGGAAAAAGTGATATAAGGAACCTTTGAACATTTGCTTGGTGAAGATGGCGCCCATGTCAGCTGGAATGGAGTCGAAGCCACACGCCTGTAGTGGTGAGACAGGGGGTAGGAATAATAGTGGTGATGATTATCAAGATCACCTTCAGCATCATCATCATCATCACCTGCACAATGTAGAGCTTCTTCTCCTTGGCTTCTTCATGGCAATGCAAATGAACCTTTTCAAGCCACTGTATTAGCATTGTACCAATGTGATACACACACAGACACACATACACACACACACATACAGACACACAAACATACACACACACACACCTCAGTTTCTCCACTGATGTCTACGTAATGGCATCCAACTTCCACACACGTATGCACCACCACGTTGCCATAGAAACGATACTAAAAGGGGTGAGAAAATAGATAAAATAAATGTTTGCAAATACCTGAGTTATTTAATTTGAAAAACAAGTAGCAGAGGTGTGTTGGCAATGGTTTAAGGATTCGAAACAATTAATGGAACTCCAAGAAATGAAGATTGATCAAGAGGACTTACAGGTCCCACACAGTTCACAATCACTTTCGCCTGCACACACATGTCCATGATGCTGTCCACATTGGATACGTCTGCTATTATGACCTCTACGCTACTCAGATCTTCGCCTGAAAAATTAGTAATTTCATATTAAATCTAAAATTGTAAAATATATATTTTTTAAAATTAAGATTAAATTTTAATCATTAAACAAACCAGTGTTTTTGGAAGCTTCCTCGATCGCCTGCTGCAACTTAGCTTGACTTCTCCCAGCCACTGCGAATCTCACATTCTCCTTCTTGGCTGTTTTGGCAACCTCCTCCAAGACATACTCCCCTGTGAAACCACTCGCCCCGAAAATGATCAGATCAAAAATCTTGGTGGCCATGTTTTATTGGAAAAATAGTGTCAAATTAAGGAATTAAAATGTCACTACTTATTTTAGAAAGGCCAATAATTAGAACTAGATTCTACCAGAATGAATGAAAGTTTTTAACTTTTAAATTTGTGTAGCACTTAATTTATAGGAAAATAAAAATAATTTAAAAAACTCATTGTCTGCAATTCAAATTTTAAAACGATTCAAATCAAAAAAGCTACTTTCTGAAAATAACGCACTATTTTTTAAAAATGGTTTCAATTGTTTTAGTGTGAAATCAAAAGAAATCTTCAAACAATGAATGATGCCAAATGATTAATTAAGAAAAAATGACACTTAAAAAAAAAGCATTAAAGCAACCTCACGGGCCCCTGTATACACAAAAGCCCTAATATCTCTGTGGTGAGTGATGGCTGCAATCACTTTGCCTTTTATTGATGCAGACGTGGATAAGGTCATTTCCCGGTGTCACCTTCGCCTTTTGTGTCGCTAATATCCTACGTTCATAGCTTTTTCAATTCCATTTTACTTCTTTGTGGTCATTTCATTGAATTTGTAAAAAAATATTTTATTTTTATTTAAAATCTTGCTTAATCAGCCTGTATATTATTTAAAATGAATGCAAAAACGCTAAAAAATATGTTTTTTTACAAATGTTTGTTAAAAAAAGAACAAAATAATTATGCTATAAAGACTCCATGGTGAGATTCACGCGTAGAGGGTTTCACTGGAAGTGGAGGCGTGCAGATGAATTCCCATGCAGAACTCCACGAAAGCATCCTTGTAAAGAAGATATAATTCTAATTGACTGCATTAGGGGTGTATTGAATGTTTAATTGGAATAATAATAAACAATTAAACCATTCAATTAAACCCACACACACACACACTCACACCCACCCACCCACACACACACGCACACACACACACACACACACACACACACACACACACACACACACACACACACACACACACACACACACACACACACACACACACACACACACACACACACACACACACACACACACACCCACACACACACACACTCACACCCACCCACCCACACACACACACACACACACACACACACACACACACACACACACACACACACACACACACACACACACACACACACACACACATACACACTAGAGGTCGGACCGGGTACCCGATCTGACCGGGTACCCGCGGGTACCCGCGGGACTCCCGCGGGAACGGGAATGAAAATTAATTTCGGGACGGGAAAAGTCGGGAACCGGGAATAGGTTTTCGGGACGGGAACGGGAACGGGAATCAAAATTCAAATCGGGAACGGGAAAAGATGGGAACGGGAATCAACTTTTAAATCGGGAACGGGAAAAACGGGAATACAAGTTATTGGGATTGGATTCTTTAACAATGATTTTTCAGCAAACTTCTAAGTATGGAAATTTTTATTTCATCGATACTCCGTACTTAAAATAAGTATTAAATGCAATAGAAATGTATAGCGAAGCCACCATTGCCAATGTCGGAATCTCCAACACTACATTTGAAGTTGTTATGATGAGTCCAAAGATTAGGGAGATTAGAACAAATGGGTGATGATGAAAACTTTTCAGATGAAATCAAACTGGTCAGTTATATTATTTTAATTTTATAAATTAATACTTTGAATTTGAATAATTAATTTCCAAATGATTGCTCAGTTGATCATTTCGACAAAAGAAAAGATGCCATTGATCTTATTCATATGACAGCATGTCTGTTGCATCCCCAGTATGAAAGAATAATAGGAAAAAAGTTTGGGATAGAAAAGAAATAAATACCAAGACTTTCATCAGAGAAAATTTAATTCTATTTTGTACAGCCAGACCAAGCTGCAGTGCCGTTGAGAAAAAAAACAAATGATGGTTATTTAGACCTATTATGTTTGTTTTTATAACGTAAAAATTATAATAAAATTATTATACTATCAAATTATACGAATGATTTTATATTTGCAGTTGTGGAGAATAAGAACGTTGTCAAAAAACATATTTCTAACATTATTGAAGAATTAATAATAATGAACGAAGAAAAAAATTCAGAAGAGGATGAATTGTACAAATATTCACAATTACGTCCCAAAAAAATTGAAAATTATAAAGATGTTTTATTTTACTGGAATAAAATGAGCAATTTTAAAATACTACAAGAAGTAGCCAAAATTTTGTTTAGTATATCTGCAAGTTATATTCGCTGTAAACGGAATTTTTCAATATGTGGTCGTTTAACTTCAGACCCAAAATCATCTCATTTGAAAGCTGAAACTCTTAACGGTTTAACCCGTGTGAAAAGCAATAAAGACTTGATTGAATTACTCAAAAACAATGACTAACTTCAATACTTTCATTTCAATAAATATTTGAAATTTAAATCGTGTTTTTTTTATTTCATTAAAAGAAATATTCTCTGACTTTCAAATAATGAATTTTAAGAAATGTTAGAACTAGCAAGTTTGGGACCAGTGAAAACGGCAGCGAAAATGAATAAAAAACAATAAGCTTTCGGGAACGGGTCGGGACGGAAAAAAAAATTTCGGGAACGGGTCGGGACGGGAATCAAAATTCTGATGTCCCATCGGGAACGGGACGGGACGGGAAAAAAATTTCGGGAACGGGACGGGACGGGAATCAAAATTCTGTAGTCCCATCGGGAACGGGACGGGACGGGAAAACAAATTTCGGGAACGGGACGGGACCGGGAATGAAAAATCGTCCATGTCCGACCTCTAATACACACACAAACACACACACACACACAAACAAAAGCATATCGACTACCTTTCAGGTGTGGAGCTTGCAAAAGAGTGGCAAAGAATGCATAGGGCATTAAAGTTGCGGTGTGGAGGAGGGGACGATTAATCTTCGTGAGGAAGCCACTGCAGCCTTTGTTGAATAATTCCACAGAGGCGGCAGTCAATGCAATCACTCATTCAAAACATCACCAAGGACGTGCAGTTATGCAAATTGTCGAGAGATATCTCCTGCATGAGGAACGAAAACAATTGTATAGAAGAGATTCGAAAGATGCAATAGAAGTGGTTGTAGTGTGATACAAAAGTTCCAAAAGATACAATAGAAATGGTTGTAGTGCGATACAAAAGTTCCAAAAGATACAATAGAAGTGGTTGTAGTGTGATACAAAAGTTCCAAAAGATACAATAGAAGTGGTTGTAGTGCGATACAAAAGTTCCGAAAGATACAATAGAAGTGGTTGTAGTGTGATACAAAAGTTCCAAAAGATACAATAGAAGTGGTTGTAGTGCGATACAAAAGTTCCAAAAGATACAATAGAAGTGGTTGTAGTGTGATACAAAAGTTCCAAAAGATACAATAGAAGTGGTTGTAGTGCGATACAAAAGTTCCGAAAGATACAATAGAAGTGGTTGTAGTGTGATACAAAAGTTCCAAAAGATACAATAGAAGTGGTTGTAGTGCGATACAAAAGTTCCGAAAGATACAATACAAACAGTGGCACTGGAGGCTTTATATAGCCGTGTCAGGTGGAACTGGCATGCGAGCAGTTGACGAAGTTACGCTGGTTTTGCAATTTTTTGAAAGAAAAGAATCTCGTATTATTATTTAAATCTTAGAATATGGAAGTTTGTTGGACTTTTGTTGGTCTGATGCAATTTAATTTAAATGATTGTTTTATAACAAAAATACTAATTTTAGATGTTAAGAAAAAACTAAAAAAATGTTTTTGAATATTTAAAGCGCTTTACTAACCAAAACTCAAACTCTATTTTGTTTCAAAATTGAACGTTTAAAACTTGTATCTATATCGACTGAGTTGGTGGATGGATGAAGTGCTCCTCCTGAACGTCGGTGGCTTGAGGCATTTAGTGCCAGTGAAACAGCTGCTGCGCTTTCCTGAGTCGAGACTGGGTAGGTTGGCCTGTCTGATCGTGAGGCAGAGAGGGCTGGAGTGTGCTGGTGGAGGTGGAGGTGGGTGTGATGGTATGAGAGATGGTGAGAGTGATGGAGTGGGGGTTGGTTGTGGAAATAGTAATAAAGACGGTAGTTGTAGTGGCGAAAATATTGTTAAAAATTACACAAAAAAGTTTTCTGAAAAAGAAAAATATAAAAATAGCAGCAAAAACAACAACTCTAAAGTTCTAAGAATAGATTCTGGAGAAATCGATTCTGATGCAAGCATGGAGGATGGTGGGTGGGTGCGTGGGAGGGGTGGTGGTGGCGAAGGGGGCAGTTATGACGTTGAAAGCACGTTTTTCGGAAAAATAAACAAACTCGATTACAATGTCAACAAAAACGACGATAATGACATTAAAAACAACAAAAATAACAACAACAACAATAGAAATAACATTAACAGCAATGAAAAATATGACGTTAAAAACACAAAGCAAAATAAAAAAATTGATAATTTGAGCAGCGACGACAAAAACGGGAAAAAAATCGAAATTGCAAATTTAAAAAAAAAAGTAAAAGTAAAAAAAAAAGAAGCGGGAAAAAAAAAATTCGATTATGATTATTTTATAAAGTCTGAAAAAGATAATGAAAGAATAAATAATAACAATAAAAGTATTTATAATATTAATAATGATCTTGATAACGATCGGAAAAGTCAAGGTGTTAAAGACGGAGACAATGAAAAAACGATTATGATGAAGAATAAAAAGACAAGAAAAATAAATATAAACACAATAATAATAAATAAAAACGCAATAATAAAAAGTAAAAACATAATTATACAAAATAAAAACATAAACAAAAACTTGCGTGACGGATTGAGGAGCAGTGGAAGACTGAACAACATGAATTTTCATCCCTCGAGTAACAAATACTCTTCAAATTCATTCCTCCACCTCCCTCACTTTTCGGACACACCTGAGGGATTTTCTAAAAGACTCACCAGAAGAGGAGGGTTTGATGCAGCAAATGATGAAATAAATGCTTCAAATAAAACGTCTGCAATCACCTATCCTGCTACTCACTCCACTCCCATCAACACTTCCACTACCCCCACAACTGCCACTACTACTATTACCACTACTAATAATAGTAATGATAATAATAATAATAATAATAATAATAATAATAATAATAATAATAATAATAATAATAATAATAATAATAATAATAATAATAATAATAATAATAATAATAATAATAATAATAATAATAATAATAATAATAATAATAATAATAATAATAATAATAATAATAATAATAATAATAATAATAATAGCAATAAGTGCATTGGACCCATGGGTTGTTTTGCATTGTCAGCGAATTGCAAAAATGTCGTTATTACAAATCGTTACAACGAATGGCATAATCATAAAAAGAATATCGATCATAATGCAAATAATAATCATCATAATAATGACATTTTGAAGGGAAGTGGCGGTGGTGATAGTAGTAGTAGTCGTGGTGGAGATGAAAGTGTTGATGCTTTTAAGAATGAGGATATGGTTGCAATGGTTGATCATGCCCCTACTTTCAAGCACAACAACAACAACAACAACTTTATTATAGACAACAACAACAACAACATAAATACGAAAAGTAACAACAAAAACAACAACACTGAAGCCATCATCAATCTGACGCTTGTTGGGAAGTCGTGGTGCGCAAAGGAAATTAGCAAACATTTTGGCGGGAAAAAGACCAGTTTAAAAGTGCATCTTCCCCTACACAACCAGGTTTCTTACTTTTTTGGAGAAAGAAGGAGTCGGAGAAAAGAATTTGTTGTGGCTGCGACCACAAAGAAGCAGCTGATGCCAGCAAGAGAAGCTGCGACTGCATCCACAGGAACCACCAAAAAGTTGAAGTCACTAAGCACACTCAATGCAAAGAGAAGCCGAACGCTGGTTATAAAAGTCGCAAGAGCAAGAAAGTTCAAACATTCCAACTCAAAACCAAAGACTTTCAATAAAGTTTCCTTTCAACATTTTTTCATTTTGCCAACTTTCCGGGCGCTTTCGACACCAAAAACACTTGGTGCTCCTCCATCCTCCCTCCTTCCATCAACTTTTACATCATTAACCCCCTCATCGCTTCCATCAACCTCATCGTCATCATCCCTTCATCATTATCATCATCATCTCTACCATCCCAACCCCCATGTTCTTTCTCTTCTTCATCATCGGCATCTTCAACACACTTCTTTCCTTCCTCCCCAAAGACCTCTATCTCACCATCTCCACTGAATCGATCAGAGACAACACACAAGCCATCAGAGCAATCTTGCAAACTGAAACTTTCCTTTACAAACTCCAAGGAATTTTCTTCATCCATCCACACATCAAAGCCTCTTCCAAACTCAGTTAACCAACGTGAAAACTCGGTTCCGACACTGCCACCTTTTCCTTCACTACCACGACTAACACCGCAACCATCATCCTCATCACTACCACCACAACCATCACCATCACAACCACAACCATCATCATCATCACCCCTCTACCACCACCATCAAGGTCACTACCACCACCACCACCACCACCACAACATCATCAGCATCAGCAACGACCTCGAAACACTCGCCTCTGACCTCTGCGACGACCTCAAGTTCAACCGGCATGAGCACAGGGTGGAGTTCTTCTTCGACAGACACCCGAGCATCTCGGCGTACGTCGTCGACTTCTACCGCACCGGGAAACTGCACACCTTCGAAGGGGTTCGCCGTGATGTGTATATTTAATATATAATAAATATATTTATATATTAATTTAATATATAATAAATATATTTATATATTAATTTAATATATAATAAATATATTTATATATTAATTTAATATATAATATAATATCATGTTGATATAGTATATATAATGGTAAGATAACATATTTATATATTCATATGTATGCATAATTGAAAAAAGAAAATGGTTGGTTAATGTGTTCAAGTTTTTGGTTTTTTGAAAAATATTTAACCGCAAACTTTTCCGCTTGAAACTGTTTAAGTTGTGGCGCAGTTTGAAGCATATGCCAATGCCGAGACTTCTTGAGTTCTTGCAACAAATCTGAATAAAAAAAATTTTTTGAAATGCCACTAGCAAGATTACATAATGGTGCTGAAACTCCTTATCGGGATGGATTTTGCACACATGATCATCAAAACAATCTGTAAAAAAGAAAAAAACTGTAAAAAACAAAAAAATAAAAATGGAAAAAACGAAGAATTAGGAGCATAAGCACGTTGGAGGTTTTGAACTCTGGCCTGGACTGTCGGTGGGTCAGGCATCATCGGGTGCTTTACGATGGCGACCGCGTACATGAGGAGTTATACGCTGTGAGAGGGCAATAGGCTATGAAGGAAGGAGAAAGAGAGACTTGGGTAGTTGGGATATGGGTAAATGAGTAATTGTTTAAAAGTTTATAAGTTTTAATATTTTTAATACATTATAATAGTTTATATGAAATATTAGATTATTTATTTAAAAAATTCGGCAAAGCATCAATGCGTTTCAGAACGATTACAGAATAAATTGAACTTTCTTAGGAGCCAATCTTTTAGATTTAAAGGCTTACATTTTGATTTCTATCGAAGTTTGAAATATAATTTTTTTATAGGAAATTTTTAAAAGAGGTTTATGCAGTGGGTTAGTTGATACTCTAGTCGGAAAGGAAAAAAGTTTAAAGAAGAAAAGAAGAAATGGGATAAAAAAAACTAGAAAAATAAATAAAGGAAGGTTGTAGAAAAAAGAAAGAATTTGTAAGGATGGTAAAAAACATTTTTTGAAGTACAAAATTGTAGTGTTTTGAAAGCGTATTGCAATGTTTGCAGAATCTTAAAGGGCGCTAAGGTTTATGAGGTTGTATGGTTTCGTTGGTACAAATATACTGAATGACTGTGGAAATTTGGCATTTTTTGTGAAAAATTTTAAAAAGGCCAAAAAATTAGACTTCATATAAGCAGATATTCTGTAAATTAAGCAATAGTAAAATGATTTTATTGAGCAACTGACAAACCCCGGCTTAATTCTTAATCACGCAATATAAAAGCGACAAAGATTCTTTCCTCAATAACTTCTCCAGCCATTCCTTCTTCGAACACACGAAGATCCCATTGATGAGTTTCAAAGGCATCTCGCAAAAGAATAACCAATTCCCGACGGATTTTATGCGTGAAAACTGTAAAAACCTTCTACGGAAGTTTTCGCTAGTATTCTAGAAAGGTTTTCAAAAGTAAGATGAAAGAATAGTTAATAAAAATATATATTTGGAAAAATAGTGTTTCTGTAAGTATTATTGTTAGTTGTCAAATCTTAAGATTGCATTTTCCCAGCGTAAAGGCTTTAAAGCGCCTATTCTGTTGCAATTTTATTCGAAAATCCATGAATTAAAAACTTAAAGACAAACATCCACTGTTAAACAACTCTCATTTAGTTCATTAAATTAGTTTTTTAGAATTATTCTGTTTAATCCTTAATTATTTAAGTTTTTAAGATAAATTAAAATAAACTTTCAACTGAAACTCCTCCGGGTCGCAAGCTTCAACGAAGGCACACCATTCAGACGTGCATAGAGTCCTACAAGGACGATCTGGAGTACTGGGGACTGGCCCAAACACTCATGGAGCCCTGCTGCCAAAGCCGCTACCATCGCCGGGTGGAAGCTGCCAGGTGGGTTGGTGGATGGATGGGTGGATAGGTGGGTAGGTAAGTGGTTGATGGATGGGTGGCTAGTAAATGAGTATTTCAAAAAATGAAGAAATTAAATGTAAATTTATGAAAAGCCCGAGTGAACACGAAAACTATTTTTTTTAAACAAACAAAGTTTATATTTTTCAATTTTTTAAATTTTATTTGTCATTACATTTTTCTTCCATTTCATCTCTATTTAACTTTTCCATTTATTTTTCCCCTTCTTCTATTCCCCTCGCATCAACTTCCCTCAGCGAAGAGGCTCGCAAAGAGGCGGTCAGTCTGGAGAGGATGGTGGTCGAGGACACTTTCAACGACTCGAACTGCGCCCACATGCGCCGACAGAAGCTCTGGGACACCCTCGACAAGCCGCACACTTCAATCACTGCTAAGGTGCTCTTCAGCGCTGTTTTGACGAAGGGTTTAAATATTTAAAAAAAGAATAACTATTTTTAAACTTTATAAATTACATCTTTTCTTTTATTTGAAAAAACGATAAACAAAATTTTCAATAAATTGTTTTTAAAAATTCAAGGTGTAACTGCATAGCTTCCACCTTTCTTCCTCATTCTTCAAAGGTTGTAGCCTTGGTTTCGGTGACATTTGTGGTTCTTTCGACCCTCAGTCTCACCCTGAACACACTGCCCAGCCTGCAAACCATGGGCGACGCAGGTCTTGAGGAAAATGTCCATCTGTCCGTGCTGGAAACTGTCTGTATCGGTGTGTGGCTTGCTTCGATGAGATACGGGTGATGCTGAGTGCAGAAAGTGACTTGAGAATTGAGAATTTAATTATTTATATAAGTTTATACATGTATAGTTTAATTATTGAATAATTCATTTTTATGAAAACATATTGTTATGCATATTACACGCACAGTTTTCCTTCAAACCTATTGATAAAGTATTTGAATTCGATCTAAATGAACCCAAAAAGTCCCTAGATAAACTCAGTTATTTCTGTCTGTTTGTCTTCGACTTAGGCTTCTATCTATTTGTCTATGGTATTTTGGGGAAAGTTATGTTTGCAGAACTGACTGTTTGCAGTAGAAATAGAAAAAAGCTTTCAAAAAATCTGATAAATCAAGAAAATCTATAACTCAAAAAGATGCGTTTTAAATTTTGCATTCAGATTTAATTTATGCAATTATTTTCGACAAATATTTTTTTAATTTAATTTTTTTTTCAAGTTTGGTTCACCATTGAGTACATGTCTCGACTTCTGGCTTGTCCTAACAAACTCGTTTTTCTCAGGTGGATCTGTATTGCTATTATTCATTCTGTTTCATTAACTTTGATACAAATAGGAACTATTTCCTTCACTTAACTTCCTACCCATCTCCTCAATACATCTCATCCATCCTCCTACCCACATCCAGCCCCAATCCATCCATCCATCGCCACTATTCACCCACCCCACACCCACCCACCCACCCATCCTCCCATCAGAGGCATCTTGAACGGCATCGACTTGGCGGCCATGTTGCCCTTCTATGTGGCCTTCATCGTCGACGAAGCCAAGCTGGAGGGCGTCAGTGGCTCCCACTTCACCAACGTTCGACGGTTCGTGCAGGTCTTCCGAATCATGAGGGTGTTGAGGATCTTCAAGCTGGCTAGACACTCTACCGGTGCGTTCGTAATGTGTGTAGGTGGTGTGAATGTATTTGATGGATTGGTTGGTTGATTGATTGATTGTTAGGTTTTATTGCTTGGTGTGCTTTATTGCTTTCTGGGACTCACGTCGTTTATTGCTCGTCAATTTGATTATTCTATTATAGATTATTTATATTTATAAATTTTAGTTTTATAAAATTCTTTTAAAATCTTTTTTTTTACATCTTTCAAATATATTTTTTTGCTAAACTTTCTTTCAAAACCTTTTTTAAATTTTAAGTCTTAAACGCCTTAAAGGCCTGCAATCTCTGGGATACACGCTACGTCGTAGCTACAAGGAGCTGGGTCTCCTGGTCATGTTCATTTCCATCGGCATCCTCATCTTCTCCAGCCTCGCCTACTTTGCCGAACGAGTCGAAGCCCACGAGGCCAACTCATCTTCATCCAATGCAGCAGGTAATGGAGCGGCATAATCGCTCTTGAGGTTTCACTTTCACGAGGTTGATTAATGCGGGCTTGCTTTGCGTATTGAAACAAACTTGTGAACACACATAAAAACACACACACGCAGGCACACACACAAACAAACACACACACACACAGATGCAGAAAACCTCTACCTCACATACAAGACCTACCAAACCCATCTCGACCCGCACCATCTACGGCAACCGCACTTCACCAGCATCCCTGACTCATTCTGGTGGGCGGTAATCACCATGACGACGGTGGGGTATGGTGACGTCTACCCCAAGACACATTGGGGCAGGGTGGTGGGGGCGCTCTGTTGCATTTGTGGGGTGTTGGTGATCGCCCTGCCCATCCCCATCATCGTCAGCAACTTCACCGAGTTCTACAGGGAGCAGATGAGGAGAGAGAGAGCCCTGAAGAGGATTGAAGCCATAAAAGTTGCCTATGCCACCGGAGATATCGTCTGTGTGCAGTAGTGGTGCACTGTCGTTGTGATGGGTGTGGTAGTTGTGTTAGGTGCGCTGTTGTGGTAGATGAGATAGGTGTGGTAGTTGTGGTGTACACAAAAAAAATATTTTCATTAATCAAACCAATCCAATTTCTGTCTTTATCAAAACATAGTGAAAAACCATCCAATAAGCTGTTTTATTCTTTCGATTCTTTTTGAATATTTCAAAATAAATATATCAACTCTGAATTCATTTTTTGTAAACATAGATGCGTGAGACCATTTCAAATCTAGAAGATTTTCTAAAGTTTCACCGATTGAGCTACGTTGAAATATTTGATTAAGAAACCAAAAAAAACGACAGTAATTATAAATGTTAGAATAAGAAAACTCGCAAATAGAAAATGAATCTTCTTCATTCTAAACTGAATTTACTCTGAAGATATTGTAAAGTTTTGAATTGTGCACCAAGAAGACAACTGTTTCGTTCTGCTTCAATTGGTGCTCTTGGGTTTTTTTCTCTGCTTTGCCTTTGCCGTTTGAGCCCTGGGATAGAGAAATAAGTTGTCACCGTTTTTGCTAACGTTGCTGTTGTTGTTGCTGTGGTTGTTACTATTCTGACTACTATAATCAGGAGTGCTTTTGCCACTGAATACGTTGTTCTTCAGGATAGAGTTGAGATTAAATACATGTGTGTTGTTGATGGGGGTATTCGTTACATCATTGTTCTTGTTGATATTGTGGTTGTTGTTGTTAGATTGATCATGGTTTAGTTGTAGGCTTTTTGATGCCCACGTATTGTTGTTGTTGTTGTTAGTATTGACGTTTGCTTGTTTTGGAAATATCGTAGACTGAAAAGCTGGGAGAAAATGTATTACCAAAATTAGAAAAGAAGTTTCAAAATGAAATTTATAAAAAAATGTTTTAATAAAAGATATATGAAAAAGATTAAAAATATAAATAATAAAATTGAATTTAATCTGCCAACAAAAAACCTGGGTCAGTGAAGTTAACAGGCTTATTCCACAACTCATCTAATTCACTCTTTTTGTCGTTGTTGTTGTTGTTGAGGTTGTTGATGACGTGGTCGAGGAAGGAAGTGAAGGTGCCAATGTCTTGAGCGTTGTATCTACCTTTCCATGCTACTGAGCCTGTGTCGAGGATGGTTGATGATGGAGAAAAAGATGGAAAAAAAGATGATGAAGAAAATGGAAAGAAGATGATTAAGGAATAGTTGATGAATGAGTGAAAAACAGTAATGGGTTGTAAAAAATAAAATAATAAGTTTGAAGGAAAAAAAAGATGGGTGTTGAAAAGTAAGTAGCGATCACCAACCTTGTTTTAGAAACACAAAAGTAGGCACTCCAACCACTGAAAACAAGTCAGCTACAGGATCATTGGAGTCTAGGTGCATGAATTTTTTTTCGAAAAATAAGTTTTCTCCCACTAAATATATTCCAAAATGTATTTTTTATTTTGATTTTTTTTTTACTAGAATTTAAATAACTTAAAATACTCAAAATGAGCCAAAAACAGAGTATCAATCTTTTTGAAAGTAATTCACTGAACAAACCAAAGTCAATATAATTGACAAAGTGGAGTGACGATGATAACGATGATGATGATGATGATGATGATGATGTCCATCCGGTTCTGGTGAGGAGGGTAATTAGCGAGTGTTTGTTGCTGTCGTTGGAGCGCTGTTCACAAGCCACTGTGTGGAGCTGCATGGGAGAGGGAGAGGAAAGGAAGAATGTATATAAAGAGAAGAAGGATTCAAGAGAATGAAGGCTGAATATAAATTTGTTGTTGATTTTATAAGTGAAAGATTAAATCAAATTTTGAAAAAAGCTTTCCAAAAAGTTGTTAATTCGAAAAAGAAATTTTAAAAAAATATTAAAGAGCTCTTCCCGACTGACTTTGACTTGGTGGTTGTTGTGGCTGACCAAGTACTGCCTTAACCACGCCAGGTACCTCAGAGATTGTGGAACCCAGCTGTTCCAGAAGTAAAAAAGACTCACTCCGCTTTCCCTGTGATGAAGTTTATTTCAAATATTTCATCTGATCGTAGAATTCCAAACTAACACTATCGGATATTAATTAAATTTCAGATTAAATATTAAGCACAAGAAAATTTTTGGTGAAAAACACTTTAAAAAAGCATGAGCCATTTTAAAATCCATTCACTTGAGCGGAAGTGGCTTGGGACTTCCGGCAAGTACGTCATGTGACACGCATTGGCGAATCAGCGTCGAGGAGGCCTTCACGAAGCCCTGGTGGATGGGCGTTCGTGTGGTGAACTTCTTCTCGATGCTCAAGGTGGTCTTGTAGGAGGTCTGCTTTTCAGCCTTTTGGTGGTTTCTGGGGGGGGGGAGGATGTTGGTGAGAGTGAGGTAGAAAAATGGAGGGCAGTTAAAACATTAAAACTAGTTTTAGTTCATCAAAATAAAAAGACTCCAAGCAGAGTATTATTAAATATTATTAACTTGTAGGTTAACTTCTTCTTACTTGGGGTTTTGGCTGAAGAAGCAATAGAAGGAGAAATGTTGAAACGTTCCTGCTGCAACTTCCACAGTGTTGGATGGAACGATGTTGTTGTTGGTGCCACTTGGGTCAACACACACCATGCTGATTCGGTAACTGCTTTTGCTTGCTGGTAACTGGAAAATATCTCAACATTTGAATTTATTCCAAAGCATCAATAAAGTTAAAAATAATAAACTGAAATGTTCCCTAATTACTTTGACAGTGGCTTTGTTGCTCCTTGCGTTGACTGCTTTTCCGTATGTCTTTCCATCCACGAGCATCTGGAGATCGTAGGTAGGCAGTTCGTCATTGCTGTCGCTGCTCCATGTCACTTCAGCATGCAAATATCCTGAGTTGGTTTTTCAAAAGTGAATTTATTTAACTTTTTAAATATCTACAATATAATTAAATAATTAAAAAATAAAGTATAATTCTATTTAATACGCTGGTGTGTATTGTTAAAAACAGTTAATTCAATATCTGTTTGGAGTAATTATAAACTTATCATAATCCCAAATCTTATAATTTAGAAAATCTGATTTTGAAAAAAGTGTTTCTCTATTGTTTAAGCATTAAACAGTGAGTGAATGCACCGGTGTGTTCTTGCGCGATGACTTGCAGACACGACTCCAGTGTCAATTCTGTTGCACTCAATTCTTGGTGAGTTGTGGTCGTAGGCTGTTCGTAGTTTATAACCTGAAGTAACCTGCATATATTTATAAAAAACTTTTACAAAATTCTCACAAATATGCAAAAATCAAAAAAAATCATGAAAAAAGACATTTACAAGTCCAAAACCCACCTGTCTCTCCTATTGATGAGGTTGGCAGCTTCGACATCCAGAAACCTTCTTTCCTTGGCGTTGAGGACTTGCACTTCGATGGGAGGGCTAGCGATGAAAAGCACTGGTGTGATGGCCAGACGTTGACTTTGCAGCACTTTCGGCGTCCCGTGCAGCTGGATAATGTTGTATTAGCTCAAGGTTTTTGAAGAAAAAAATAAACTTAAAATTATAAAAAACCAAAATTATTCCACTCATTAATATATAAACCTCTCTAATCCAGCCAATCTGAACCACAAAACTCACATGGGCTTCCAAGTGGCAGGAGTATTTGAGGCCAGGGGTGAGTTTGTCGAGGTGAACAGAGTTTCCCTTTGTGGAGGCGACGTCGACGCTCTGAACAATCTGCTCGGTCTCTTCCTGCACCACCAACAGCTTCAAAAGGGGTTTTAGTTTTTTTCGTTTGTGATTTAAATTGTAATCATCTATAGAATAATTGGTAAATTACATTTTAAAAAATATATTTTTGAAAATAACTTTTTGTTAAATTCTTTTCTTAGGTTATTCACTAAATTCTTATGCACCTTGCATCGTTTGATTTCAGCTCCCCCACACAGCACCAGGGGGTCCCAGCTTATGAGTGGTTTGCCACTTCTACTGCCCTCGCCATGTTCACCACTACCACTCTTCCCACCACTCCTTTCCACCAACACAGGCATCTTCACTCCAGGCCACACCACCACCAGAGGCTCTGACAAGCCACTGCACAGCCTTCGTTCAGCCGTCATCGCCTGTACTTGAAAAGCATACTCTCGACACCACACTCCTCCAGTCATGGTAAATGTATGCGTGTGTGTGTCTACTTGTGCGTGTGAGGATCCGTCTATGTAGACTCTGTAGTTGGAGATGGGAATGTTCTCTGAGACGTTGGAAGGTGTCGACCACTCAATCGTTACGTAGTTGAAGTTCACTGCTCTGAAACGACAATTATTTTTTCAAACCCTTTTTATTTGTTCTATTTATTATTGAAAATTTTTATGGAAAAAAATTCCAAAAAATATGTTATGCTCACCTGAGTGAGAGAGTGGGAAGAAGGAGAGGCGATAGAGTACAAACCTTGAGAGTCTTCGACCTCTGAATGACCTTCGAATCTAGGTCAAGGGCAAACAGTCTGAGCACGTGGTTGACGCCTGAAACGCATTTGTGAAGCGCACAACTTTTATCGCCTTTCGGTAGAGAAACACTCTTGATCTTTGACTTGGGGAGCAGTGGCCTCCAGAAGATTTTGTAGACAACGTCATCTGCCGCATCAGCCGCTTCGAACCAGTGGTCGCCACTCCAGTCCAAGTAGATCGAGGTGTCTGTCACTCTGACGAGTCTGAGTTCAAAGTCGGAATCGTCATCAGCACCATCGAACACCTCTTTCTGACTGCCGATGTCTTTTAACAGTCCAGAGATGGCGCCTCGTTGTTTGAATGCTGCATTGATGAATAATGCATGGGAGAGTTTGGAGTTTGGGATGAAGCTCTCGTTCGAGATACTCCCGATGTTGACTTTGTACGTCCTGCAGGCGAGTTAAGAAGAGAATGTTACTTCTACAAACGTGTGAGTGTTTATAATCTAGCGTTTTATGCGAGCATTTTTGTTTCTCTATGATGGAATAATTCCCAAGGTTTTAATTTGAAGACAAGAGTTTTAATTATAATTATTCAATACAATCTTGAAAGACAAGCAGTTTTACTTGTTGCTTTTATAGGCGACAACCGCCTTTTTGTGGTTGCCACTCATCGTGCCTCCCTCCCTCCTCCCGTCCAGGTACAACTGGTACCCTGGTGAGGGAGAGGAGGGAATAGAGTGGTGGGTAGAAGGAGTGGGAAACTTGAAAATGTAAACTTATAAAGAAGTATAACAAGTTTGTAAAAAACATTGAATTACTAAGTTTTATACTTAGAAAATTATAATACCTATTATTATTCAATAAAATGAATATAAATAATCAGATCCATCTTCAAACCAACCCTTGACAGTGCCACCAAACAACAGCGGCTCAGCCCACTCCACACAGAAAGTCTTTCCCTTCATCTCCTTGAGCCACAACACAGGTCTGCTTGGAGGTCCTGGAACCAATACACGCACACTCTGAGTCTTCTGTAGCGCTGAACTTTTAAAGCTTTCATTTTTACTTTTCCCAATATTTATTTGCTCTTTGGTGTTTTGTTTGTCCATCTTCCTACTTTTCGAGTTTTTATCTTTTTTCTTTTCGTTTTTATTCTCTTTAGCGTCATCATCATTATCATCAACAGTTCTCTCATCATCATCATCACTTCTATCCTTAGGACCACCAATACCACCATCATCAGCATTATCATCATCTATTTGACCTTCTCCACTCTTATCCTCAATTACATCATCACTGTCGTCATCATCATCATCATCATCTCTTTCGTGACCTCCAAACCTTGGAACAACAGTTGCCTCTACAATGCATCTGTATTGATGATGATGATGCTTAGAAAAATTATAAGAAAAAAATAGATATAATAACAAAAAAGCAAAAGCAAAGTTCTTAAGTAAATAAAATAAGTGAAAGGGAGTATAACTTGTTTCCATAGACAGGAAGCAGAAGTTTGTTTTCTTTGCCATCACACACCACGTCCTCACTATCCACCAACTCATCATCATCATCATCATCATCATCGTCATCATTATCATCATTATCATCGACTTTATTCCTATTTTTAAACTTTTTAATCGCTCTATACTTGAAGTTAACCATGAAATCTTTAACCTTGACCTTCTTATCTTCCTGCAGACGCCATTTTAACTTGACATGACCTGTTTTATCTGACCCAAATTCACTCTTATTACCGGAAGTGTTTCTCATTTTCATTGCACTGCTTGCAGACCTTTTCCCGCTCTTCAAAGATCTTTGGTTCTCCAGTGGAACAAAGCGGATGGAACAGGCTGAGAGCAAACCTGTAGGAAGGAATTTACCTAGTTATTTGTTTTTTAAATACATTTTATTTTCTTAATATAAATTTTTTTTCGACTTACAAATTATTTGAAAGTTTTTTTTAAAGCCTAATTCATTACGTAATAAAAAAACGGGATTGTCTTTCCGTAACTTTTCAATTCCTTCAACTGATTTCGAAATCTAAATAAAAACTCCTTCAGAAGTCATTCACAAAACCCTGCACGAACCAGCAGAAAGGGTGGGAATGTGGACGTGGAGAGGTTTGGAGAATGAAAGATCGTTATCATCATCAGCCGGAAGGTCCTTCCACTCCTCGAAGCACGCCTCTGCACTCTCCAGCACACTGCTGTACTCCACAGGAGCCTTGTGGAGGAGGGTAGGAAATTTTTATTCTTTAAAAAAAATTATTTTTTTATTTTTGAAAAGTAAACCTTAATTTTAGATCAAAACAGGTTGATTCAAAAAAATGAAAAACCATCATTATCATCAACACTTGCAACACGCACCAAAGCCTTCCTGGCCTTCCGCTGCACATGCGCCTTGAGGGGGCACGTGATGGCCCTCAGGGTGATGACGTAATGGTTGGCAGGGTTACAGTGGATGAGGGTGCATTTGAGGGTGGAGGGCGAGATGCGCATGTGTGGTGTGTTGTTCACGTCGAGGCGGTAGGCCAGGAGGGAGAGTTTGATGTGTTTGCAGGGAGGAGATGGGGAGGTGCCTTGCGTAGAAGATACTTTTGCGGTGGATTTTTTATTTTTTCGATGGTTTGTTGGAGAATTTGTAGTGTTATCAGCACTTTCAGAAGTGTCATCATCATCATCATCATCATCATCATCATCATCATCAACATCATAATCATCTTCATCATTCTTCTCAGTGGCATCATTATCATCATCATCACGTGCAACAACCAGCATCTCGGGCTTTTGCCATGAGATGTTGCAGGTGTTGTTTGTGAAGCCAGTGACCAGCACCCTGGGCGCCTCACAAGGCACTCTGGTTCTGGCCAATAGCGGCTCAGAACAGCTTCTAGATGATTTCCAATTGGCTAGATCTTTTTTCAAACCAGCCAATCCCGAGTTAGTATTATCTGATTGCTCCTCCTCCAGGGCGTTTGGAAGGTTTTTCAGCTTCCTGCCGATGATGGCCTCAACCTTGAAGCGGTAAATCTGTGAGATGGTTGGGTGCTTGCATGGCGCCTCAGTGGTCTTCTAACTGGTTCGGATTCAAGCCACTAAACGCATATTTCTTGCATTGTCTTTCGCGAGGATTCATAATATATTCACAACGTTGTAGTTCAATTTGCACAAATTCAATAAACTCAAAATAAAAAGTAATTTTCACTGACTCCTTTCCCATTCCTCATCACTCCATCCCGCCCCTGACCTCTCCAGGCTCCAGGTCAGAAACCAGAGCAGAGTTCATGACGCCTTGCATCTGCTTCTCTTGACCTATTTCCTTGTTGCTATGGTGATCGTACTTGACCCACTTAACCATGGTCTCTTTGACGTGACAAGTGCCCTTAACCTTTGGTGGTTGCCATGACAACAATAGGGAGTCGAACGTTGAGGATTTGACCGTCAACCCGTATGGAGCATCACTTCCTGTTGTTTAGTAAATTAAAATATTAATTTTCCAAAATTAAAACTAAAAATGTTTGAAAACTAATGTTTTGACAAAATTAAGTTATTATTTTTTCAAATTAATGAAATATTAGAATCAGTTTAGTGCAAAACCTGACGTAGAGCACAGCAAACACGATCTGGGCAGCCATTTGTTCTTCGGAGCGGGTTTGTCGACCGGAAGAACCCGCTCAATCCTTCCTCCATCTTTGACCAAAGACTCGAAATACTCCTTGGTGACGGAGGTAACGACGATGAAGTAGTCAGTGGACTCTTGGAGATTCCTGACGTTGGCCTGGTTGCTAGTGCCAGGGAGATCGATGCTTTTGAGGTGGTGTTTGTAATTTATTACTTTGCTTCCCTCCTTCACCAACTCCGCGGGTAGAATATCAACTCTGTAACCTTGCAAGATTTAAGTGGTTGATTTTTAAATTGGGATCTATGATTGTGTACAAGATTACAAGGCAGCAACACTCACGAGACCCACCCAATCTACCCGATAATTAACCCAATCAAGCCTTTCTACAAAACTAATTAATAACCACTCGAAACCAGGATAATATATAAAATCCCAATTTTAATTCACACACCATCTAACAACAATCCACACCATCCAATCCAAAATCCACACCATCCAATCCACAATCCACACCATCCAAGCCACAACCCACACCATCCCACCTAACACGCGGACATTCTTCACCAAAGTGCCAACATCCCAAGCGATTTGGACAGCGTCGCAAGTCGAAGACACCACTCTGAGGTTTTCCAGACGGTCTTCGGGGTACGTCGGTGTGCTGAAACGAAGTGCTTTTGAAGTGGCCCTCATCAGAAACTTTTTGACTTCTTCGTGCCGTCTTGCTGTGGTTGTGGTTGTTGAAGTTGTTGAAGTGTGCTGATGATGGGGGGTTGAATGAGTGGTTGAAGGTTTTTGAACTTGGTTTATTAGAGAGTTTATTGCTTTTTATAGGATGGGATCTACAAGTGAACTGGTGACCGAAGGTTTGGGATTTATTGAATGAACAACAACAAGAACAACAAAATCAGTTTTAACAACAACATAAAAAACATAAACAAAAGCAACCAGCGTCCACTTCGAGGTATTCTCTGTCAGCCCTGCTCTCAACAACCACGGTGTATGTGTTGTTCGGAGAGAGGTTGCTAAGGTGATGACTGTTGTCTGGGTGATGATGATGATGAGGAAGGGGGTGATGATGAGGGTGATGATGATAATGATGATGATGTGGGTAGTGATAGTGATCATCCACCCACCCACCAATCCCATCACAGCAAGCCCAAAGCAAGCACTAACGATTGGTCGATTGGCTGATGACGTTGTTGTTGCTTTTGAGGCCCTTCCACCACGTGACCTGGAAGTACTCCGGAAGCGACCAATGAGCGTCTTCTGTGTCGTCTTTGATGGAGAAGTTTGGTTCAGGGATGAGTTTTATTTTAGTATTAAATCTAGCGATTAAAACAAATTTATACAAAATATTTAACTAAAATTTTTATTTCGAGCAGATTTTACTTCTATATTTTAGAAGTTTTTAATAACCATTTTTTCAAGCCTTTTCAGTGGCCACCCACCCACCCAAACCCACCCACCCACCAAGCACCCACCCACCCAAACCCACCCACCCACCCAAACCCACCCACCCAAACCCACCCACCCACCTAGCACCCAGTTGACGACAGCAGAGTTGCCAGTAACTTCCGAAGTCCACACCTTGCATGGAGGCTTGATGAGGCCATGCATGCACGCCACCACCCTGTGACTCAACACGCGTCTGCCTTTGCCGGCTGCTGCTGCTGGGTTGGTCATAGAGATTAATGAGGTGATGATGATGATGGTGTTGATATTTTTGTTGCTGGTGATGATAATGATATTTTTCTAGTTATTACCTTTGTCTTTGGTGACCTCATTTACTGAAGATGATCTCAATGAGACAGAAGATGACCTACTTTCTTTCCGTCTGTGATTCATTTTGGCGGTTTGATGTCTTGCTGGTGGTTTGTCTTTGACGCCGGCTAAAATGGATAGAAGGACTGGATGAAATATGAATTTCAAGTTTCTGTAGTTCATTTTGCAATGAGGGTTCAGCTTGTTCTCCGTAATTTTATACCCAACCTACTCGATTTAACCTATATTGCTTACATTACTTGGACCATTTTCACCTTTTTCCCCAACCTACCTTAACCAACGCACTCTAACCTACCCACCATAAACAGCTCTCAACTGCAACTCAACCTTCTTGCCCATCTCAACCTTCTTCACCACCATCCTCCGAGTCCTCTTACTGAACTCCGGACCATACTTTGACCCATCCTTCAGTACTTGGTAGCTCTAGGGGAGATGAAAGTTATTTTTGATGAAAACGATTAAACTATACATAAAACTAACCATATTAAATTAAACATAAAAAACATATCAATAAACTAAGCTAGTGAATAATAAGCAAAATTGTTCATGTGGAAATTACCACGGCATTCTCTGCACCGTCATCGTCATCAGCACCAGCATCCTCCTCTCCTTCGCCCTCCTCATCTCCACTTCCATCCCACGCCACTTCGATGCCCCTTTCGCTGACGTTCTCCACTCTGAAGTTGAGAGATCGTGAGTAGGAGAGAGAGAAGGGGTTGATGCTGAGGGTGTTGGAGGCTTTGCTCTCACTGCCAATATAGATGCTTTGAACGACGTTCGTGTCGTTGTTGAGGTTGTTCTTTTTGTTGTTGTTTGATTTTGTTGACTCGTTGTTGTTGATGTTGTTGGTGGTTTCTTGTGTGGTTCCAGTGCAGCTCTAAGAATTGGATTTGAAACCATATTGTTTCATCTAAACAACAACAACTCTACCACAACACCTAATATAACCAAGTAACAACAACACTAACTAACAGTAACATAGACGGCATTATCGGCATCTTTAAGGTCTCTGAGTTGATAATCGTAAGAAGTTCCCTTCTTCAAGCCTCTCCACTTCACCGTGCCATTCAGTGCTCCATTCACGTACACCCTGCCAATATAGTAGAAATATGTTAAAGAAATTCATCCTTTTTCTATGCCTAATAAAATTGGCAATTTTGAATAAATTAAATATATTTAAGTATTTTTTATTTATATTCCAAATGATAAAGATTAATAAATAATTATAATAAATATAACTATTATAATTAGTAACCTATAAAATTTTATATCATCTTCGTCTGATAGTGATATTTCATCTTCATCTTCTTCATCTTCTTCATCATCATCATCACCACTTCCATTTTTCTTTCCTTTTTTCGGATTTTTCCAATAAATAAATGAACCACCCTCACTTTCTTTCTGATTCGTGGAATTCACAACTTCTTTTATGTTCGGAGCTGATGGTCTTTTAGGACACAAAATCTGAAAATAATTTAATATTTATTAAATTGTTTTTCTGTCTATTTTATTCGAATCATTAATTTTTTTTCAACTCAATCATTCTTCCATTTTTCTTACCCTGACAGACGGGCAAAACCCTGGCTTAACTCCGCCCTTAATGACTGGAACCACGCCCACAATGACGTCAGACTCGGGCAGCAACTTGTCCAACGTCACTTCTGTTGACTCACCTCCCAAAACCTTCCCCACAGCTTCACCATTTGCCGTTATTTGGTAACCAATCAGGTCACGTTTCAAACGCGCGTCTTTGATTGGTTGCCATTTCAACGTGACCTTAAAAATCATTTTTGAAATTTTCAGGGTTTTTTTATAACGTAAAATACAAATGTTCTAAATAGATTATATAAACATCCAAACGTCCAAAGAACAAGTTAGACTGACTCCACTACACGCCAGTTAACTGCTCTACTGACTGACCAAGCAAGCAAGCAACCTTGTTGGGGGATTCTGATTCTGCCTTCAAGGCTGTCAAGTACAGCACTTTGTCTACTTGGTAGTTGAGCACTTTGGAACAAAGCTGTATTTCCTGAGACTTTTTGTTGTTGCTTTTTGAAACTGTTAGTTTTTCGAATATCGTCACCAGTTGTATGCTGTTGTTGGAAACATTCGAAGTTTATTATTTTTATTTTAGTTTGATTCTATTTAATTTTAAATCATTAAACAAAATTTTTTTATTCGATTTATTACGGAGTCGTTCATTATTTTACTGTGTGGAATTTTTAATGAATAACCCTTTAAAAATCAATTATTTAAAGATTAAGTCAACATCCTCAGTCTACTTGAAACTTTTAAAACAACTTTTTCTCTTCACTCATTGCCTCAGAAAGCACTCACCTGTACATGACTCCAGGAGTGAGACCTGTGCAACAACACTCCTTTTCCTTATCCACCCTCCAGATGTGCCTCACAGCCTCGACAGCGCCATTGTTGTCGCTGTTGTCTAATTCTTGGAAGCACTCAAAACTGATTGAAGTTTTTGAACATTTGCATTGTAAAAAATTATTTATATACTTTTATAACTATATTACAAGTATAATTATTATATTAATAAGAAAATTTCAATTTAATGTATTTTAAATTATTTCTTTCTAGACACACTCCTACACTCCTCCCTCCCTCCCTCCCTCTTCCTTCCTCTTCCTCTCTCTTCCTCCCTCTTCCTCCCTCCCTCTCCCTCCCTCTCCCTCCCTCCCTCACCTCCAACTGCTGTCAACTTGTGCCTGGAACCTCCTTCCGACGATGATCACGTGGTTTGCCACGAACTTGAAATTCTTGCCGTTCTTCTTTGCCTCCTCCCACGAAACCAGCACTGAGTCCGAACTAATCGGCGTCGCCTTCAGAACCGTCGAGGATAAATTCTTGAACTGAAAGTGTTTATTTAGTGAATTTAAACATATTTTTTATCTGCTTAAACTCGAATATTATACTTTAATAAATATTTAACTAATTAGTCGCCTTAAAGATTAACTAGATAATTCATAGAAAACTCTTTGAAAGAATTAATTAAGGAATATGTTGTTCAAAATTTGAAAGAAACATCGCGATGGGCTCTGGCATCCTCATACGAGACGATGGCGAAAGTGTAGTTGCCATCGTTAAGTAACGTGCCCACGAATCTCTTGGTCGTCTGCTTATTTTTGGCATCATCATCATCATCATCGTCGTCGTCGCTGGTCTTCTTCTTGGATGGTTTATCGTCTGCAGTGGTGAAGTATTTGTGAGGGTTTGTGGAAGGATGGTTTTTGTTAGAGTGACTGCAAAACTGTGGCTGGTGAGATTGTGAATGTGAAGGCAGTGATGGTAAAGTGAGAAGCAGTGAAATGCCAGTAACAATTTGATTAAAGCAAAAAGTTTGCAAAATTCTTGAAAACCCCAAGAAATAATAAAAGCTGAGTAAAGACAATTTTTCATAATTAGAATTTCTTGCGAAGGCTAAAGTTTTTTGATTCTCTAAAAAACCTTTTTCTGATTGCGATGATATCTCTAAAATTTCAAAGGGAAACGCTTTGTTTATTTGTTTATTTTTCGTTTTTTCATCTCCGTTTTTTTGTTGTTTTTCTTCTCGAATAAAAACTGATTTTGAATTTTTTTTTTTAGACTTCACATCATCATACTTAACATTCTTATCATCATCATCATCTTCAGTATATTCATTATCATTATCGTCATAAGGGGGCTCCTCTTCCTCATCTATTCCCACTCTCTCAACAGGATTTATAACTTTTTCAAAAGAGATTTTATTTATCTTGATGGTTTGATAGACATAATTTTCATCATCATCATCGATTGCATGTTCATCATCATCATCTTCTTCTTCGGCTTCTTCCTCTTCTTCTTCATCATCCTTCTCAAAAGGGCTGGCAAAACGAATGCTACAGCTGTTGCTTGAAGAACAACTTCCACTGAGGCTTAATGACCTGTTACCACCTTTCATGTTGAGACTTTTATAGTTGTTGTTGTAGTTTTTGTTGTTGATGTTGTTGTTGATGATGTTGTTGTTGCTGCTACTATTCGAAGATTCATTTTTGTAGTTCACAAAATTAACACTGTCTTTTCTGTTGTGTTCGTTGCTGTTGTTCTTGTTTTTCCATTTGTTGGTTTCTTTTTGTTGTTGTTGTTGTGGGGTCACTGAGTGGCTGAGTTTACTAATTGGAGATACTGAGTTTCTAGCAACACTTTCAAAGTTGTTGGCGCTCAAAGCGGTGTTTGAATCGTTGTCGAATCGAATGTTTGGAGATGTATTACTTGTGTTGTTGTTGTTGTAGTTGTTGTCAATGTTGTTGTAGTTGTGGAAAGGTGAACTAGAACCAAGGTTGTTGTAGTTGTTTTCATCTGCGTCGTTGAAATCTTCAGGTTCTGATGGAGAGTTCTCGTCGTTGTAGCTGGTTGTTTCAACTAGATTATCGTTCTCTTTGGCGTTGACGTCACAATTGTATTGCTCAGTGTCCTTCTCGAAGTTGTTGTAGTTGTGTAAAGTGGTCTGATCTTCATGAGTTGGCTCGAAAGTGTCAACATTTTTCAAGAAGATTTTTGTGTTGCCATCGTTGCCGACTAAGTTAAGATCTAAAGACCCTACTAGAGACTGTCTAACGTTTCGTTTGCTGTTTTTATTACCAACAAACTTCTCAACATCTTCATTGTTGCAATGGTTGTTGCTCATGTTGCTCAACATTTCTTCGTTGTTACACTCACTTCCGCTGTAACTAACCGTGTCGTTGTTGGCTTCATTGTGGTTGCAATCAGTGATGAATGTAAAGAAAAAGTGATTTGGATGTTGCAATCAATTTGAAGAAAAATAATTCAAAATAAAAATATTAAGATTTGGTTTTACAGACGGTGAAAAGTTTAGAAAAAGTTTTGACGGTTTTACAATGAGGTTGATAAAACTTACTCTTTTTTAAGTTTCATTCACTTACACCAGTGAAAACACTAAATAATTATTAACATCTGGAACAAAATCTAATGTTACAAAAATTGCTTCAAAACGATGTGAAATCAATGACATACTGCTACCTTTCTGGTCTGTATCTGCCAGCGTCACGATGTTCCAAGGAGGTTTCTTGCTGGATGGAGAGGAGTTGAGAGGGGAAGAGTTGATGGGAACCGTGAAGGAAGTGGCGTTGAGGCGTTTTGGCAGCTTCAACTCATTTGACTTGAGTTTCCTCCCATCTTGAGGCAGTAATAATAGGTTTAAAGTTTTCAATAGAATTTTAAATAAAATGGCTGCACGTTCACAAAAGAGTTGTTCCTCGAAAAACTTGAATACTCGAAACCCCCCATTTTAAAATATAAAAATTTTACTTTTTTTTAAACTTTGATGATAGTGATGATAATGATACTTGACCTTTGAAGAGAGTTAGCAGCGAGATGGTGTTGGTGTGGTGGGGGAGGTTTGAGTTGAGCATCACTCTGTAGTCGTCAGTGGTGGTGGTGGTGGTGGTGGCTGCAATCTTGGAAGAGTGGTGGTGGGATGATGATGATGAGGATGGACTGATGATAATGATAATGATGATGGTGGTAGAATGATGATGATGAGGATGGATTGATGATAATAGTGAAGGTGGAATGATGATGATGATGATTAGAAAGATAATATTTAATACGAAAATATGATTATTACTACTCATGAATATTCAAAGTTAATTAGCACTAACCACGTCACCAAAAGCCTCGTCATTCACCAACAGTTGATAAGCCTCAATTGAACTTTTATTTCCATTATTCATGTCTTTCCAACAAATAACATAGTTACTCAATCTGTTATTATTATTATTTACATCATCATTATCATCATCATTATTCTTCTTTTTATTTTCGTCATCATTATCATGCTTCTTATTCATTATCCCCTCATCGGCTACAGTGCAAGCGTGTATCAAGGGGGTCCCGTTGGAATAGGTGTTATCAGGGTTTTTCCAGATCTAAAATAAGATTTATTATTATTATTATTATCACTTTATACCACCCAGGAGTAGAATAAATTGTTTTCGTTTTACCTTAACCTTGCTAGGTTTGCATCATTTGTCAGTTCATTAGTTGCAAAGTTATGGCTTATACCAAAACTGATATTATTGTTTTTTAAATAATAATAATATAAAATAAATATTTCTTTAATACCAAGCTTTTCAACCACTTAATTCTCTATTCAGTTCCTTCACAACCTGAAGCATCCAATAAGAGCTAAGCCTCCCGCCCACCCACCACGTCATTGGATGAGACACTCTCCATCCCTCCATCATCTTTCCCGCCATGAGCAACCAGTTTAAAAGTTAAACTAGCGTCCTTGTGATTGGACAGATTTTTCAAGGTCAGGGATGTGCGAGTGACCGGAATCGCGTAGGGAATTGAAACCCCGTTGACGAAAAGCTGTGGAAAATGAAGTTTTTTCAAATATGGTTAATGTAAATAAATTTTTATTTTACTTTTTTTTTAAAATTATTTTTTTCAATTGAGACTTTTAGACATAACTGAAAATAAAATAAATAAGTGTATCTGAGTCTTTCTCACTTGGTAGCCTCTGAACACCCCGTTTTCAATAATGGATTCATCTGGACCATTCCATTCCATCAACACCCCTCCTTCCCCGATGGACCTGGCTTTGAGCAGTGGTTTGTAGAGACTCCAGACCTGTGTTAAAAATGATTTTAAAAAATGCAACGTTGGATAAAGGTTTTAACTGAGTGGAAGAAAAATATTTTACTTTTTTAAAAATAAGTTTCAAGTTTGTTGTTTTTTAATTTGAAACATACCTTTAAAGCATCATCATCATCATCATCAGCAAGAACAGTTCCTCTTTGTTGCAAAACATCATAATCAACACCATCTTTGTCATCGCCATCGTTATCAGCACCATCCACATTAGCACCATCATCATTTGTCATGAGATATTCGTTAATATTATTGTTCAGGTTGTTGTTTTTGTTGTTGTTATTGTTGTTTTTGTTGAGGAATGAGCTGATAAAAAAGCCAGATAGGTCTTTGTTAGATGGTAGAACGATGTATTTACTGGAGGTGGTAGTGATGATCATGATGATAATGGTAGTGATAATGATGCTTATAATAATAATGTTCATGATACAAACTAATGGAAACAGTAAAACCAAATTAAAACGAATGAATTCAATATAATCATTATCATCACCACTACAACCCACCATTACCATGACTATCACCACCAAAACCCACCATCACCATCACAATCCACCCTCATCACCACTAACGCTGACGTCATCACGCAGCTTCTTGTGCACTTGGGAGCGACTGCGATAGCCCTCACCACCGCCACTCCCACTTCCTTCAGCACTACACCCTCTTCTTCTTTGTACGTCTGTTTATATGTTTGTATGTGTTTTTTAATGTGTTTAAGTGTTTATAGTTGTATGTGTGTGTTCGTGTGTGGTTGTACGTGTGTGTGTTTGTTTGTTTGTATATGTACGTCTCTGTTTATGTGTGAATTTTTCATCATCATCATCATCACCTTCACAGTGGGTGAATGCAGGTATGGAAGAGATCCATCAATGGTAAAGTGCATAACAGCGTTTTGATTCTTGCAATTCAAATACAATATGTGACCTTGATTGACCTTGAGACTTCCAAGGTCGTGACCTCTGACCTCGGGCGGTGGCGTCTTCTTGGCTTTGAAGATATGATGATGACGATGATAATAATTTTTCTCCAATAAGTTATCCATTATAATTCTATCATATAAAATTTTTCTATTAAATATTTTTTTAATTATTGATAATTTTTTTAAACAAGGTACATTACTCACCATACTTGATGACGTTGATGACGCAAACTTTATTGCTATGATTATGATTTTCTTTTTCCCCATCATCATCATCACCGCCATCAGCATCATTATCATAAACATTGCCAGCACCATCTTTTTCTGCTTCAGGTTCATCTTCATCCAGCACAGAGCTTGTCGAAACTAGCTTGTATGCACCAGACCTGGACAGAAATACCTAAAGATTCAAACCATCTCCTCATACATTCTTTATTTTAACCAAACTTTCACATTCTCCAGTGACGCCAACTTTCTTTCTACCCCATCACTCTCCCACCTCATGCACCAACCAACCCTCTCTACTCCAGCCATCATACCGGTCAAAGTGGTGAGTAAACTGGCTCTTCATCACGGCGATGCCACTGTGAACCTCTCTAAACGGGCTCTTCTTCAATTTCTTGCCTTCGTCTTCATCATCATTATCAAACTCATCCGGTGGTTTGGCGAAAGGTTTCTGAAAATGGAAGAGGTTGTTTGAAGTGAAATACCCTTTGAGGGAGTTTAAAAGGTTATACATTTGGAGTAAACAAATTAGGAATTATTCGAACTAAATACTGTCGAGTCTAACTACCTAGTTAACACAGGCCACTTCCTTCTTCATCTACCTTCTACAACCAACCACCATCACTCAACTATTCACCCTCACCCTAACCCACCCATTCACCCTCACCCTCACCCACCCATTCACCCTCACCCTCACCCACCCATTCACCCCCACCCTCACCCACCCATTCACCCCCACCCTCACCCACCCATTCACTCTCACCCTCACCCACCCATTCACCCTCACCCTCACCCACCCATTCACCCTCACCCTTACCCACCCATTCACCCTCACCCTTACCCACCCATTCACCCTCACCCTCACCCACCCATTCACCCCATCGGTGTCCAACTGAACCACGTTATGGGGCCGGCTCGACTCCAACCAATCAAACACCACGAAGTCATCCTTGGTTAAGTGGACGATACTTAAAATATTAATTTATTAATTTAAGTTTTTAAAACTGTTAATTAATTTTTTTTCTCATTATAATTAATTTTCAATGAGTTTTTTAATTATTACTCGATAGGTAATACTTAATTGGAGCAACTTATTTTCCCTTCAAAGCCTTTTCTACCTCTGGAAGAGTGAGTTCGCATGGGTGGAAGGTGCCTTTGGAGCTGATTCTGTATGTGGAGTCAATAAATTATATTAAATATTTATAAATTAAGTATTATTATCATGACTATCATCATCATCATCATTCCCATCATCGTGATCATCACCATTACCACCTGACGATGACAGCTTCTTGTGGAGGGTCAACGATGACAGTGCTTATCAGTTGGTCTTCAAGGAAGTTCTGTGGGGCAGAAAATTCCCTCCATCAAATAATTCACCCACCATCCCCTCATCCACATATTCATCCACCCATCCATTCATCCACCCATCCACTCATCCATCCATCCATCAAACCACCCCTCCAACACACAGAGTTGTTGCTTGGAGTTCCGAAACCTCTGCTCACGTGGTGGTAAACCCCTGCACGCCTAAACAGCCTTGCAATGCACCTCCTTGTGCGAAAGTGAAAAGATGACTGGGTGTGGTTCAGATTTGAAATGGGTGTGGTCTACATTCATAAGAGGGGGGGAGAGGTGAATGATTCAGGGGAAAGATTAATGGATGAAAATGCGATAAAAAAATTATAGCTGTAGATATATAAAAACATTTAAAACAATCAAAAAAACTTGACATATAAAAAAATCAAAATAATTTCAAACCATTGAAAACCTCACTCAATCAAGTCTTTCCCACCCATCAACCCAAAGCCCACCTAGGCAATGTCGCTTGTGGAACCAGTTGTGCTGGAGTGATGTCGTCATACGTCTGCACTTCCTCCAGAGAGAAGGGACATGATTGGTCAAGGAATGTCCACGTGACGATGTCATGCGTTGCTATAGTTACAGGGTCAAGTTCAAGATTTCCTGCGTTGACCTTGATATCTTGAATCTGAAATGGTTGGTTGGGTTGTGAAAATGAATGGTTTTCAGGGATTTAGAAAAATCACTTGTTTTGAAGAAACAGGTTGATTTTATAAAATTTAAAAAATATCTTAGAAAAAATAATGTTGCATGTATTTCATTTACAATTTTCGACCAAAGATAAAAGTGAATTATTGAAGTATCCACTAAAACAAAAGGGTACCTTTGGTCTCGTGTGAACTTTGACCTCTCCAATCGTCTTCACCACGTGACCCTCACTATGATTTATTGCAAAACAAGATATTATTATGTTTCAATATAGAAATAATTACAACTGTAAATATATTCAAAAGCCTATTCCATCTTCTCCAAGCCGACCTTTTGAAGTGGAAGATGCCAGGTTCGGTGAAGTGTTGGCAGTAGGCGGAAGGACTGAACAGCTGGGGACCACTCCTTTGACCTCCGTCCAGAGTCCTCCCATACGCGTTCACCTGTGTGGTTGCGAAAGCTTTGAGTCGATTTTATGAGTCGATTATGGCTTTCGATTTTTGACTCGATTTTGGGGAGATATTGTTGTTTGCAAAGACTTGACAGAAAGTTTAGGATCTCTGGTTGTAGTAAAAAACTAGAAATTAACTTGAATGATGTTGTGACGTTCGTTGGCTTCTTGCCACACCCACCACACCCTGTCGCCCACAGCCACCGCCACACTGAGTGGCTGGAAGCCTTTGCTGCTTACCGTCACTGTGTGGTTCTATGGAGGAGGATGGAGAGAAAATATGAAAAGATGATATTGAAGTTCAGTTTAAAAATACTTAATTTTTGTGTTCAAGACACATTTATTTATTTTTCGATTCTCAGTTTTAATTTCTGTCGGAAGTTTTAAGACGTTAAATAAAATAGATTATCACTAATTTATGCAAAAAAACCAACTCTGGAGCCCCCATTACAGACAATGGAGCACGTTGATTGGTTGGAGGGAGTGTTGTAGTAAAACACTCCAATCTGAGTCGCTGGCACCATTTCAAATCCTAGCATGTACTTGATCTCTGGGATACTAGGGTCTTCATACTCCTTTCCTATTGGTTGAGACAGCTTTTGAATATTACATTTATAAAATTGGAAAAAATTAAAATTAAAAATTTTATGTTTAGAATTCGATAAAATTTTAATATCAAGAAAAAGTTCTTTAAAACTGATGGCATAGTATTCTGAAGACAAATTCACGGAATTGAAATAAGCAATCAATCAACCCACCACTTTCTTCGTGCAAGAGTTTGGCTTCGTCGCCAGTGACAACCCGGTCGAATTCCTTCACAAAGTTCCGATGCTCGGAGTTAGCGAAGTCAATCTGGAAGTTGTCGTCGTCGTCGTCACTCACGCCGTCGTTTGTCAACCACGCCAGCCACACTCTGTCGCCCAGGTTGGCTGTGATGAAGTCTGCAATGGTAGAGAAGAGAAATTTATTTTCACTTTTATAAAAAGTAGGACGAAGATTAAGAATGTACGAAGAGTAAGAATCTACAAAAACAAAAAGTTTTCGGAAACTAAGAATGTAGGAATAGTAAGAGTTCACGTTAATTTAAATATTTTATAAAATGATGATTATTTCAACATTAAAAATATCAAAAATTCTCTGTAACCTGGGTAGAATCCGTACTTGTTGAGTTCAACAAACAGATCTGCTTGGGCCGGCTTAACGATGATCGTGCCGAAGTAGTTTGCCATCTGCTTGAACTCCCTGTCTCCGAAGTGGAACACGCCTGCCCTGAAGAACTCTTCAGACATCAGACCGTACTTGCTGGAAGGGACGCAAAGTTCTTGGAAATTAAATTACATTTTAATGAAATCATTCCGGACTAATAATGATTCACTTTGAGATTTTCATTTTTTTGTTTAGTTTCTATTTTTATATTTAAAAAGTTTTCAAAACTTTTAACAATTATGTTTTCTTCAAAATATACAAACGTGGGTTTTGGCCAAGTAAATCCTTTCTTAGCTGGCTGAAAGTAAAACTTACAACATAAAATTCAGTTCCATGATATTTTTGCAAAATTAAAAATTACTTTGATTTAGTTCAAGTATTCACCAACCACTAATCCAGCATTCTTCAAGGTCGAAGGCTCCGCTTGAAAGATGCAGTGGTATCTGTCGTTCTGTGGGTTATCAAAAACACTCAAAACAAAGTGCTCACAGTATAAAAACAATATTTAATTTAATTAAATTAAGTTGAATTAAATAGAATTAGATAGGAGATAATTAAATGGTCACTAGACGTCGACAGGTTACATTGTTAAGTTTAAACTGGGTTAGTGCAAGCGACACTTTCAGACAAATTTTGTGCTTTTATGAGTTGAAATGCTCACCCCGGACTGCGTCCAATCCCACCACACCCTGTCCCCCTCATCCACCACCAAGATCGCAGGCTCAAATTCATCTGAGCCCACTTTTACTCTGTACTCTCTGCAAGGGTGTTTAACTCCATTTAAACGCTTTGAAAAATTATATTTCTAATATTAATAAAATCTTCATATTAATAATATTAATAGTTTATACAACATGTTTTTTAATGAAATATATATTTTTATATTTTTGCGTGATAATTTTATTTTCTTCACACTCATCTAACCTTTGTCTCTCCCTGACTTGCACAATGCACGAGTGCTTGTCCTCCAGACGAGGACTTTCCACTTGGAAGTAGTACAAGCCTGGTTTGCTGTTGCATCGTGCAGTGAAGGAGTAGCGGAGTGATGGAGTGATGGAAGGGTCGAATGGTGAAGAAGTGGAATGGTGGAAGGGTCTAATGGTGGAGAGATGGAAAGATGAGATGGGATAATGGTGGAGTGGTGGAGTGGTGGATGTTGGAGTGGTGGAATTACGATTTTTATATATTTATATTTCAACAGAGGTCAGTTACTAATTCCTAAAACCAACTTGAATTCTTTTTTGAAGGATCCGCTTTTTGTAGGCACAGTCCTGAATAAATTGATAGAAATCAATATTAATTAAACAACTTATAAAAATGAATATTAATTAATTAATCTTTTTTTTAAAGTTGATAAAATGTCATCAAACCCATTCTGCTGAGCCCAAGCCAAACCAATTTCAGCACCCCGTCTTACGACACACCTCGACTTGTGTTGTCTGAAAGTCCACGTTGACGGTTCAAACGAAGCCTGCAAAACGTTCAAAGGCGCTGTGCAATCTTCCCACGTCCACACTACAGAGTTTCCCTCGTCCAGACGCAAGGTCTTGGGTTCAAACCCCTGTTCCGACACTACCACTTGGATCGATTTTCTGGCATGAACTTTGACCTCAAGGGGAGTGCACTTGACTCCTTTCCTGTGTTGTTGTTGTTGTAGCTTTTGTGTTTTAAATGTTTTTTTTGAATTGTTGTTGTTTTTCTGCTTCAACTTTATAATGTTACTATGATCATCTTCGAAGCGAATTGTAAACAAAATACCCAACAAAAAGTTGGAAATTCGAAAAAACCGACAACATTCAAAAGCAAAATGAACGCACAAAACTCGAAACCAAAAAATGAACCAACAGCGCAAAGTTGTAAACACCCGCCAGGTTGAACTGCTGCTCGAAGTAGAATTCGTTGCGTGCGAGTCTTTCGACGACGGCGCTGTGGCGTGTGTTTGTGTAGCCTCCGATGACGTCAGTGAAGTCAGAGCCACTATGCACTACCTTCGAAGTGGAGGAGAGGGAGGGGAGTGTAGGAGGGAATGAGAAGAGGAGAGAGGAAGGAAAATGAAGCTTCTAAAAGTATTTTTTTAATCGAGTCTTTTAATTAACTATTTTCAATGTATTATTTAATTTAGAAGTTGGTAAAATAAAATAATGTAAATATAGGCATCTAAAAAACCCGATTCACCTGAACAGCTTCGTACCCGACCCCTTCCTCGTCCTTCAAGTCGAAACTCACCACCTTTGATGGTTCCAAATCAGCTTACGTTTATAAAATCATTATTCATTTTGAAAGATTTATTAACGAATTTTTGTATATCCAATTGATTTTTTAAATCATTTTCCACAAAAATAAATTATAAAATCTTATTGCATTCCTCACCTGGCCTTCACACATCAAGACCTCCTTCAGCGTGAACCCATCTTTCGACACTCCCACCGTGAAGACACATTTCCTACCTGCAGATTCCAACACCATAAAGTTAACGCTATATACATTTCGATAATAAAATGTTGCTACTTAAGCGCTTTTGTTCACTTCGTAAAGGGCGCTATACAAATAATTAGTGATAGATTGATTGATACTTAATAATTCATTTGAATATTAACAGCAATTTAGTATACCATTAACACCAAAGCACTGCACTTCGAACCTAGCACAGAAGCTCTTAGTCGTCTGACTCTGGCATTGTCCAACCTCTTCTCTTCCAGGAGACTCCTCAAGAGGGCTTTCACTTCCTTTGTCCGCTTCTTTGGGTCCGACGCGCTTGTGTTCTAATCCGGATTATGGCATTTTAATAGTTTTTGTTTTTTAATAAATATTCTAATTGGTAATTCTATTGTTTTGTTTCAATAACTATTTTAATTGGTTTGGTTTTTTTACACAACTATTTGACTTGGTTTTTATCACATTTATTGTGGTTAATTTGACAAAAATATTTTTTTGAGGAATTACATTTGACCAAGCGCTGTTTAACCTTCGTGAGGTTGAGTCTGATTTCGTGGACGTCCTCCTGTATGGATGCACCAGATCCCATCCCGTCTAGGCGATGAGTGGCCCTAATAGTGTGTTTTGGAAAGGGTTTCAGAGTTATGAAACAGTGGTAATTATGTAAAATATTAATTCATTTTTAATGAGTTTTAATTTTGCTAAAAACTTTTATTAAACCTCTTGGAGAATCTTTTTAATAGTTTTTTGATTTCTCTTTGAATGCGTGTCTTGAAACTCGTCTCCAAAAGTTCAAAAACGACGAAGATAAATAATGTCCCTTCTATTGTTTGTGCAAAACTTTAAATTACATCAAATAATATTTCAACATCTTTCAATAAGCACATATAAATAAACGAGAATACACATGATAAGTTGGTTAGCAAATGTGTTTATGAAGACTAGTATGGAATGTATTTTAGGTTCTTGGAGGCATTGTTTGCTTGACAACCTCACAACAGACTGCATGGATACGGTCTGGATCCGTACATGCTTGAGTGAATGGAGGAGTGGATGGATTGATTGATGCATGAATGAAGGGATTGATGGAAGGATAAAGGGATGAATTAATGGATTGATGGATGGGTGGAATGATAGAATGATTGGAAGAGTGAGTAAGTGAACTAATTTTTATACGATTAAGAAAGTAGGAGATTGATTTTTTAATATTTTATTTAGACCATGAAAATCAAAAGGACAAAAATAAAACTAAAGATCTCGGAAAATTTGAAAATCGTTGAACAGCTTTAAATCAAAATTCAGACTTTTAGTTTGAAAAAAATTAATTCAGCAGAGTATTTTGACAATTGAAAAAGATTAATTTTTGGCATTATTGCTAGCTTCCGGTCTCTCGAGCACTGACAGCACATTACTCATTCCCACAAACATCCCTCTGTTCTTTTCACTGTGGTGCAGAGGACAATGGTGGTTACGGCAATGTGGGTACCACATTGTGGATACCATTTGTATTTTATATTTAGACAAAAAATGCAAAATATGAATAATTGTTTTGCGAGTGTCTACCATTGGAAGAATCGTTCGTTTCCATAAACGCCGTCATTTTTTCCCACTGAAAACAATCATATGTGAACTTTCAATAAGTATTTTTAAAATAATAAAAATAATTATAATAATAAACTATACATAAGAAGAAAATATTTGAAAGAATTGATCAAACTTTCGTTAATCAGCTCCAATCCCAGGTAGTACCCCTTCTTCTGAGGCAAATGACCAGAGTACAAGACCTTGCCGAAAGCAATCTGATCATCACGGAAATAAATCAAATTAAAACAAAATTATGTGAAAATATTTATTCAAAACGCAATATACTTTGCTAAATCAAAGTTTTAAAACATCTTCATTAAACACTTTATTGCACCTTGTCATCTGTCTTCCTGAAACTCACCACATCTCCCAGCGCCACAGAGACTCCATTGCGAGAGGTTCTCTCGAGCGACTCATGGGTGCCTGCTGTGGAAGGGAGCGAGAAGGGAGGAGCTTGTTCGGCGCAGTCAGTTGCATTTTTGTTGGAAGTTAGCAGCAAGTCTGCTTCCAAGAGAAGGTTTTCTGTGCAATTACTGCCCACCGACAGCCTTCTACGCGAGAAATAGTTGCTGTTCTCAACCACGCCTCTGTTACCTTCCCTGCCACCGTGGGTGCTGAAGTCTAAAAATTTGAGACCGTTTTGGTTTTCATGTGGTCCGTTGTGGAAACTAGCGTTTTGAGTGCTCGATTTTTGATTTTTGTTGTTGACGTCGGTGAAAGTGAGATGGGAGGCAATCATGGGCGACTTGGAGTGGTTCAGCAGCATTTCAGATCGTATTTTCACGTAATCAGATCTTCTTAGACTGCATTTTCTGTGACTTTTTTTGCCGCTTCTTTTAATTAGAGGTTCGATTGGCTCTTGGCGGTTCGGTGTGGGGTTGCTTGATGGAGATGTGGTGTGGCTGATGAGACCTTGGAGCGGTGTTTGAGGGTGGTTATGTGAGATGTTGTTGTTGTCTAGAGAGGTTGTTGGTGTGTGTTGTGGGTGTATGTAGTTGCCATTGGTGTTATAACCGTTGTTGTTGTTGTTGTTGTTGTTGTCATTGTTGTTGCAAGTATTTGTGTTGTTGTAAGTGTTGGTGTTGGTGTAGTTTCTTTCATCATTGTTGCTGTTGTTGCTGTAGTTACTTCCGTTAATATTGTGATAAAGGTTGTTTGGGCTTTGGAAAAGTGCATGGTTTGTGGTGAAGCTCTGTTGACTATGGTTGGAGGGGATTTTGTCATCTCTGAAGGGTAGCATGTTGTCATGGACGAAAACACTGTTGTGTTTGTTCCCATCGTCATTAACACCTTCGTTGGAATGAATTGATGTTTCAAAGAACAGAAACAACAAGCATTTAAAACGTTTATTCGAATTTATTAATTTTAGAATAGATTATTTTGAAAAGGGTTAACCTTGATTCGAAGTGAAACTGTTTTTTCTGTTGTTTTTAGTCTTTAGTAAATTATTTTCCGAAAACAAAATCTGATTTTTCAAAACGAGTTTTTCAATTTGCGTCTTCAAGTATTTGATTTCCTCTTTGAAATGCTCGACCCTCATGTTCTCAAAGCCCACCATGACAGCCTCTCTCTGCAATGCAGGCCCTGTCTTCGGAGACACCTCGGAGTCATCTGCATTCAGATTGGGCGTCGAGTTGTTGAAGTTTGAGTTTTTGAGGTTTAAACGTTTCGAGTTCCGAGATAAAGCACAAGGAATGTCTTCGCCTTCCATCACGATGCATTATGCCAAAGAAAACGACAATTGCATTTGGTTGTTAAATAGCTGAGATTGATTTTTAATTTAACTTTTTAAAAGTTCAAACGGTCCTTTTTGATCCTTAACATCTTTGAAAGTGTCTTTTGCAACGCATGCATTCATTCAGAGACCCAATTTTGAAGAATTACATGCAGCATGTCTTGACTTGTTCTCGTTTCTATGGACCTTTTAAACAAAACTATTCTGGGTATTTTTTATATTTAATAAAATATATTATTATTATTTTTAAATTCTTTTAATATATAAAAAAATTAATTAAAAAGTTTTGAATAGATACTCAGTACGACTATGAAACCATATAATAGGTGGATATCTTATAGAAGAGTCAATACATTATGGGTCTATACATTAAAATGAAAGTACATATTTTAAGGAACCCACTAAACTTTCGAATACACTCGTTCCTGGCAACTAGTGTTGTGGAGAAAGGTTTTTGAAGGATGTGTTTTGAGCTGTTTGAAGAATTTGTGTGGAAAAGAGAAGTTGAAATGGCAAAAAGGGGCTCAACATTTGGATAATTTAAACATACATTTCGTTTGAAGATGGTTTAATATAAACAAGTTCAATAGAACGATTCAATAAACTTGAAATTGAAATATGTAAACTGCATCAATAACCACCAAGAACAGAAAAAAAGTTTCGACAAAAAAAAAACAACAACTACTACTAATAATAATAAAACACTCTCAACAAGACAAATCTGCAATCGATATTTTAGAAAAAACCATTTCAAAGACTTTAATTACACGTTCAAACTAAACAATTATTTTTTTAACGGATTTAATCATTTAAACCCGCATAAGCGTTACACCAGTTGTAACCGATCCAGTAATGAAGTTTCTGGTCATTGTTCAAATCCTTATGGTGCACCCAGTCTTCTCATCATTTGCACCAACCAAGTCTGGCTTCTAAAGATTCTTTTTTGAAATATTTGAACTAATTTTTAGCCTATTTAAAATAGGAATTTTGAAAATTAATAATTAGCGTTAAATGCTAATATATTCGCACAATAAATATTCATTTTTTTAATGTCGGAAAGTAGAAGTATTTTTAAAAACTATTTCAAAAAAGTATAATTTATAAAAATTGAAGTTCTTTGCTCATGAGTCTTTATATTCTTAGTTAAATTAAATTGGTGTTATTATTAATGAAATTCAGTTGTTATTGCTCGTGTAGTTTCCATTTTATTTAAAGGAATTTTAAAGAATTTAAACTAATTTTAAAATTAATTAAATAATTGTCAATATATTAAAAATAAATTAAATTTATTATTATTATTTAATAAAGTAACTTTTTTATTAAACTTTGAAAGATTTTGAAAGTATTGACTTTGTCTTTTCGAAAAATTCTAAAAATGCAGGAAAAACAATTCCTCGTTTAAAATTTTTGTCTTTCTCATCTTACAAGAGTCAATTTCTGTGAAGATCGACAAGAAAATTTTCAAGATTTTTCAAAAAGTAGTTGAAGGTGTCTCATCATGCTAATAATCATTAGGATGCATTTTTTCTTTACATTTTTGTATTAAAAAGTACGTTTTTTATCATACCTGCATCAGTCATAACATTACTCCTAAGAGTTTTTTAGTTTTCATTTTTTGTTTTCATGAAAATAATAAAAACTATGAAAAAACTATAAAAAGTCAGTTTTTAGTGCCAATATTTGAAAATGTCTAAACAGGCCAGCAGAAAAAATAACACTAACTAACAACAAAAGCAAAATAGTAAAAAAGAAAAAAAACTTGAACTCTAAAATACTTATTTTTAAAAACAAAATTCAAAAAACAAAATAATTAGTTAAATAACATAGATACTTTGGAATAGAAGAGTAAATAATGAACGCAAAAGGCTGCACAGTGCGACTTTCCCAGACAAGCGAGCATCTGTTGGGTGCTTTTTTAAGTCTTTCCAAGATATTTACGTAGACTCACACTTTCGAAACCGTAAAGGCCATATGATCTCTCCTCTCTTAAGATGATGATTAAAAGCTTTAGTTACCTTCCTTATGGGCTGTAGAGAAAAGCTCGTCTTTTCAAATCATTCCTTTTCACGCTTCCAAACAAATTCTGAAGATAAATCAAATCTGTAACTAAATCAAATGCAAATATTTTTAACAACTACAAATTCTTTTTCAAATAACTTTTTGTCTTTTTTGAAATTTAACCCATTCGTTTTCTTGCATCCTCCACCCACCTCAAGCCTCCCTCCCTCCTCCTCCTCCACATTCCAACACCCCCTTACAAGGTCGGGCGATAAACAACTGGGTTTCAGTGAAGCTCAAAGAAGGGTGTGTGAAGAAAAGCCAGATCACGTGGTGTACATTTTTAAAGGCTTCTCATTGGCTGTGGAAGAATGCCGAGGTCAAATGGCGGGAAGGAGGTGGGACTGTTCAGGGGTGGAGAATGTCACATCCCTGCTCGAGCCTTCCCTCAGCGTTGCAGGTCTTTTGGCGGGAAGGGTGGTGTAGTAGTGGGCTTGGAATGGATCACTAGGGGGGCTAAAGATTAGCTTTTCATCATCTTCCTTATTAGTTACATTTTAAGTACAATTATTATTATTATTATTTAATTAGCATTCTTTTTAATTACACATAAATACTATTATAAACATTATTTCAAAAAAATTTATTAAAAGCAAAGCAAACAACACAGGCACCAGCAAAGAAGCGAGCCTCCTCAAGGCCTTCACGTCAGCTGCAGTGAGCTTCGTGGTAGCGAGGGCCTGCAGGGAGGGTGTCTTGGCGAGTTGTGGTTGCAGCGAGAAAGCCAGACCCAAGTCGCTACCACAAGAGTGGCTGTGGGGTGGCTGCAGCGTCAATCTTGAGTACGCCACATCGTTTGGTGTGGCTTTTGTGGACGTGAGGGAGCGGGAAACGAACAGGCCCAAGTATTCGGATGAACTAGTCGTGATGCTGAGTAATCTGCATAATAATGCTCTGGCTAGACGGGTGTGTGGTTGGTGGTGGTTGTGGTGATAGTGGATGTGGTGGTAGTGATGGTGGTTCGTGGTGGTGGAAGTGGCAGTCGGTTGAGTGAATACGAAATTTTTGAAATTTCAAAGATACATTTCAAGCTTATCTTCTGAGTGCAAAGCGAAACTAATTGCAAACTTGCTTTTTTAGACGGCATTAATTGTAATTTAGAAACTCAGTTGAGAATCGAAAACTTTCACTGAGATCATCTTGATCATGTTTGCAATCATAACTGAACAGTATCAACTTCAAGTAGTGTTATAACAGGAAGTATTTTTTATCAATTTATATTGTTCAAACCGTAACGTAATGAGACTTTTGGTGAAATAGTGTTTCAAAAACAATATTAATAACAATAATGATAAATTCTTTAATTTTTTAATTATTATTGTATTTACATACATATATACTAAAAAATATATCTAATTAAATATATTTAATGAAACATAATTGCATATATTTAATTAAAAATAATTTCATATATTTAATTACATATAATTAGTTAAATATAATTTCATATATTTAATTACATATAATTAATTAAATATAATTTCATATATTTAATTACATGTGATTGCATACATATATACTAATGCATATTATGGATGACCCCTCTTCTAGAACTCAAGTACAACTTTAAGATGCGGCTTTGTTGCATATTTGAATTGTGGGCAATAACAACAAGAGTGTGGAAGAGAATTGTTTCATTAATCACTTGGTTTCACAAGCTCTCAAAGCATCCCATTAACTTTCCATCCTTCTTTACTCTTTTCCTACAACCTTCTCCATCCACTCACTCACTTCCCCCTCACCCACTTCCCCCTTCTCGCAGGTGCTCAAAGAGTTGAGCGAGCCTCACTGCCGATGCCACGGTCCCTCCGGCTCCTGCAGTCTTCGCACTTGCTGGCTGCAGCTACCGACGTTTACCGTGGTGGGAAGCGCTCTCCGCCGTAGGTATGAAAGTTCATCGAGACTCGTGCGCCTAAACAAGGCTGGATCGTCGTTGGTGGTGGTGGTTGAGAGGGATGAGCGAGGTGCTGGTGTGGTGGCTGCCTCTGAGAAGACGTGGTTCGGTGGAGATGGGGTTGACTTTGATGGGGAAGAAGGCAAGGAAGCTTGGAGGGAGATGGATGGATGGAGGATGAGTGGATTGAGGGATCGACATCGTTCATCCAATGAGAGCGCTCGTAACGCCAAGAAAGTTAAAACTATTTATGTAAAAGTGAAGAAGAAAAAAGCAGAAAAAGTTCCAAACTTTCTCGAAAGACACAACAACAACAACGTTGAAACTTTCCAGAAACGCAGCACGAACAACTACGTCCATTCAAACGTAGTGAGGAAGAGGAAGAGGAGGAGGAGGAGGAAGAGGGATTTGAATGCCTTCCACATGGAGGACATGAAGCGATTTCAAGTACAACACCTTCTGCAACAACAAAGAAAGCAACAACAACTGTATCGACTACAACGACAGCAACTAGAACAACAGCGCCAGTTACTCCAACAAAAAATAACTAAGCGACAAAAAGATAAAAATATAAAAAGAAAAAGAAAAAAGGTTTTTGAAAAAAGAAATCTGAGGACTGATAGAAAAGTGAAAAAATATTCTTTGATACGAAAAAAGCGAAAACCATTTCATGAGTCGAGGCCTTCGAAAAATGAAATGGTGTATGCGGGAGCGTCCCCTGACTATTGTGGGCCAAGTGGAGATGGGAGGTGGAATGGAACAGAGGGAAGGAAGTGTAGGAAGGGTGGTGATGGAGAGGGTAGTTGTGAGGTGTTGTGTTGTGGCAGAGGTTACGGAGAGTATGTGGAAAAGAGGCTTGAAAAGTGTGCGTGTCGATTTGTGTGGTGTTGCAGTGTAGTGTGTGAAGAGTGCGAGAGAGTGGAAAAGGTGTATGTTTGTAGATGACTTTTTTGGGTTTTAACAATTTTATAAAGTTTCTGTAGTTTTTAAAGTTTTTCTATCTGTTTTTATCGAATATGTATGTATAAATGTGTGTTTTTGAAATGTCGAAGATGATAAATGCATCCAATCGGAGATAAAATTGCTTCATTACAATTTTGATGGACATAAATTCAAATAAGAAAGATTTATAGCAGATAATTTCTTTAAGAAGGTGATTTATCCTTCACAATGGCTGACCATTATATAGAAATAAATATGGATGAACAATTATTAAAATAAGAAAGTCCTAAATTTGCATTTTTACATTTATTTTTACCTTAAAATGTGTTTTTGAAAAAAAATAAAGTATTGAAAATATAAAATTGTTTTATTTCAAACTTTTTCTATTTTTTACTCATTAAGATGCAAATCTTTTATCATTATTTTTGATTTATTGAATGTGTGCCTAATTTAGTTTTCAGTTTGGAAAAGAAATGATTTTTCAAAGAATTTTCGTTCTCGTTATTTGATCAAATCTGAACGCAAGATTTATTATATAAAAAAAGCATAGTTGATTTGAAACTTCAAAGATCAACGTTTATTAGTTATTAAACATATTTTGGACTTATTTCAAGTCATTTAAGTATAGCGCTAAGAATAAATCGACTAAAAATGAATTCAATCTAGATCTAAATTGTCAAGTTATCTTTCTCAAGATATCTTCCTCATTGGCTTTTCATAAAAAAATATATATAAAATTTTCAGTTTATCAACTTTTTTGACAAAAATGGTGAGTTTTATTCAATACCAGATTCATTTTTTCATAATTTCCAAAAGCATGATTTCATAACAGTTATGACAACTCCATAATCTGCATGTGTTCATGCATATGCTTGTCAGATGAAAAGACAGAGAAGAGAGAGGCGGGAGTTTATATACCGCAGGAGCATTGAAGACAGAGATGCCACCATTCTCAAGAACAAGCAGACGATCAAGCAGTCCGTAGATGGTAAGTCAAATTTTTTTTAAATTCTTCTTATAAAATGTTTATAATATGATGAAAAATTTTCCATAAAACAGGATCCAAGCAGATTCCCACTCACTTGCAGAAAGACGGTATTGAGACCTACAAGAGCCTTGCATGGGAAGATGAGGGAGGAGAAGGTGACCCATCTAATGCATTATGTTTCACTAATATGTTCTTTAGCTTTTTGAATACAACTTCGCAATCCACTCAAAAATTTTAGCTATTCCATAAAACCCTTTCCATCTCCACCATCAACCACCACATGCAGGAGTGACCACACAAGAAGACAACGAGTACAGATGGGCAGGCGTTTCAGATCCGAAAATCCTGGTCACCACCTCGCGAGACCCTGGCAAACGCCTTGTGCAGTTTGCCTCTGTGAGTTTGCTTGAGCAATTAAATGCACTTATTATTCAAATATTTAATGCTATTGTATTAGGTTGTCTTAGTGGTTGTTGCCATTTTGTTGGGTTAAGACTTAATAACACAATAGATGACCAATGTGCTTCAAATCTAGATTGCATGCTATATCAATGCACCAACAAACCTTTCAATCTTTCAACCTAATTTTACCCTCGTCTTCTTCTTCTTCTTCTTCCTCCTCTTTCTCTCACTCTCCCTCCTCCATTCCACCCAGGAAATAAGACTTCTCTTCCCGAACGCCAAGAAGATCAACCGGGGCAACCACGACTTACGCACCCTGATGGCTGCCCTGCGAGCCAATGAGTACACCGACCTCATTGTCCTCGGCGAGACCAGAGGAAACCCTGGTAAGTTGTGTGGGGGGGGGGTGGATTGGCGCGTTGGGTTGATTAGTTTGTAGATTTTAGGGGGTGGGTTGGTTAGATGGATTGTGAGGCGGGTTGGTTGGTTTGATTGAGAGAGTAAATCATATTCCTTTCAACCCTATCCTTGCACCCATCCCAATCTCCACCACCCATCCCAATCCTCACCACCCATCCCAATCCCCACCACCCATCCCAATCCCCACCACCCATCCCAATCCCCACCACCCATCCCAATCCCCACCACCCATCCCAATCCCCATCACCCATCCCAATCTCCACTACCCATCCCAATCTCCACCACCCATCCCAATCTCCACCACCCAATGCACCCACCCACAGACGAAATGGTGGTTTGCCACCTCCCCTACGGACCAACAGCGCACTTCAACCTCTCGAACGTCGTCATGAGACACGACATTCCTGGCGTCGACAAGATGTCCGAGGAGTTTCCTCAGCTCATGTTCGATGGCTTCACTTCGGATCTGGCTCTGAGGGTTCGGGGGGGTGGGGTGGCTTTAGGAGAGGGAGATAAAAAGAGGATGTGGGAGGGAGTGGAGTAGTTGAGGAAGAGGGAAGGGCGTGGGGGATCGTTTTTTATGGTTTTAGTGTGTTATTTATGGAATTTTTGCTCATTTAACTATTATCATCGTCCCTTTAATCAATAAAACTATCATCATCAGCATTTCCACCATCACCATCACTCCCACCACAGCTGCAGGACATCTTGAAATATCTTTTTCCGGTCGCCAAAGACTCTTCAAAGCGCATTGTGAGCTTCACTTCCCAAGATGGCTGCTACATTTCTATGAGGTGCTTGTCGCTGTGGTGGTCGTGATGGAGTGGTGGCGTAGGAGGTGTAGAGGTAGTGTAGATGATGCTGAGGTTGTTATGGTGGCTGTAGTTGTGGGTGGTTTGGTGGTTGGTGGATATTTTTTATTTTTTTTTGGCCCTATACTATTCACAGCCTGACAGACGCATGCCATGTTACAATGGTTCTGAGAACCATGGTTCTTATGCGCCGAGGCACTACTCCACACGACGTACACATCTTTCAATGCATACGTCGCAAACACCGCATCATATACACTAGGTATATGATAGTTCACGGTTGCTTCCAAGGATTCGAACTGGCAACCTTTAAGTTGCAAGTCCGACGTCTACCAACTAAGCCATCCCCGCTCCCTATCTTCATTTTTCTTATTTCAATTTTTAATCGATTATTTATTTTTATTTGTTTTTTCACAATCACAAAGGCATCACACGGCGAAGAAGATCGACAAGAAGTTCGTTTTAACTGAGGTGGGACCCCGCTTCGAAATGAAACGTTAGTCTACTACTACTACTACTACTACTACTACTACTACTACTACTACTACTACTACTACTACTACTACTACTACTACTACTACTACTACTTATATTAATACTAATATTAATACTACTACTACTACTACTACTACTACTACTACTACTACTACTACTACTAATATTAATACTACTACTACTACTACTACTACTACTACTACTACTTATATTATTACTAATATTAATACTAATATTAATACTACTACTACTACTACTAATATTAATACTAATATTAATACTACTACTACTACTACTACTACTACTACTACTACTACTACTACTACTTATATTAATACTAATATTAATACTACTACTAATATTAATACTAATAATAATACTACTACTACTACTACTACCATCGCTACCACCACTACTACTTCTACTACTACCCTACAGTCTTCAAGGTGATCAGGGGCACAGTGGAGATGGAGGACTCGGCTGACACAGAGTACCAACTCAGTCACTACATGAGAACGTCCAAGCTGAAAACGCCATTGTGGAAGAAAACATAGGCGCTTTCAATGTATTAGAGGCTTTGATGGACAAAAATTTCTCTGAAAAAGTGTAATAAACGACAAAATTATTCATTTAATTTTATTAAAAAAAGAAATGAAATATGTATAAAAACTTTATAAATGAATCATCATTATCATTTAATGGTGTGCAGTTCCAGAGGGGCTGCCAGGGACTGGTCTGGGATGTGCAGGTCTGGCTGGTCTTTCTTGCCAATCAACCAAAACGTCTCCATCTCCCCTTTGCCCTTTCGACGGAGTTAATGAGAGTTTTGCGCTATGTCGACCAAGCAAAGTGGCTTTCTATCATTCATTCATAGATCTTTTGCATTTTTGAAAAATATACTTCATTTCTCTCAAGGCTACAGCCGTTTTAAACCACTATTCGTGTTTTAAAAACGGCAAGATAAATATGCGAGGTAAAATCTTAATCACTTGAAGTGATACTTTTCAAAGTCAGCTCTAGAAGAAGGTCGGTTACCTTGACTTCGATGAGACCACGTGGTTCGATGATGAAGGAGCCGTCCTTGAGGAGGAGTTGAGTCGTTGTGTCGCTCATCTGGATTCTAAGCGCTGTTGTTGTGGTTGTTGTTGTTGTTGTGGTTGTTGTTGTGGTTGTTGTTGTTGTTGTGGTTGTTGTGGTCGTTGTTGTTGTTGAGTGTTCTTCGTAGTGGTATATTTGGTTGGTTTATTCGTGTTGTTGTTGTGTTTGGGTTTATGTGGAGGTGTAAACGTCACAGTTGAATAAAGTAGAAAGATTATTATCAGTATTATTATCTGGATGCTGAAAAAAACAATTACTAAATCAAAAATGTCAAATGATGTAGATATCTTGTAATGATAAAAAGGTCTGAACAGCCTTGGCACCCACCGAATCCACTGGTCTGCATTCTCGAGGCGGTGTTCACAGTGTCGCCGTAGACGCAGTACTGGGGAAGACTCGAGCCCAGGACCCCAGCCACCACAGGTCCTTAGGTCCGATGATGTACCGCTTTATTAAGAATATTTGTTAATTAATACATCGAATTAAGTTAGATAAACTAACTAAAGTTGTAATTACATTTCAATATTTTGAAAAATCATTTTTAGCTTCTAAAGCGGTGTCTTTGAAAAAGCAGGCACCAGAGTGCAGGCCGATCCTCAACTGCAGGATGTCGTGAGTGGTGCCTGGGATGTCGAACATGTGGATGATGCTGAACATGTCCAGAGACATCGTGGCTGCTTCGCTGGAGGGAGGGGGAGGGAGGAGGGGAGGGAGAGGGGAGGGAGGGGGGAGGGAGGAGAGGAAGGAGGGAGAGGGGAGGGAGGGGAGGAAGGAGGGGAGGAAGTAGGGAGGGGGAGAAGAAGAAGGAAGGAGGGGAGAAAGAAGAGAGGAGTGAGGAGTGAGTAAGTGTTTGTTTGTTCAGTGGAGGTTTGGAAAGAATGAGGTTTGCTTTGTGAAGTTTGTGAGTCTTTTTGGAAAATGGTTCTTGCGATTTTGTGTTAATTTTAAGCATGTGTGTGTGTGATTATCCCTTTTTGGAGAAGTAATCCATGGGAGGTTGAATGAAACCATGTCAAATTTAGTTACAAAAAACAAACGTTGCGTGGTTGGGAATGACCTTGGGGACTCCACTCACCACCATGTACACATCTTGCGTTGTGCCGAACTGACGAGAATTTCACAAATTATTTTCTAATGCAATTAAACAAATATTCTTGATAAATTATTGTTCATATGCTCAAAAGTGTAAATATATCACTGGGAAGAAATAGAGGTGAATAAATAAATTGGGATGATTGAGTGCATAGTGAGGGCATGGTTGGTCTAGAAGATGGGTATCAGCTGAAGGCTAGAGGTGCAGTGCTTTGTGTTTTGATGCGTTTTCAATGACGTTTTTTAAAGATAAATAAACACTTTTTTAAAAGATACTTATTGATAGATAATAAGCCATTTCTAACAACTCCGTTTTGCAATTTACTGCGTCTTTTTAAAGTTTTCTTTTAAAATATTCAAACTGGAGAGTTTTCGCCCTCAAACTTCTAAAAGGTGACAAACTTTTCGGTAGACTTTTGTATATGGGATTGCCTCGAGTGTGCTAATGTTTCGAATTTAGTTTTACATAGTTATGCTAGAGTCAATGCATTGAATTTAAATGATGTATATAGATTACATTGAAGTTTATATACGTATTAATTAAATCATGCAACATTAAAATAATTTAAAAGCCGGAAAAATAGAAAAAGAAAAAGAAGGAGGCAAAATGAGAGAAAAATGACAGTAAAGCAAATTAAGATTAAAAAAATGTACGAGACAAAAAGAGAAATAAAAAGAATGAGGAAGAGGAAGAACGAAGAAATTGAAAAAGAAAGTGAAAAGATCAGGAAAAAGAAAAAAGAAGAAGAAGATAAAGAGATTAGAGAGTTGATCAAAAAGAAAAACCATGGAAGGGAGGGAATAAATGAAGAGATTAGAGAGAGGGAAAATAAAAAACTCATAAAGCTCGACGAAATAGCTGAAGGAGGAAAAAAAGAAGATAAAAAGGAAACGGAAGAGACAGAAAAAAGAAATGAAGAAATGACGAAAAATGAAGAACCAGAAAAGTGGTGGTTGCAGTGTGAGGCTTTGAAGTTGTTGACATCGAACTTTTGATTTGAGTTTTATACATTTAAAATGTTCAAATAAATATTTTTGTTTAATCAACGGCATTTATAATTGAAAGAATCCCAATAAACTAGTTTTCGATAATAAATCATTCATTTAATTTAATTTCGGCTTAATTTTACGTTTTAATAATTGGGAAAAATCGAATTCTATGGTCACATTTTGGCATTTTAAAAGGTATGTCAAGGCCATAAAAATCTTCGAATCTTGAAAATTATTTGTCAGCCTCTTCAAATTATGATAAGCTACAAAAATATGTTTACACTCTTAAAATATAGCGAAAAATTGGCCATGACGTCACCTTGGCAAGTTCGTATTTGTTGGTGATCAGGTCCAGGTTCTTGAAGACCAAATTCAAAAAGTTGATGACCTGTAGGTTTACAAACAGGCAGTTTAGCTACTGCATTTTTCATAAAAAAGAAAACAATACATTTATAGATAAATATAATATATAAAAAATTAAATTTGTAAACATTCCATTTTAAACAACGATTAAAAACCCAAATTCGCCAACCTCAGCGGGGTTTTGGTCTTTGCAGATTTTCTGGAATCCGACGATGTTGGAGAAGTAGACTGTGCCCTCTTCGAACTCTTCCGGGTCGACCACTTTGTTGCCCAGGAGAGACCTCGCTATTTCCCTGCGTCGTTTGCCAAGTCGAGTTGGCTTGGTTTGGTTTGGACGAAATGGTGGAATGTTTTGTGTTTATTTTTGTGCAGAATCATTTCCGATTGGATACAGTCTCTAGTTTGCAATTTCATTTTTGGCTCTCCAAATATCTTCGCTTTTTTCAAAACACAGTTTTCTCATCCACACCAATAAGCTCTTTGAATCAATAGCACTACGTAATGAAATAATTTCATCTCTTTTGGATGCACCAAACTACCGCCCTGCACCACACCCACCACTACCACCTTCAACCACACCCACTTGGGCAGTATATTGAAGACCAGGGCTTCCACCTCCTCCTTCTTCATCTCGAGTTCTGCCGTCCTCTGAGCCACCCTCATCTGCAACTTCTGGTTCAACGACTCCAACTTCTCCAGCGTAACGTCCATCCTATGTATCGTCCTTGAGTGGAAGGTTTTCAGGATCCTTTGACATATTATGAAAAGCTTTTTTCACTGTTTTAAAACTTTAAAAAAATTGATTCCATTTCATTACAACCAAAACGTTTAGCTATCGAATTCTCAATAGAGCTTTCATTTAACCGATTCAAGTAACTCCAACTCAACCTCGCCCAACCTTCCTTTCGCAAGGTGCTTCAGTTCGAGACAGATGGTCCTGAAGGAAGGTCTGCTTTCCTGCCTCTCCTGCCAACACGTCTGAGCGATCTCCTTCCAGTCTTCCAAGGTGTTTGGCAGGGAGGGTCGGTACGCCTTCTCGGAGTCCTTCTCCATCACTTTCTTGAGAATTTCTGTAAAGATAAGATTGACAAAGTTATTTCGAACACCATGAATAGGCATTTGACAAACTCAAGAGATATTACTGCAAATTAAATGGATTGTTAGATAAAAATTATTGTTCTTTATAAGTGGGAGACAAACCCTAGAATATTTATATTTTATAATGTTTGGTATAGAGTGGTTACGAATGCGAATTATTCGTACGGGAGACTGGTTTGTCATTGCGTTCGACGGCGTAGGGCAGGTCCCAGGAGATGACCTCGTGCATGATGATGCCGAAGGCGTACACATCCCCCTCTGGTGAGCCCTGGGTGGGTTTGGGGGTCAAAAAAGTTTAGAAAAAGAAATGGTTAGAGCATGGGTGAAATTAAGGTTAAGATTGAAATACTTTTAAGTATACATTGTTAATGATTAGAGACTACATTATGGCTGGAGTAGTCGTTCACGTTGTTCCTCAGAATCTCGGGGGCCATGTACAGCAAATCGGCAGCTGTTTATTTTAAAACAATTAACAAAAAGTATTTAAATAAAATGAAATACTATACCTCTGATTAATTTAATAATCCAAAAACTTTACAAATTAAGATAATAATTGTAGACGAGGAGTCTAAAATGAGGATCCTCACCACTTTTGTAGACCTTCGACACCTTCTCAGCCTGCAACAGATGTACCCCGTAGTCAGTGATCTTGCACGTCCAGCCTTGATAGTAGTAGTAGTAGAAGTAGTAGTAGTAGTAGTAGTAGTAGTAGTAGTAGTAGTAGTAGTAGTAGTAGTAGTAGTAGTAGTAGTAGTAGTAGTAGTAGTAGTAGTAGTAGTAGTAGTAGTAGTAGTAGTAGTAGTAGTAGTAGTAGTAGTAGTAGTAGTAGTAGTAGTAGTAGTAGTAGTAGTAGTAGTAGTAGTAGAAGTAGAAATAGTAGTATTAGGTGCAAAAAACACTCACGGTTGTCTACCACACAGTTCTTGCTGCTCAGATGACCATGGAATTTGAGAGTGGTTCTGTGCAGGTATTCCATTCCCTGGCGAATAAAATGTAATTTTTAAAATGCAAAAAAAATAATTTACTGAACTAAGCTCATTCTACTTCATTAAATTGAATTAATTTCAAAATGAAATTAATAATACTTAATCAAAATATCCAAATTAAATTAAACTATATGCATTAAACCCTTCCCCATGCACCATCGATCAAGCAAAGCCATACCACTTCACAACGTTACCACGGTTATATCGATGAGGAACGACAACTTGTTGTCAGTGGTGTGCGTGATGCTCTTCTGCTCCTTGATCAGGTCTCTGAGGCTGCCGAACTTGTTGTAAAGGTAGAGAAGACAGCAGTTGGGCAGTTCCAGACAGACGCCCAGGAAGAGGTTGAGGTTTTGGTGGCGGATGTTCGCCATCTGGAGTTGGAGGTGGTTTGAAAACGAGTTTGGGAGAGATTTCAGTGATTTTGGGAAAAGGGTTGAAATAGTTTTGGGTAGTTTGGAGTGGTTTTGGGGTGGGTTTATTGTGGTTTGAAGTGGGTCTATTGTGGTTTGGGATGGCATTGGGTGGTTTTGGAAAAATAGGGGTAATGGATTGGATGGGATTTTTGGTGTGGTCTCTTAATTGATGCAATGAAGGGTCAATGTCACCTGCTTCAACTCGACCAGGAAGTGTTGGTTCTTGTAGTTGATTCGGTTTATGTTAGAGTTGATTCTCAAAATGCTGCACACCTGAGTCTGTCAGATGTTTAAGAAACAATAATGAGTTTAATTTAATTATTAAGCCTTACTTAACTTTTTAGTGATAACTGGAAGATATGACATTTAAAATAACTTTAATTTTTTTAAATATAACTACGTAAATCACTGCCAGTTCAATCACTCGCCTTATAGATTCCAACTTCTGTGAAGAAACTCAATTCTTTTTTAAAATCTGACAATCTTGAATTGGACCTGCTCCTCGATAGCGTGTCTTGGAATGAAGGGTCGAAGGGCTTCAAGGGGCCGTCGTGGGAATGCCTGGTCCTGGTGGGCCTGCTGGTCAGCCATGACTTTGTTAGGTGGCTGTAACTGTTGCTCGTTTCGGATTTGTGTGAGTTGTTGTTGTAGTTGGGGTAGTAGTTGTTGTGGTCGTTGTAGTTGTGGTGGTTATTGTGGTTGTTGTAGTTGTGGTAGTTGTGGCAGTAGTTGTGGTTGTTGTAGTTGTAGTAGAGGTTGTAGTCGGAGTTTTTGATTTCGTTGTTGAACTGGTCAGAGGAAAGAGTGTTGAGAGTAATGTCCCTTTTTGTGTTTTCGCAGCTTCGAGTCTCGTCGTCATTTTTGGATTCTTTGTTATTTTTGTTGTTGCTGTTTTTGTTGTTGTTCTTGTTGTTGTTCTTGTTAGGTTTCTTGACGGTTACGGAGTCATAGTAAATGCAATTGTCGAAATTGTAAGTGTATGTTGAGTATCCTTCGTCATCATTATCCTCATTATCGCTCTCTTTATCCTCATCTTCATCATCATCATTACCATCAACATAATTTTCATCTTCTTTTTTACCATTCTTTCTCTCCTCGTCATCATCATCAGCATCTTGATATTTTTTCTCAGCATACATTTTAATCTCAATACTGTTATTACAAGCAGCATTAACATCGCCATCACCACGTTCATCCTCTTTTCCATCATCACCACTTCTGCCACCATCATTATTATTACCACTCCTACAAGCAACAGCCCCAAGGGCATTGCTGTGGCTAGCGTTGAAAGGAGTGGTGGCTGTTGTGGTGGTGTTGAAGAAGGGGGACAGAGACTTTCTCTTGCTGCCACCGGATCCTAGGGGGGTCTGTATCTCCTGCCTGGTCGGTTCGTCGTTCGTTTCCATTCCCGTCTTTTCCAGGTTTTCCTTCGAGGTGAAAGCTTCCACCAACTCTATGTCTTTGACGGGGTAGAGGTAGAGGTGGGTGGGTGGAGGAGATGGAGAAGAAAGAGGGAAGGGGAAATGGTTTGTGAAAAGGGAAGTGGTTGAAAGTGGGAGAAAGACTAGTGTAAAACATTGAAAAATATTTACAAATCATTTTATCAATAAATATTTTTTGTCTAAATTATTTATATATTATCTTAATGGAGCAAAGTACCGGTGATGTTCCCCTCTAACTGCTTGGTTTCCTGCGCTAAAACATTGTGTTCTTCGAACTGATGATGATGATGATGGGGGGGGGGGGGTTTAATGGGGCTGGTAATTATTTAATAAATAATTTTTAAAATGGGAAAAAAAACTAATAATATATCGACAAATCTTTAGAATAGAGAGACAATGATAGACAAAAAAAGACAGACTGACAAAAAATAGACAGAGGACAAACAGGCAAAGCACCAAACAAAGCACCAAACAAACAAACAAATGTACATCGTCTTTGTCTGGAGTCATGATGTCATCCCAGCGGATCTTGAAGACTTCCACTTTGAGGTAGGTGTCCGACTTGTTTCCTTCCTTGTTTCTGTGTTGATGATGATGATGGCGATGGTGATGATGATGATGATGGTGATAGTGATGATGATGGTGATGATGGTGGTGGTGGGGATGACGATGGCGATGATGATGATGATGATGGTGATGGTGATGACTCACGTGGTTCTGCCAGTGTAGGCGATGAGGGTGATGACGAGGAAGAAGATGATGAGGTAGAAGAACGTGTAGGCGTACAGCAGTTTGCCTCGAACTACAAGATTTAAATTTTAAAAATTTATAATGTCTGAGAATATTAAAAAAAGTTAAAGTTTTTCATTAATTATTGAAATCTAACTGTTTAAAATACTTTGTTCGTAATAATAATAATAAATATATACAAAGGTGAAATTTTTGTTACTGATAGAAAGATAGAAATCTAAGGTTTCTTTGTGATCGTTGATGTAGTCACCACCACCACGTTTCGTCTGACTTCCCGCCCATTTGAAGTTGCCTGTGACGAGGGTTTCAGCACGATTATATTGATGAAATATTTGAATACATTATTAAGTTGTATGTAAAGAGTAGGTAAAAGATAAATTACATGTTCATTTTAATAGAAATGTAACCATTTAGCTTTCACCTAGATTTTTATCGGTTATTCATTTAAGCTTTATTCACTTTAATTTTAACAAATAAAAAACAATTTTTGAAATATACTTAAAAGGTTTAATTGGTCTATCAAATGCCTGGATGTTTGGTGAACTTGAGAGGTCTGTCTGTCAGGAGGTAGCCGTCAACCTGAGCTCCTTTCTTCCGCTCCATCACTGACGTTTAAAAAAATTAAATATATCATCTTTAAAGCATTCATTTATTTCAAAACTAATTTAATTTTATTTTACACCAAATTAGAAGTATAAGAATTGGAAAAGTTGGAATAGGAGATGAGGGAAGTTTAAAAGGAAAGAATCATCGTCTGCCTACCATCCACTTGGAAAGTGCCTTGCAGGAACTCCTCTTCTTCCTTTGACACAGCATCATACCTATGCGTTTTATCCACTTATTCATCCATCCATCCATTAATTTTTCAATCCATCCATTCATTCATTTTTCAATCTATCTATCCATCAATCCATCCATTAATCTATTCTTCAACTATCCATCCATCCATCAATCCATCCAGTGCCTACATCACTCTCATCCTCCCGTTCTGCATGATCTCAATTGAAAAGTCAACGTCCCTCTCTCCCATGTGCTCCTCATCTTTCTGCGTCAAAATTATTTTAATCATTTGAACTTTTTATTTTTAAATTATTCAAAATAAGTTTTTGTTTTTTAAATATAGAATAAATATAACCTATCGATTTTCCTTCTATAAAATTTATTAACTCATGTAAGTAAGTAATGCGTATTTATAATGCGCCAAGGCACGCAACTGAGGCGCCACTCACACGACATAAGTCGTGAAACACCGCGTCATATACACTAGGTCTATGATAGCTCACGGTTGGCTGAACAGGAATTCGAACTGGCGACCTTTAAGTTGCAGGTCCAACGACTTACCATCTAAGCCAGCCCGCTCGCTTAATTAATACACACAAAAAACAAACCTTCAGAACAGTGAATTCTCCACTGGCTAGGTTGAAGTAGTAGCCGATGTCATAGAGACTCTCGTTTGGTACTGTGGTGGTGGGAGGGTGGTGGTGGGAGGGTGGTGGTGGGAGCGTGGTGGTAGGAGGGTGTTGGTGGGAGCGTGGTGGTAGGAGGGTGGTGGTAGAAGGGTGGTGGTAAGAGGGTGTTGGTGGGAGGGTGGTGGTGGAAAGATGGTGGTGGGAAGATGGTGGGGTTGTTTTTGGGATGGTTTGGCTGAGAACTTCTCTAAAATGCCTGAACTAACAGGCTGGCATGTCCGGCATGGTGATGAGGCCGCTGGTGATGGCATCAAAGTCCCAATGGTGCGAGTGCTTGCCGTGCGAGGAGTTGATCGCCTTGGCGAGGAGGTAGAAGGAGTCAAAGAGGAGGGCTGAGTTGATGTTTATGTCCATCTGTCGTGGTTCGGGGTGGTGGTTTGGGGTGGTTTGTGGTGGTTTGTGGTGGTTTAAGGTGGTTTGGGGTGGTTTGGGGGGGGGGTTTGGGGTGGTTTGAAGGGGGGGGTTTGGGGTGGTTTGGGGTGGTTTGGGATGGTTTGTGGTGGTTTGTGGTGGTTTGGGGTGGTTTGGGGTGGTTTGGGGGGGGGGGTTTGGGGTGGTTTGGGGTGGTTGTTTGTGGATGAGAATGGTAGTTTTGTGTTTTTATATCTGCAGGGAAATAAAATAAATCAATTAAACTATATTAATGAATTTAAACAAATAATTGAATGAAACAACGTCTTTGATCTTAACTGCATGAGTTGAGCACTGAGAAAAAATAGGTGTAATACTCAATAATAAAATACTAATAATAATAATAAGTACAAATAACAATAATATTAATAAGTAAAAATAAAAATAATAATAATAAGTAAAAATAACAATATTAATAATAAATGCACGTTAAGGATCTTGTGCAGCTGTGGCGGCTGGTGGCTGTTGTAGAAGTCCTTGTAGCGGCGCAAGGCGCTATCGAACTCGAACCACGTCAGCTTGCTGGGCTTCTTGGCGTTGATGCTGATGAGGCCCTCTAGCGACTCGTAAATAACCGAGTACTCGGAGGGAAGGAACTTGCGTACGTTTACTGTTGGGAAGGGCTCTTGGTGTTTAGCTTGTTGTTGTTTTGAAAGTTTTATGTTTTTTACAGTTTTTACATTTGAAATTGTAATATACGTCGAATACTGCAACAGTCTGTTTGCAACAGAGACGCACCGTTGTTGAAGGAGTGTGTGATGAAGACAGTCTTGCTGTCTTGAGAGTTCACCAATCCCTCGTCGTGTGCTGCTTTCATGAAAGTGATCACCGCGCAGTCAGACATCGCCATCACAAAAACTGAGAGTTTTTGCAGCTTTTATTCGATATTGGTCGTTTTTGATATTTTGGATTTTCATTCATATATATACGTACATAATATAGAAAAGTTTTGGTATTAAATCAAATTTCATCATGATCAAGTCCAAATAATGAAATACATAAAAAAGAACTTAGACAGGTTAAAAGTGAAGTGCAAGAACCATCGGCCTTGTTCTTGTGGCTGGCGATGTACACCTTGGAGGCTTCGAAGAGAAGCTTCTTGGTGACGCTGGTGTCGTCGTCGTCGTGGTAGAGGCCGCTCTTGCGGAAGCAGTTCGGCAAGATCTTCGTGTCGACCACCTCAGGGTAGTTGCTCCTTCCCGCTAAAATGATCTCTTCCTTCAGCTCCAACAGGCGTTCCTTGACGAGACTGGCGACGATTGTGTTTTCAATGGCCGACGTAGCGACCACTATCACCCGCTTGAAGTGGGAGAGTTTTTGGATGAAGTAGAACATGGTGTCGATGATGCGGAAGACTGATCCACCGATACGGAAGAGATTCTTGGGCGGCTTGACGTCCCTCGAGAAGACTGGCATCCGACAGCCTGACGAGATCATCGGCGCGTTGTTCGGTGGACTGCTGTAGAAGCAGGAAACTGCCCAGCAGACCGAGTCGCAAGTGAGGCCGAGAATGAAGGGGAACTGAGCCTGGGTGGGTGAAATGACGTTTGAAATTTTTGGAATTTTTTATTTGAAAACTTTAAGATGCAATAGTTTCCATACAATTTCTAAAAAAGACTTCAACATCGACTGCAACTCACCGACGATCCCTTGGTGACGTTCCATCGGTAGAGCTGTGTCATGAGGCCCCTGCTGTCACAGCCGTCCTTCACCATCTCCACTGTGTGCTCATCCAGACGGTAAAACTCTGGGTCGAGCAGCTGTTCCTTGTGAATGCGGTCGATCGCCATGTGGGTGGCGAGAGTGATCTCGTTTTCATCGAGCCTGACCGGGCCTGACCTGGTCTCCATCGGTAGAACGACGATGACGTTGACGTTTCTTGCGTTCCTGCCCCAGTTTTGGATGTGCAAGTCGAAGGCTCCTTCATCTTCGTCGAAAGATTGCAGTGGAATGGTGAAGAGGAGGAGGAAGAGAAGAAGGAGGATGGTGCTTGTGGGCAGGAGTTTATAAAGCATTGAATGTCGTTGGGTGGGAGAGAAGATGTAATGTAAAAAATATATTCTAATGAGTTTATGGCTTGTATTTTGTGAACTTTATTTTTTTCAACTATTTTTGAAGCGAAAAAAATAATTTTGCAATTCTTATAAACTGACATTTAATATAAATATAATGACGTAAGGGACAGCCAGTCTAAAAAGTAACTCCAATGTAAATTTTAACTCTAATTTACTTTTAAATTACCGCCAATCCTAAGGAACTATAAAATTGTTGAAGCAATTAATTTCTTCATTTAAAGCACCAATTAGACCATTTAACATTTAAAATGGACATCACTTTCCGCAAAAAACGAAGATACCCTCTTCTTGCCAGGCCAGACCTTTCACAAAATCTATACTTCTACAAACAACCTCCCACCCAAACCGTCAAACTTAGCATGATTGAAGACTATGCCAAAGACCGACTGCAAAGTAAACAAGCATTCTATAATTAATAAATTCTATGCAGAATATGACTATTTGTGCATCGCACTTCTCTTTAATATGCTTATTATGCAAGCTAGATGCTGAAGTTATTTTTCTGGCTCAACTTTGCATTCCAAATATTCGTTTTTGAGTCAAACCTGATGAATATTCAAACTGCCTCAACTTGAAGTTCTGAAGGTGGTTGAGAGGCTGGGCAGACAGCACATGAAGAGTTCCACAGAGTACTTTGAGGCGATGAGGAGTGAGTTGAACCATGCCACCAAGCAGGGCAGCCTCAAGAACATCTTCAGGAAGTCCGATCAAGTGAGCATTTTGCTCTTTTTTTATCTTTTTTTATCATCATCATAACCACAATGTTTAGGATCATCATCACCACTTTATCATCATCATCATTATTTACATAACTACCATCATTATCATCACTGCCACGATCATCATCAGTATCACCACCATCACCACCCTCTAGACAGACTCAATGAGTCTTCGAGAGGTTGACAACACATCACACTTCATTTTGAGACTCGCCTACTGCAAAACGTATCTTCTTGTTCCTACAAACACCATCATTATCATCATCAGCAACAAACACTATGATCATCAACATTTAATTGGTCATCATCACCAACATTAAATTTATCATCATCACCAACATCAAATTCATCATCACCAACATCAAATTCATCATCACCATCATCATCATCACCAACATCATCATCACCACCACAGAGTGGAGATGCGCAAGTGGCTGGTGGAGCAGGAGACGGACCTCTTCCGCTTCCGCTTCCAGCAGCTCTCGCGACAGCAAGTCGACCTCTTCTTCAAGGCCAACCACCTCACCTACCAACCCGTTCGTCATACCATTTGTTATTATCTTCTTTGTGTGAATTTCAATAAGCGTTGTTTGCAGCAATCTTTTTAATGTTTTTATTTATTTTTTTTCATTCACCTTCCCCTTCTTTCCTCTCTCTCTTTCCTCTCCCCCCTTCCCCTTCTTTCCTCTCTCTCTTTCCTCTCCCCCCTTTCCCTTCTTCCCTCCCTCTCTTTCCTCTCCCCCCTTTCCCTTCTTCCCTCCCTCTCTTTCCTCTCCCTCTTCCTCTTCTTTCATCTCTTTTTTTCCTCTCCCCCCTTCCCCTTCTTTTCTTTTACTTCTTTCTTTCCCACCCTCTCCCTCCTCCCTCTCTCTCCAGATTGGGGCAGACGCCAAGGCACTCTTGAAGGAACACCTCATCAACTCCTCCTACAGCCTCAACAACGACAACTTCAACGACACCAGCTTCTATAAAGTCTCCATCTCATTAAAACTAACTACCCCTTGCATATTCATTATGCATTTATTGAATAATTAATTAGGGGTGAAGACGGATAATGAATGAGTAATGCAGTGGGCTTTCTTTTTTTAAAAATCGTTTATTAGTCTGTTTTATCATTACTACTACTGCTAAAAAAATACATAAATTACCTCATTTGCATGCACCACCCACCCACCAATCAGGTCAGGTTCCAGGAGGTTCTTGACCTAGTTAGGGGTCACCAGGTGTTTCTGAAGGGGGGGTGGGCTTACGTGCCACACACTGACCTCTTCCACTCCGTTGCCAATGTCTTCAAAAGCCAACTCTCCAAGGAACTGGCTGTGAGGGGTTTGGTTGTATTGGAAACATCCAGATTTGTTGTTATCATTATCATCACTATCACCATTTCATCATCATCACCACTTTATCATCATCATCAGCAGCGCCACCATCATCATCATCATCACCACAGGTTCTCTCTTCCACCATTGAGAACATCTCAGATGAACACCGCTTCGATTCTCTCATAGCTTCCCTCACGTCATCTGACTCATCAGGTCTTGATGATGATGGTGGTGATGATAATGATTGTTATGATGATGGTTATGATAATGTTGATGATGATGATGATCTCAGTTTCCGAGTACCAGGCAGGACCGAACAGGACTATAACTTCTGACATGGTCGACGAGGTTTGTCAATATTCATTTTAGTATTTTTTAATCATCAAGTTTTTAATCATCAACTTCCTCTTTCCACCACTATCATCATTCTCACCATAATCACCAACTCCACCATCATTACCATCAAACCCTTTCATCATCATCATCACCACTATCGTCATATTCTATCATCATCATCATCATCACCACCATCACCATATTCTATCATCATCATCATCATCACCACCATCACCATATTCTATCATCATCATCACTCTTCTCAGTTGTCAAGGCACAGCTTTCCTTTGTGCATGTCAGAACTCTACAGAAACCTCCTCAACAAACACCACCTCAAACATGTGGGCAGACTGCAATTGGGTGGGTGCATGGGGGAGGGGGGGGGATGGATGGGGGCTAGTGTTGAGTGAGTGAATGGAGGGGGATTGAGTGGATGTATGGGGGGAAGGGGAGTTGGGAAGGGTAGAAAGGTTAACCACTCAAGCACTCATCTTCTTCCACCAATCCCTACCACCACCACCAATACCAACCTCATTCCATCCCGCCATTTCCACGCCTACCCAAACACCCCCCCCCCTCCACAGGTCTCTTCCTGATGGCGATAGGCTTGAGTCTGGACGAGTCTCTCGAGTTCTGGAAGAAGGAATTCACCAAGGCGATGGACGTCGACAAGGTGGGGGAGGCTTCAGGGTGCCATAACTTTTTCAGGCCCAACCACCAACCCTCTTATGCCCCCTCCAACCCAACTACCATTCCATCCACTACCCACCAACTTATCGATCCATTCACACCAACCCCCCCCCCCCCCCCTCCCAGTTCTTCAAGAACTACGCCTACCACATCCGCTACAACTACGGCAAAGAGGGCAGGAAGGTCCAGGCCAAGCCCTACTCCTGCGCCAAGATCATTACTATGCCCGACTCTACCTCTGTCGAATGCCATGGTGGGTTGATGATGGGATAGATAGGGGAGGAGAGGGGAGATAGAGAGTAAAATTATTTTAATTTGAATGTTTTATTTTATTGATATTAAAAGAAGTCAAAAAATTAATGTTATTTTTGTTATTCTAAGTCTATTTATATTAATATTAATAAAAAATAATAAAATTATTTCATTTATTTATTATGTTAATATGCACCACCACCACCAGGCTGCCCCTTCAGGCATTACGACATGGCCAGTCTCAAGCAGTCCCTCCAGCACCACAACCTGACCAAAGACCACGTGAACGAGGTGGTGCTAGTGGTAGTTGTAGTAGTAGTAGTAGTAGTAGTAGTAGTAGTAGTAGTAGTAGTAGTAGTAGTGGTGGTGGTTGGGATGGTTGTGGTTGTGGTAGTAGTTTTTGAAGTAGTAGTAGTAGTAGTATTGATGAGGGTAGTAGTAGTAGTGGTGGTAGTAGTAGTAGTAGTAGTAGTAGTAGTAGTAGTAGTAGCAACAATGTCACACAGATAGCGGATCTGGCAAAGCAGGGCCACCATCAACTGGCTTGTGGCATGCTCTTCAAAGCCAAGCACCCCAGCTACTCAGGTGGTGGTGGTGATGATGATGATGGTGGTGGTGGTGATGATGGTAGTAGTGGTAGTGATTGTGGTGTTGATGACGGTGTTCAGGCAGTTGGCAGGGGTATTTTTGATTCAGTTGATATTAATTAAATCAACAACAGCTAAATTACAAACCACCACCATCATCATCATACTAGCACCATCCCACCACCATCACAACACCATCCCACCACCACCACAACACCATCCCACCACCATCACAGGCGACAAGTACATGGCAGTACATCCCAACCAGTACTTCGATGACAGCCTCAAAGTCGACTCTGGCCTCAGTGTTTACTCGGCCCATGGTGGTAGGTGGTGGTTCATTGTGGTAGGTGGTGGTTCATGGTGGTAGTAGGTGGTGGTTCATTGTGGTTTGTGGTGGTTCATTGTGGTTTGTGGTGGTTGGGGGTAATTTATAGGGCGAAGTGTGGGTGGGATTTATTATTACTCCTTGTGACAATATAGTATTGAGTGTTTTGTATTGTAATTTATAGCAGAGATTCTCTGTGTTTTCGATTCGATTTTTAGAAACTTTTAATATTTAAATTATTTTTTCAATGTTAAATATGTTGAATGTTAATCACAAGGTGACGCTCCCGAAATGGCTTCAAAAATCAATGATGCTACTACCACCACCACCACTACTACTACTACTACTACTACTGTGCATAAGAAGGAGGAGGAGGAGGATGGGGAAGACATGGAAATCAATGATAACGATCTCGCTATGGCCAGCTCTTATCTGGACTGACCCCTATGGCTAACACTTTTCGTTTATTTTATTTATGCTTTTTAAAATTAGTTTTTCATTATTGGTTCAATCCATAATCCTAATAAATGATGTTTAAAGTTTCCAATTATAATTGTTCAAATAAATTGGATTAAGTGCTAATAATAATTTAATAAAATAAATTCCAATAAATAAATCTTATGCTGGCTTTTCCATGTAAATAAGAATGACGTAGTGAAATGCGAAGGATTAAAAATAAGGTCAAAAGAAAGCGAAAAATGAAATGAAGAAAACTCCAGAAATAATCGCAAGAGCCAACACCCTTTCACTTTAACATCTCCACTCGCATATCCATCGATCGCATTTATACGACCAAAATAATTTGATAAACATTTAGTTTCTGTGGACTTTCAAAACATTTTCGACTTACCTTTAATTTTTTCTCCCAAAGCGATTTTTATTTGTTGTGAACACACCAGCTTCGTAAACATCTACTTTACTAATACAATGGGAACTTGTTTGTGAGTGCTTCAGCCCGCTGCATCCAACCCTTTGAGCCGCTTACAGTGACTGCACCACACAACCACAACTATGGACGTCAAGTCAGTTATAATACAATACAATTTTATGCAAAAAATGCAATGCAATTAAAACACGAGCTGAGTGGCGTTAGCGCCATAACCTTCAAACCTCTTAGCAGGGCATTATATCAACACCATAAATGCATCCAATGTCTCTTCCACCCCCCTCCCCCTTCCCCCAAACACCACCAAGATGGATCACCAAGCCCTTCTTCGAGAAGGACTACATGCTGAACCGCTTCTCGACCACCACGAAGGAAGGGAGAGACCTCTTCGGCAGCATCGCTCAAGTCAAGACCGCCAAGAAGAAGCCCCTCAAGGCGAAGAAACCACGGCACTACCTGGGTAAGAGGTTCTCCACCACGAATTTTCTGGCTTCGAGACCCAGGGAGGCCCTGGCGATCGAGGTGTTCCAGCAACGGGACCTGGTGCACGGCAAGCTGGTGAAGGACGACGACGAAGAGAAGGAGCATTTGGAGGCCCTCTCATACAACCTCATCAGTGGCAAGCCCCTCAAGACCATGCCTGTCGACGATAGTCCGTGAGTGAAGGCGTTGTGGTGGACTGTAATGATGGGGGGTTATGGTGTTGTTGTGGGCTGTTGTGGTGTTGTTGGGGACTGTAATGATGGGGTGGTTGTGGTGTTGTTGTTGTGTAGTTTTTGTTCACGGAAAATTTAATATTTTGGGTATTCATTATTTTTGACGCCCCAAACGATAAATAATAAAATAACTCATCGTAATTGAAATATATAATTTGTCACTAATGAGGACGCGTCATAAGATTTAATTATAAAAATTAGAAAAAAAATTACTAAAATTTCTTTCAGAGACAAAAGTGCCAAGAAAGAAATAATGCTGGACATACTGGTGTCGAAATGTCGCGAAGATGATGAGTGGGACCAGGTTTTGAAGCCGAAGTTTGTGCATTTCGACCACAAAAGTGACATTCTCAAACTGAAGGAGATGAAGAAGAAGAAGAAGGAGAAGAAGAAGAAGAGGGAGGTTGAACGAAGAATCAAGTCGAGGAAGTTGGTGAAAGCGCAGTCGATTTGTTCGTTCGAGAGTGACCTTTCCGAGGAGTTCATGAACTCCACCTCGATAGGTGCACTCCACTTTGACGCATACGACAAGGGCGAGTCGACATACAGTCCTGGCTCCTACTACCCGCCCATGATGCTCAACAGACCTTCATCCAATCCCGTCCCCATCTCCGAAAGCACCCCAACGAACACCATGCAAACTCTATCTTCCTCTCAACAGTCCATGCAGCCACCAGCCCCTCCTCCACCTCCTCCTCCTTTCCCCTCGCAAGACTTCTTCAACATGAGGAGCAAACAGAGCAAGACGAACAACCTCATCACCAACGCACGAAGCGTCAAGGCACGCTTCAACGACGCAAAGAAGGAAGAATTCAAAGTCCTCAACTCCAAAGGCAACTTCTCCTCCGAAACGAACGAGTCATCCAACAACTCCAACCTCCGCAAATACAACCAGTCGCAAAACAACTCTGATGTGTCGGTGACAGAAGCCAGCACAAACGACGGCTCCACAGACCAGACCGAATCATCGAGCCTCGGCTGGTCGAGCACCGATCAGAGCCACCCCTCGTACAACGAGAAACTCATGCTTTTCGTCAGCGGAATCTTGTCGGAAAGTGAAAAAGAAGAAATCGTCAAGAACGCCAGCGACTCGCAAATCGCCGACAAAAAAGTTCTTTTTCTACGAGAAATCAAAGCGCTTAAAAAGTTGAGTCTTCCTGCGGTGAAGATTGCCAAGGCGAAGTCTCTTTCAGTTACAAGCACAAACACCGGCACAGAGAGTGATACTGATGATGATGATGACGATGATGATGATGATGATGATGATGACGAGGCAGACACTTCCAACAGCAGTAGTTCCAACAACTCCACCAGCAAGGAGAGCGCCAAGCAAAAGTTCAAGAAGAAGTTGTCAGTCTTCTCGAAAGGCAAGAGGAGGTCCTCCACCGATGGAAAGTCGAATGGGAAGTCTGCTTCGACTGAGACGAACACTTCGGGAGGCGGTAGTTGGGCAGGCAGTGAGGAGACGACGCATGACTTCAAGTCGAGACTGAAAATCTCAAAAGTTGTTCCTGCTTTTGCCCAAAAGAAGCCCAAGAGCACAGAGAAGTTGATAAGGGAGTACTCAATCAGCAACCGTAACGCCATTGAAAAGACACTTGCATCAAGCAGCAGTGGAAGTGGTGACAGTGAATCCACTTCTGAAGAGTCCACTTCAGATGATGGAGATGGAAAGAAGACTGGAAAGAAGAAGATCGGTGGAGGAGTTGATAAACTGAAGAAGAGGAAAGCTTCGAACACAGGATCATCTGACGTGACTAAAAAGAAAAAAGCTTCTGAAGAATACTCTGGAAGGTCGAGCAAGGAAAGGAAAGAGGCAGGTGGTGACGACGAGGTCAAAGGAAAAGCCAAGAAAAAGATTCTCCAAGATGCCAAGGATGCGGAGACAGACACTTCCGGTAAGTCTGCCCTCAAACCTAAAAACAAAGTTAGTAATTCCAACAAAGTAGGAGCATCGAGGCCAAAAAAAAGTGACGAAAAGCAGTCTCAAGGAGCAAGACTTTCAGATTCGAAGAAAAAGTCGATCAAGACGCCATCGGAACACAAGAGCAGAAGTAGAATGGCGTCACGTGGTAAAAGTCCAAAAGGTTCTAGAAGGTCAAAAGAAGACACTTCAAGGTCAGAGAAGAAGATTGCAAAGTCTGCGTCTATGAAGAAGGACTCTGAGGCTTCAAAAAGCCGTCCGGTCAGTGTGGCTGGGAAGTCGTCGGTGATTGCATCGAGGAAAAGAGCTAAGAACTCAGATGCTGATGGAAAGAAGATGAAAAAGAAAGATAAGAAGGGAAAGAAAATCAAAAAGAACAAATTGAGTGACTTTGAGCGGGAACGAACCAACTTTTCGTTCGTGAAGGTGTCATGGAACAAGTCTCCAGTGAAGAACGAGAGCAGCATGTCGACCGGGGAAATGGTGAGTGTTGACCGCAGTGGCAGCAACCTGACCTCCTCGTGGAGCGACCTTCAAGTGGAAGACCCTCTGACGCGGAGGTTCAAGAAAAACAAGGTCTCTCCCAACCAGCCCTTCAGTCTCGAGTCCAGCTACGACTCTGTCATGAAGAGCAAGGAAAAGTTGAGCGCTACAGAAATCAAGAAGTTGTTGCAGAGAAGCTCCAAGGAAGACTTGGAGGCTGTCAAGAAAGGCAAAACGTCTGACGACTCTTCGAGTGGGTCTTCAAGTGAGGAGAGTGAAAGGCTGGTGCTGAAGGTGGGTCCCAATTCATCGCAAGCCAATCCAGCCAAACAGCTCGTTGCCGCTGATGAGGAGAGCAACGACGTTGAAGTGCAGGAAGAGTTGTGGCTGAACACGAAGCCCTCGTTCGCTGGCAGGGCGCAGGTGCTCGATGATGTCGACGTCAACGGCAACATCACGAAAGACTCGCCCAAACTCCCCTCCAACGCCTCTTCCCTCAGGGCTGATGTGGAGAGTGACGCGTCCAGCACGAACAGAATGCAGGATTTCATCACCAATTCGCATAAAGAAAAGAATATCGATTCGGCAGTGGATTCAACCGATCGTGATGAAGATGAAGATGAAAAAGATAATGAAGGAGATGATGAAAGGGAGGAAGAAACTGATAAGAAAGATAATAAGAGTAGGAGAAGCAAAGATAGAAAAAACGCTGAAAATGTGATTTCAACCACTTCAGAAAGTGACGAGCTTTCAGAAACAAAAAGAAACCAAGATTCGGATTCGCAATCATCTAAGAGAAGTGACAATAGTGACTCAACCAAGACAACTGAGAAACAAAATAGGAGAAAGAGGATCATATCGTTTGCCAGCAAGAAAGTATTCCCGCCCATACCAGACACTAAAACATTTGGTAAGCCCATCATCAAAGCTGCTCCGAGATCTGTTCAGAAGAGGTTTCTGGAAAACATCTCATACCCCGAGGAACGTCTCAAACTTGAAACTATCAAAACTGCAAAAAAGGCTTGATTTAATTCACCCAGCTTTTATAAGAATAACTTTCAAGCAATATCTTTCGAATGAAATCAAATACATGAAAAGTTTAATTAATAGTAGAATACTTAAAATCCGCATTAAAACACTAATTAGTTCATTTCATAAAAACTTGAACATTTTGTTTTTTTCAAGCTTGTTTTATATTTTTTCGAGTATCTCATAAAAATAGATCCATCTCTATAATATTAAAAGTGCATCTTGCTTAGTTATACTTTTTCTTATACCTTACACAAAATGAGAGTCAATCTATTTTCCAATTTTTTATGTGTCTTCATGTATCTTTTTAAAATGTGTTCCTTTGAATCTGTCACAAAACCAATACTCAAAGAAGTTTCAAAATCTTGCCCTGAAACATTTCCCAATTTAAACTGCCAAGATTTGAAAATGGGACAGTGAGTGAATATGATTGAACTCTAATTCTAAGAAGAATTTATAGATTTTATTAAATTTGTAAATACTATAAATTTAAGTTTTTGCAAACCCATTAGATATTTCTGTAATGACCCTGAGATAGATGTGAACACTCAACAGCCACTTGGCTGTTCACAAACTAAAAGATCTGTTGAAGGTATTTTCAATCTTTTTTTAATGACTCCACACATCTAAATAACTTAATAATTAATTGTTATATTGTTTTACACTAAATGTACAACTCCTAGTTAATTGTCACCCTGTGGCTAACATATGTTGTGATGGAGCCATGCACACCAAAGACTCTGTAGTATTCAAGAGAGAAGTGTCCTGCAAATGGACGTTAGTTTCTGCAGTCATTTCCCTTACAATACCATCTTGCTAGCCTTGCATAATCAAAGAGTTACATTAGTCACCCAAGTTTCATTCAATAACATTGCTCAAAAACCATGCAATTTTTGTTAATTTCAGTGCGATTTCAAACTTCTTCATTTAATCAAAATCGTTGTGAAAAAGACATCTAGAATTAATTATCAATGCTCTACAGAAATGGTAAGTACTACAGCACATCTCTCCTGCTATCCATCTTCTTTGGATGGCTGGGTATTGACAGATTCTACCTTGGTTATCCTGCTCTGGGTATCTTATTCTCAGTGATTTATTAATTTTAAATGGAAAAATTGATTTTTTTACAAATGGATAATTCATTTTTAATTAATTGTATAAATTTAATTACATTAAAAAAATGATTTTACAATAGCTTTCAATGCATCTTCAAAACCACTCCAAGGCCTTTTGAAGATGAGCACATTCGGCTTCATGTTCTTCTGGACGTTTGCCGACATTGTCCTCATCGCCTTGCAGATCCTCACGCCAGCAGACGGGTCTGACTACATTGTAGACTATTACGGCCCGAAACTTGAAAACGTTAATCGGTAATCTTTTCATCATCTAATTAATATGTTATATAATTGAATTGTTTTATTTTATAATTATAAAATGTACATATATTACTATTAGTTTGTATTATATAAAAAAGCTTTAATATTTCGATATTCGTCTGTTTAAATTGCGTTTGTCAATGGTATTTTGGGATTTTATACAAATTTATTTTAAATTTAAACTCACTTGAGAAATGTCAATTTACTACACATTAAATCGAATTTTCACTTTAAATACAGTAATAAAGAATCTTTATTATAATTGTTATTCATATTATTATTGTTAGTATCATTATTATTGTTTTTTTTACACTCTATTCCCTATCCAAGCTTCATTTTCTTCTTGTGGAAGTTAAACATGGGGTCATTTTTCTCGGTTAACATCTGCATAATACAAAAGTACAAGCAATTGATGACATACTATTACTTCTTATCAGTATAATTTCATTCAAAATCAAATTTCGTCCAAAATTTAACTTAAAGAATCAATCTACACTGAACCACACTGACGCATTCGTCTTGAATCCAGCCGTACTCCATACTACTGGTGACTGGGTAGGTGTACTTTTGTGCTGGTGCTCTCATATAGTCAGTCAATTCTTTCTCGAACTTTTCTGCCAGTGTTTTAGGGAATTTCTTTTAGCGTCTTTGAAGCTCGTTTGGGTTTACACAAGGTTGATAATATCGTCGTATTGATGAGTTTTTAACAGATAAGTCTTAAAAATGCCATTTAAGATGAGCAAATATATTCATCAGCTACCATATTCATAAACTTGATCTTCAGGGATGCTGTTTGGCTTGTCACTAACGTAAGGGCCTTGGTGGAAAGACAAGTTTATAAAATATAAATATAATGATTATATTATAATCATTTTAAATAAAGCCGGAATAAAAGATGAATACAAAATTAAGATAAAATTTACAACTTAAATTAAATTAAGTCAAAGAAGAATATTTCGCACTAGGCTTTCTCGGGTTGATAGCGAAGTTAGTGTGTAGCTTTTGCGAGGCGAGTTCTCGCGCCACCACATCCCTCATCATCGCCTGCTGCTGTATCGGCGTCAGCTTCGAGGAGTTGAACATTTTGCAGACTAACTAAAACTTTGTGGAAAAATAATTTTTTCAAAATGGTTTCTTTTTTCAATATTGATAGGAAACCAAATTTTAATCAGTCTAAGTAAAAACGTTTCCAGGCAACCATTTAAAGACAAAAACAGCGCACCATTTTATTGAATATAAAAATATTCGAAGGAAAACTTTAGAAAAGTATAATTAAGCTATTTTTTCTTTATTTTTCTATCTCTTGTGAAGTTAACAGTCCAGTCTCCGAGACCGTCGTAAGCATAAAAGTCCATGGGATAGACTTCTTGATATGCTATCTTCTCTAGGAGAACATTCAACTGAAAAAAAGTATACCTATTTATAGTATTCACGAATAACAAACAGTTTAGAAAATAAATATTAATATTAAATCGTTTAACAAAATCTTGTTAAAAGATGGAGGCAATCTACCTCATAAGCTGTGAGCAGGGGCTTGTGGTAGGTGGTTCCCCAGTCGATGGAAAGACGAGGACACGCTATTTGAACCCATCTGAAAACAATATCATTAGTTGTCAAGTTAAACAAAATAGTAAATAATAAATATCTTCCAAAATTTATTTGTCGAAAGAATAAGTAAATTGTAAATTAATTTTTAAATCATTTATTTGATAGTAATAAGCAGATTTTCGAACGCGTCTATGTGTGGAAACTTGTTGAGTTTGTCGGGGTGGAGTTCGGACATAAGATGCACCACCACCTCTTTTCCTGCCGCCTTCAACTTCTCACATATGCTCTAAAGTGGTTTTTTGGTATAATAAAGAAATTAAACAATTTAATCGAAAACATCATCAGTGAAAACTTTTTAGAGTCAGTACGGTGAAAAAACTCCATAAAAACATGATTTCTATAAATGCCCCCTGCCATCCCTGTTACCTTGACGACAGCAGGCGACCCTTGCCTACCCAGCGTTCCCATGACGACTCCAAACTTGCGGGCAGTGGCGGCCTTGTCTATTTCGTCTTTCCTCACCTGCTTCATGGTGCTGTGGTCGTACTTTTCGTGCGTGAACAACTTGCTGTATGGATCGTATCTGTCACACGTGCAGTAGGAATGGTTAAGTATTTTTAGTTTTCTATAATTCCAATAATAAATTCCTTAATAGAGATGAAAGAGTTGAAAGTTGGAAATGAATGATAAAATGTGAAAGAACCTGTAAGCAGGGATAGAGGGGTTGTGGATCATGATGGATTCGATGTGGAAACGACCGTCGCCTAGGTAACTGCGGAAGGTGATTAAAAACTAAATTAGAAAATAAATGTTCAAATATTAATTTCTGAAATAACTATTTTTTCTTAATTTTTAGTTTAATTTTCTAAATCTTTCAAAACAAACGCCACGAACACAATGGCGTCGGTGGATGGATGCAGGATTGGAGAGGTGCAGCCGAGGATTTCGCCAGGGGACAGTGGTTTGCTCTGGGGCAAGGTGACCTTGAATACGCCTTCTAATTCAAGCGCCACTTGCTGTTAATTGGGGGGAGGGGTTGAAAGCGTGAATGGGTGGAATCTTATCATCATTATCATTACCATCTTTACCACCACCATCATCATCAATAAGATCATTAGCATCACCACCATCATGATTAACATCACCACCATCATCATCACAACCACCACCATCATCATCACTAAGATCATCAAAACCACCACCATCCTCACCCCTTACCGCCCCCGCCCTACCTGCAGAGTGGTGACGAACTGGATGGTGGAGACGAGGGCGAGGTGGGCAGAGGGGGGCAGGTTGTGCTGCAGGGTCTGCAGGAAGTGGAGCGAGTCGATACGGATGTCGACGAAGACGTACAACATTTGAATGTCTGGAGTCATGCTGATTGGAACTGGTGGGTGAGTGGGTGGTAGTGGAAGGTGAGTGAATGGGTGGTAGTGGTGAGTGAGTGGGTGGGAATGGTAGGTGAGTGAGTGGGTGGGGATGGTAGGTGAGTGAGTGGGTGGGGATGGTAGGTGAGTGAGTGGGTGGGGATGGTAGGTGAGTGAGTGTGGGTGTGATGAATGCCTAATATGGCATGGTAAATTTTTTGTTCATCAAATTCAAGAGCGCTCGTTTTCGAATAACTTAAGTTAAAACTGAAGTTAAAATCGAAGAATAAAGGATAAATATAAGCAATACCCCAAGCATTAAACTAAAAATAAACTCGACCAAGGCAAGAGTGTCCATAGTGCACCAGCAACTCAGCTCCCATCGCCCGAGCCATGAAGTCATCCACACAACACGCACCGTACACCACATCCCCCATCACCATCGCCTCTGCCTCAGTGAACCTATAGAAGGTTGGAAAGTTGATTGCATGTTGAATGAATTTAATAGTTGTTATTTTAAATGATGTATAATTAATTATAACATAAATTAATTTAAATTTTATTTTTAAATATTTTGAAAATTAGGAGAAACTCTTCAATGAGGTCAGCAATGGTGTTGGCGAAGATGAGCAGACCCTCTGGAAACTGCAGTGCCACTGTTCATCAAATGACGTTGCTCAATAACTTTCAATTTTTAATATCCTTCTAATTGAAATGCTTCGTCATGGTTGTCAAGAATGGCTTCTCACCCTTCTTGATGCCACCTTCTCTGATCTTCCATACTGTCTTGTGGATCTCAAAGTTGTAGTTCAAAGGAAGCTGATAAAGAATAAAATCATCATTAGAACGAAAATACTTAAACTTAATAGATTAAGATACAAACCCTTTCAATTGCTTTGTTAAGTACAGGGTCTTCCAATATCTCTTTTGGTAAGTGGCCTCTTTTCACTTTGCAATAAAAGTATTAATAAAATAATACTTTAAAAGTTAATATGAATATATTCCATATATTTAATATATTATATTATAGCTATATAATTTATAATTATAACATTATATAAAATTGATGAAAATTCCCAGTGACAAAAATCCAACCTCGGGGCTTTCCAGCTGTGACACTCATGCTTATGTTTAAACTGTCTTTCAGTTTCACTTTAAAAAAGATTATTAATGATTAAAGCGTCTATAAATACTCACATGTCATTTCGAAATTAATCATTCAGTTTAGGTTTACTTTTAACAAGTATATTTAATGCGAAGTTTAAATATTTCAGATTCTGTTTTTAAAAGTTATTTTAAACGTTAAAATTGTTGAGCGGTCATTTTTGAGTGTTTGTTTCCATCTTCAGTTAATTTCTTTTTAAACTAAGATACCAAGAGCCGAAAATGAATTCTCGATTGGCTACCAAGTTAACATCAAAGCTTGCCACAAAAGTCGACATTTTTGTTTCTTGTCACAATCTCTTAGACATGGACGTCTTTTCCAAGTCTGATCCACTTTGTGTCATGTACCAATTTGTGACCAACAAATGGGTTGAGGTTTGTGTCATTTATTCGATAATCTTTTTCTTATTTTAAAATTAATATCACTAATAGTTGTATTATGAATATTTTAACATATTTTATGAATGCAAAAATTCTAGATTATGCATCTTTTCTAATCCAGACACCTCAAAAACCTCCAATCCTGCAGATGGGCAGGACCGAGAAGATCCAGAACGACCTCAATCCCCAGTTCTCCACAAGCTTCAAGGTCGACTTCTACTTCGAGGAGGTCCAAAAGGTCAGCTAAATTCAATAACTTGTTTAAACTTTTATATTAATTTAATACAATTTAATTTTAAATAGGAAAATTTCATATTCCTATAAGTAACAAAAAATCTAAAATTGTATTAAAATATACCTTCGAAATGATACACTCAAAATGACTTTTCACCTTTTCATTATCTTCTTCAGATTCGTTTTTCGATCTTTGACATTGACAACGACACACCCCAATTAGACGATGATGACTATCTAGGTAGTGCTGAAACCACTCTTGGAGAGGTTGGTGGATGGATGGATGGATGGATGGATGGATGGATGGATGGATGGATGGATGGATGGATGGATGGAGGGATGGAAGGAGGGATTGAAGGATGAGTGAATAAAGAGATGAGTGAGTGAATGAAAGGATAAGTTTAGGAAAGTAAATTTATGAAATAACAATCAATTAAGTCATACTAAAGTTTTAAAAATTAATTAATCAGTCTCACCACTCATCCACACATCCACCTACCAACTACAACCCATCCACCTACCAACCACAACCCATCCACCTACCAACCACCAACTAGATAGTCTCAAACAGTCCTTTAGTTCTACCTCTTTTCATCAAAAACAGTCGAGCTGGTGATGGCAAGATCATTGTAAGTGGTATGTGTTTGATGGGCTCGGATGTGGTGTGTTTGTGTGGAGAAGTGGTATGTGTTTGTGTGGAGAAGTGGTATGTGTTTGTGTGGAGTAAGGGTGTGTTTGTGTGGAGTAAGTGGTATGTGTTTGTGGGGTTGGAGTGTGGTGTAGTGTGGAAGGATGGAGAGGGGCTGTTATGTGTGGGCTGGAGAGGGGGTTGGTGTGTGTGGGATAGGAAGAGGACGAGGTGGAGTGAGGAATGGAAGGGGGTCGTAATGTGGTTAGAAGTAGGTTAGGTGAGAGCCTCATCAGTAATAGTAAAGAACTTTTCACCAATTCACTACATCATAATCATCCCCACCTCCATCATCACCACCACCACTACCATCATCATCATCATCATTACCACTACCTTCACGACCATTATCATCATCACAATCATCATCATCATCATGACCACAGCTACGTGCGGTGGAGGAGAGTGGGTGCAGGGACAGTACTCTGAGACTCCAGTTCTCTGGCACAAAGCTGGATAAGAAGGACTTCTTGGGCCTGTCTGACCCCTACCTTGAATTCTCCAAGGTCGCATGCGTCAAATGGGGTCAAATGGGGTCAAATGGGCTCGCGTAGTACTGTCATGATAATGATATATTAAGTATGTGTGTGTATCATTATGAAATGCTGAGAAAGAGTAAAAAATCTTGAAATATTAAAATCATCAGAATAATGTACAATTTATATTTATATATTAATTAATTAATTAAATAATTGATTTCAGACGATGCCGGATGGAGGAACCCAAGTTGTTCACAGAACTGAGGTATTGCCATAGCAATAATAATATTATAAAACATCATCATCAAAACCATCATCATAATGGAAATAATAATAATAAATAATTTAAAAACAATAAAACTCTCTATTATGAGTATTATTTTCATCAAAACGCCTTTCTAATCCGACTTGCAGTACATTAGCAATACGCTAGATCCGGTCTGGAAGGAGTTCGAGGTGTCTGTCAGTCGTCTGTGTGATGGTTATGATGATGATATGATCAAGGTTGGTGGTGCGGGGGAGGGGGTGGAAGGGGTTGGTGGTGTGGGAGTAAAGGGGTGGGCAGGTGTTAATCTACCACTCTTTCATCACCCTCCCACCCATCCATCCTCACTATAATCTACCTACCACCCACTGATCATCCCCCCCACTTCTTCTCATTCATCCACCCTCATTATGAAATAGTGTGGCTTATCATCATCATCATCACCCCTAGGTCGACTGCTACGACTACAACACCCTCTTCTCGGCGAACCTCATCGGCTCCTTCAACACCTCCCTCCAACAACTCACCTCCGCCCAACTCAAGCCTGTTGGTCTTGTCGTTGTTGTTGTTGTGCATGATCATCATCATCATCATCATCAACACCATCATCATCACCATCATCACCATCATCATCATCATCATCATCATCTTCAGTTCGAGTGGGAGTGCATTAATATGAAGAAGAAGGCAAAGAAGTCGTCATACAAGAACTCAGGAATCATCACGTGAGCGCTATTTATAGATCATCATCATTATCATCCCTTCTTCATCGTCATCATCATTATTATACCCTCATTCCACCACATCATCGTCATCATCATTATCATACCCTCATCCCACCATCAAACCCTCACCACCACCACCACCTCCACCAGTCTCAACTCCTGCAAGCTGACACCCTCATACACCTTCCTCGACTACGTCTTCGGCGGCCTCCAACTCAAGTTCTGCGTCTCCATCGACTTCACCGCCTCCAATGGCGACCCCAGGGACCCGCAGTCGCTGCACCACCTCCACCCTTCCTATCACGACCAGCACCAACGAGTGCCCAACCATTATGAACGGGCTATTCGCTCTGTGGGGCAGGTTGTCAAAGACTACGATAGGTGTGTTTGATGGGTGGGTTTTGGGTGGGTTGTGGGTGGGTTGTGGGTGGGTTGAGAGAGTTGGTGGGTGGATGAGTTGGAAGGGATGATGAATTAGTGTGATAAATGGATGAATCTTCAACGCATCCATTCACCTATCTATTCCTTCACCTACTCTCCCATCCACTCCTCCACCCCTCCTCCATTCATCCCACCTCCTTCATCCTTCTTCCATTCATCCCATCTCCTCCACCCCTTCTCCATTCATCCCACCTCCTCCACCCCTCCTCCATTCATCCCACCTCCTCCAGTACCCAACAGTTTCCTTGCATGGGATTTGGAGCTCGCATTCCACCCACCTTCAACGTCTCTCACTGCTTCAACCTCAACTCATTCACCTCCGATATATGCTATGCCCATGGTTGGTGGGTTGGTGGGTGGGCGGGAAAGGTGGGCTGGTGGGAAGGTAGGCGAGAGAGTGGGTGGGTGAATGCTTGGTCAGAAGAGGTTGGGATGAGAAGGGTGAAAAATAATTGTTAAAGTGTGAAGAAAAAAGGTAGGGTTTAATCCCCCATCCATCCCACCCATTCAAACTCACTCACTGCATCCCAATTCCACCCACTCCACATTTACTCCAAACCATCCCACATTCACCTCCACACCCACACCCACCCCTCCTTCTCTAACAGGAGTACAGGGCATCTTGGACAACTACTACAACAGCCTTTCTCGCATCCAACTATACGGACCCACGAACTTCGCCCCCACCATCCAACACGTCGCCAAACTCGCCTCTCAAGCCAGTCTCGAGAAGAATTCATTGGTGCGTTGGGAGGGTTTGAGGTGGTTTGGAGTGGGGGAGCGAACCAAACTTATTGTCACCTTTGCAGTCCACCCACTACCTCACCAACCATCCAAACCAACACACCCGACCCACCAACCATCCAAAACAACCCACCCACTACCTCACCAACCATCTAAACCAACCCACCCGGCCCACCAACCATCCAAACCAACCCACCCACTACCTCACCAACCATCCAATCCAACCAACCCACCCAGACATACTACGTCCTCCTCATCATAACTGACGGCGTCATCAGCGACATGGGCCACACCATCCAAGCCATCATCTCCGCCTCCAACCTGCCCCTCTCCATCATCATCGTTGGTGTTGGAGAGGCTGACTTTGATGCTATGGACCGGTGAGTGGGTGGATGGATGGGTGGGTGGTTAAAAGCTGATCCATCCATCCATCCGTCAGTACATTCATCCATACACCCATCCATCCACCCATCCATGTATCAATCCATCCATCCACCCATCCAACCTCCTATCCATCCATCCATCCATCTACTCTTCCATCCATCCATCCATCCATCCATTCATCCATCCATTCATCCATCCATCCATCCATGGATGACAGACTGGACAGTGATGATCGTCTCTTGCGGGATGGGGCGTCAGGAAGGGTGGCCAAGAGGGACATTGTGCAATTCGTCCCGTTCAAGGATTACGAGAGGGTGTGTTGAAGGCGGGGTGGATGGTTGGGTTGGGATGGGATGGTGGGGTGGTGGTGGATGGTTTAGTATTTTTTAATAGTTTTTTATACGTATTCACTCATTCATCTACCCGTTCCACAACCCACCCATTTATTCACCCACCTGCCCACTCATTCATTCGTACGCCCATCAACCCACCCTCCCGTCCATCAACCCACCCACCAATCTATCAACCCACCCATCCTCCACTGATCCATCCACTCATCTATCCATCCATCCATTCACCCATCCATCACAGGCGAGTGAAGATGAGTTGGGTAGGCAAGTGTTGGCAGAACTGCCTGGTCAAGTGTTGAGCTTCTACAAGATGATGGACATCCCACCAGGGGAAGCCAAGAACGTCTCGGAAATGGTTGGAGGAGGGTGGATTTGAGAGGGGGTGGATTTTGGAGTGATGAATGGTGAATTGATGGGTGATGGAGTGAATGGTGAATTGATGGGTGATGGAGTGGATGGTGAATGGATGGGTGAGGATGAATTGGGAGGTGAATGGTCGGATGAATGGTTGGAGATTGGTGGGTTGAAGGGGATGAAGAGGAGAAACGCTTCTGAAAGCTTGAGTTTGGAATTAAATTGAATCTTATTTCCATTTTTTCAGCTTGCTTCTGGAACAGATCAACTTCCACCCCAGGGTCCTCACCCTCCATCCAACCCTTACCCTCCCCACTCATCCATGCCCCACCTTTCCCACTCATCCATACCATATCCTTCGCACTCTTCATCGTCATCAGCACCATACCCACCCCCTTCCTTCAATCCCTCACTGCCACCACAAAGTTCCACCAATCAACAATTCTGTCCCTACCCCCCTCACCCCACCAATCAGCCCCCCCTCCCCCAATACCAAACCCCCTGCAACCCACCACCACCCTATGCACCTTAGGGACTTTTATATTTGTGTCATTTTAATATCGTTTGTTGTTGCTGAATATATGCATATTTTAAGCTTTTCTTGTAATTTATTCATAATTAATTAATTTATTTGTTTCAATTAAGATTGATTTCAATTTCAAATTCCTATTTTTCTAAGATTTTAAGATCTATTTTTGTTTTGTAATTATTTTCGATTTAATGACTTGTTTTATATTTTCGTTCTAAGCTTCAAATAACAGTATATGTATACATTTTCATCGGCATACATATTCAATATACACTTACACATACACACAAACAATCACGCGAACACACATACAAATGATCAAACACGCATACATACAATCAAATATACATATATTTTTATACTCAATTATGCATTATAAAAACACCACATACACTGACAAAAAACAGAGACACACACATACACACACACAAACACACACACACGTTTGACCTCTCTTGAAAGTCTTCATCAATTTCACACATCACGTGGTGACACATCAAGCCAAACCTTTTGATGAGCTATTTCAGATTTTACACATATTTTTCTAATCTGTAGTAGGTAGATGGGCGTGTGCACGGTTTTTAAATTTCTTTTTCATCAATTTCATTGTAGTTTAGTTTTTGTAGTGTATTTAATGTATCTGTATCTATAATGTATAATGATGTATCTAAGATTTTATCAACCATCACCACTATTGTCTTCATTTTTGTTGTTCTATCAATTTCTACATCCTGTATCAAGTTCATAACTGCTTATACGTACTGTCTGTACTACCAATACTGATATTCCGCGTTCAACAAATGGCAAGTTTTAAATTATTAATTATATATATATGACTAATTTGTTAAAATTATTTTTAGTGTTTAAAGGTTGACGCCTTGATTTGTTGAAGTATTATTTGAATTCACTCTTTTTCGCTTAAGTTTTTCATTTCCACATTAAATACGACATAAACACTTTCCAAATGACCATCTCTTTCAGCCAAACCACCTTTATTACTTCCCCGCCATCTTTCAAATGTCCGAAAAATTAGATTTTTTATAATCGCAATGATCATCATCATCATCATCAGGACACACACCCAGGCAGTTTCTGACCTTCAAGTTTAATTTAATTTCCAAGTCTTCGACTCCATGATGACTTATGGGTCAAAATTATCATCATCATCTTCATTATCATAAACATCATCATCATCCTCTTCATCATCATCATCATCATCATCATAAACATCATCTTCATTATCATCGTCATCATCATCATAAACATCATCATCATCATTTTTCCGAATCTTTTCATGTTTCTCCGAATAAAAGTTCGTTGTGCACGTGCATCAAACCCAAACGCAGATTTCATTTGTTTCATATATTTAGCTTCTAAATAAAAGTAAATCATTAATTTATTTAGCACATCATTAAATTAAACTACTGTTATCAACAAGGTAAGGTCAGTATTTTTTATATGACGTCACACGGATGGAATTCTCACGTCATAGTGACATCCAATCTCAGTGCATTCGTCATTGGTGTTAATCTACTTCAAAACTGGCATTTTTTTATTATTTTAAAATAATTTTTGTATTATTTTAAAATAATTTTTTTATTATTTTAAAATAATTTTTTTATTATTTTAAAATAATTTTTTTATTATTTTAAAATAATTTTTTTATTATTTTAAAATATTTTTTTTATTATTTTAAAATATTTTTTTTATTATTTTAACATAATTTTTTTATTATTTTAACATATTTTTTTATTATTTTAAAATAATTTTATTATTATTTTAAAATAATTTTTTTATGTTAAAATAATTCTTTTATTATTTTAAAATAATTCTTTTATTATTTTAAAATAATTCTTTTATTATTTTAAAATAATTCTTTTATTATTTTAAAATAATTCTTTTATTATTTTAAAATAATTCTTTTATTATTTTAAAATAATTCTTTTATTATTTTAAAATAATTCTTTTATTATTTTAAAATAATTCTTTTATTATTTTAAAATAATTCTTTTATTATTTTAAAATAATTCTTTTATTATTTTAAAATAATTCTTTTATTATTTTAAAATAATTCTTTTATTATTTTAAAATAATTCTTTTATTATTTTCAAATCATGTTATTTATTTCATTACTTTATTTATATATAACCAAATAAATAAGTACCAAAAGTATTCTATTTCCACACAGTTTTCAATCGCACTAGTGTCGTGCATCCTCCTCGTCGACTGGCATTGATGACGTCATGATGATAACAAGAGCGTCATCTGACGTGAGAATCGGAGTTTTCGTGACGTCACACTGATCGTGACGTCAGGCCGTATTGCTTTGAGTGCGGGTCATGTTTGATCCAAAGATTTAAATCTTGAAATTGGAAAAAAAACTATTTTTTAGTGATATTTTGTTGATAATAACTTGATTTTATTAAATGAATTTAGTTGAAATAATAATAATTTGTATGAGTTTTAGTTGAAGCAATTTAGGTTCAGGGTAAAATCCTCATGTGGTTTTATTTCATTTTGGCACCAGAGAATCACCATCCTTTGGAGCTCTGGCCGTCCCACCACCACCCACATGTAGAGTACCAAATAATTTAACCAATTAGATTAATTAGACCAATTATCATTATTATTAGTATTGACATTATTCTCCCTACCCAATCAACCCACCACCATCCCTGATGAGCAACCCATCTTTTTAATTACCTCTACCAACGAAGTTCTCCACAAATGAAACAGAAAAAGGCACTGAAACTGTCCGCTATACAAATAAGAAAAGCCATCAATCATCATCGTGTGGTGGGGTGATGGCTGTCTCACATCGAATTCCTCATTACCATCTAACTTCAGTCCAGAACCACAGAGGAATTGCTACTTTCCAGTTTAAAAGTTTCCAGTTTGGTGATCGAGGGTGATTTTGGGAAAAAGGGATGGGAGGCTGGTGGTGGTGGAGATGGTGATGGGGGTGGTTTTGGTGGTCTTGGTGGTGGTGGAGATAGTAATGGGGTGGTTTTGGTGGTGGTGGTGATTGTGGGGGTGATGGTAGGGATGAATGGGGTGTAATGTAGTCATTGGTGTGATGGTGAACACGCAACACACACACACACACACACACACACACACACACACACACACACACACACACACACACACACACACACACACACACACACACACACACACACACACACACACACACACACACACACACACACACATTTAAAAGTAAATTTAACCATTATTCGTACGTCTACTACATACACAAATAGAAGTAAGGAAAATCATAGATGGAAAGAGAGCAGTAAAAATGGAACGACTTTTTAGTTTTTAATAGTCGAAGTTTTAATATTTAGGAAAACAGAATATATAATTTAATTGAACATTTAAAATTTTTTATGATCTTATACTTTAACATAATTTAAAATTGATTTCTAAGACAAAAACAGATTTTAAAAATACTAAAAATAAAAAAAGAAAATTAGACCTATATTTTAAAATATATATAAATATTAATATTGCATTCATTTTAAATATATAAAAAATATATACGTAAATAATGTTGTTGGGATGGTTATCAGGAGGCCTCATGCCCGGAGTGGAGGCATCATTGCACATTATTGAGTCTCTTTTGTGCAACATGTATGTTATCTTTGTTTGTGTGTTTGTGTTGTTGTTTATGTGTTTTTGTGTTGTGGTTGATGTGTGTTCTTGTTGTTGTTGGTTATGTGTATTTGTGGCATTGTCTATGTGTGCTTTTTTTTAGTTGTTTATGTGTTTTTTCGACGTTGTATGTTTTTAAAGTTTTTATCAGCGAATTGACAAGATTTGTTTTTGCTGGTTTGATGTGTGGTTGTTTGGATATTGTTTATTGAGTTGGTGGTGTAGTTGTTTGTAAGCTTGTTGGTTTGGTTGGTTGTGAAAAAAGTTCTCTTGGATTTTTGTGTGTTTATGTGTGTTTTTTCTCTTCAAAAAACCCCCACATGTGTGTTTGTGCACACTCTTGTGTATGGTTTTAGGTCTAGTTGTATGTGTGTTTGTACGTGTGGTTGTATGTGTGCTTGTACGTGTGGTTGTATGTGTGCTTGTACGTGTGGTTGTATGTGTGCTTGTGTACAAGTCTCATAACTAGGTATTCATATTGTAAAGATTAAGATCTATTGACTTTCGAATAACGTATATTGCTCTTTGCGTTTGTACATACATTTCTATGTGTATGCATGTGTATGTGTGTTTGTATGTGCGCTTGTTTATGTGTTTACACATGCATATGTTTCGACCGTGCGTGCGTGTGTTTGTTTGGTCGGAAGGTTGGGTCTCTTAAAAATGGCAATAAAAATGGCCAATATAGAACATGAATATATTTGTTTTAATGGTGTCTGTGTCGAAGTGTGTTTGTGTTTGTTTATGTGTATGTTTGTATTTCAATATTGACATTTTTATAATTTTCTATATTTTTATTATTTTGATATTCATTCCCTCACGTGTGGATTAAAAAGCATGCTTCTAAGCAAATGCAAACAGATTACAAAAAGTAATTCAAGAAGAAAGAGAAGAAGCGACCAGATGCAGCCATAAAACTCCCAGGAAGGCGACATTTCTAAGCTTGCTCTTCATAAATTACCCCAAGAATTAATAGTCCCTGGCCGCCTCATTTTTTCTCATATTCGGACATACTTGTTCACATTCGGACATACTCGGACACATTATTGTCATTCGCGACACGACCGACTGGTCAGCGGCAAGCGAGCGATGATTAATAGGACCATTTGAAAGGCAAGTCATCGAGACATCTCATTGATTGGTGCGTGTGGTGAAGACTTTGCATTTTTCGGGTGTAAGATGGAGAAGGGAAGTTCTTGTTGATTATTTTAAAGTTATCAATCTTATCCGAAATAAGTTAATAATGTGGGAAACTCTAATAAAATCTGGGATTTAAAAAGTTTGTGAATGCTGAAACCATGCTTAGTTTTATGAAAGGCCGTTTGTATTGTCGAAATGTAATGGGAAAGTCGCTTATTGAAGACAAATAAATCTGAAAGTTCGATTTTTGTGTGTGTAAAAAATCGAACTTTTGACTATTCAAATAAAACAACTTTATATAAATTTGGTCTTGTAAGGCTTGATAGAATGCTAAAAGTATACAAATTTACAGAAAAGTATAAAAAAACTGTCCGAAAACATTGGAATTTTTTTTTAATTGAGGAAAAATTCTAGTTTCTGTTTTCTTTCGATGTTTTTGTGTGAGTATTTCATTCACAAATCGATGAATTCAGTTTCTATGACTTTTTTATTTATTAAGAACAATTTTGCTTTTTCCGAAAAACCCACACATAGACACACATAAACATACAAACCCACATATATACAAACCAACAAACCTATATAGATATACACATAAAAACACACACGCACACACACACGTACAAAAAGACTGTCGCGATAATGATATAAAAGCGGGTGAGTGGATGCTGTTGGGATGATTGAGGGAGTACGTAGTAGCTTTTGAAGGCACCTTTCCACACCACAGTTTCAAGACCGCAGTGGAATGGGACAGTGGATGAGAGATTACAGTATATTGGCCTGATTGATTTGGTTTAAGTTGGTTTAATTAGTTGAGTTCACGCTTTAAGATTCGTTTTTATGACTGGGTTGAGTCTTAAAATTCTTTTTTAATGCTTTGTTCAGCTGAAATCATTAAAAAACTGAACGTTTAAATCATAAAGAATAAAAGTGGATTTATTGAAAATAATTTTGAAATTGTTTTTAAATATTTAATAGCAAGAGCAATCAAGGCGCTTGAAAGATTGGCGAGATCCACATTAGGAGATAAAAGTGACGACTTTCGCAAGCTTTGCTGAGTTATTCTGAAACGAATTTCCAAAAAAATCAAATCAAAATAAAGACAAATAATAAAGGTAAAAAACATCAGAACAGAACTTGGACAAAAAAGCTTCATGAAAAAACTCTGAAAGATCAGATAACCAATATCCACAAAAGCAAAAACTACACTGGACAGACTTTCGAGCCGAAAAAAATTTTAATCATAAAATGAAACTTCTGTATTAAAATCTCTGCGTTCACCAAAACACGACCACCAGGGTAGCCCAAAGGCAAGAATTCGCCATAGGAAAGATCCTCAATTAACAAGAGTTAGGGACAATAGCAAAGCTGATAAGGCGAAGAATCGAAAAAGCAGAAGACGAAAATAATAATTTCTCGCAGATCAAATATCGTTGCCTAACACATCTATCTGTCTTTATGGGCCATATAAACTGAATAAAGACAAAGATAATAATAACAATAAAGCGCACACAAAAACAATAACACCAAATCTAATAAACCCCCTCAAATATATTATATATTATCAAATAATAATAAAGTAATAAAAGAAAGAACAAACAGAAAGTCAAGTGGGCTATTAGTTGTATCAACTTCCTTGGTATCCAGGGAAACCTACTGTTGCTATAACAACATCCCGTTGCTGAGGAAAACTCTGGTTGTGAAGCAAACGGAAGCAGCGTCTCCGAGGTTAATATGACTGACCTTAACATTTTATTATTTAGTTAGTTAATTTGTAAATATTCCATAACTAATTCCCATTTAAAAT
>OX030966.1:6586392-6736392 GCA_943735955.1 Piscicola geometra | reverse complement strand
TGCAAAGCAAATGTTGCACGCTACATGAACAGAATAATCTTATCTCCTCTCTTATACATCATTTGAAACATTCGTTTGCGTTATGAATCCACAAAAACAAGCTATAAACCACTTCCTAAACCCACGATGTTGTGTATACTCATTATACCCATCCATAAATACCCATCCATAAATACCCATCCATTAATACCATTGGGATCTGGGAAAAATGAAAAGCTTTTCATAGGGTTTCTGGGGCTTGCAATTAAAATTTAAAATATTTTTAAACCTCTTTAAAGAAGTTAAATATTTTTTTGGAACTCATGAATTTATGCAAGTTTTTAGAGTTTAATTTTAAAATGACTTATTTATTTAAAAATATTTTTGTATAGAATGATTAATTAAATGATTAATTGAATTAATTGATAAAATGATTAATTATATTTCTAATTGATTAAATGATTAATTACGTTTATAATTTTGTTTTTGTCTTCTTTTAGGCGAAATTTTAATTTTAAAGTATTGATGCGCACGAAGTTGTCGTTGTCTTTTGATCGATTGCTCTGGCAAAAGAAACAAAACAAAAAACAGAAAAAAATAATTGTTACAAAATAATATATTTAACAAACTTACAGTAGAAGCGGAATCTGAGTTTCAATTTTAAATCGAAAATGATTTTTTCTGGCGATAAAAAAACTTTTGTATTTTTGTGGCACGATTATCTGACCCCCAATCTCCCTTCCCTGCTCTCTTGTGCTTTTTCCATTTAAAAACTTGCTCTGGTGTTCTTTTTATTCCGATTGTTGACATAATTTATTCATTATTTTTCACATTATGGATTTTATTATTCAATTTTGTTTATATTATTGTTGTTATTATTTATTTTGGACACTCGACTGAGCAATAATGACTTAAAAAACTAATAACGCTTCAAATTGCTGTGTTATTGCACCCCGCATGAACCCGTCTCTGAACAGACACACACACACACACACACACACACACACACACACACACACACACACACACACACACACACACACACACACACACACACACACACACACACACACACACACACATATATATATATATATATATATATATATATATATATATATATATATATATATATATATATATATATATATATATATATATATATATATATATATATATATATATATATATATATATATATATATATATATATATATATATATATATATATATATATATATACACATATATATATATATACACACACACACACACACACACACACACACAATCACAAATGATTGGCGATTTGACACTTTGGAATCAAAATTCATCAATGTAACGAAAAAGAAGAAAACTGGTTTTTGGGAAGAGTACTAATACTAATAGCAGTATTACAGACGAATTAACGGACTAATAGGGGTTTTAAACGAAATTCCAACACTCCAAAGTGCGTATTAAAATTTTATAAATTAAAATTTCATAAAATAAATAATTATTTTTAGAGTAAAAATAATGTTATTGACAAAATTGAAAGCTATCGAATCTGACAAAAAAATCATAATTTCATCAATAATTAACAAAACTTACTTTGAAACTAATTTAAATTAATTAATAAAGTTTTCTAATGTGGAAAAAAAACAATAAAATATTTAAAATAAAAAAGAAGAAAAAAATCCAGCAACAATTGTGTAAATAAGTGTACACCCCTTATTGGCTAAGCTCTGTAAAATTGTGCGCTGTTCTAATCACTGTTTGTGTAGAGCTATATGAAGGTCTTACATGCTAGAATTTTGAATCGTTAAAAAAATATTTTGTTACAAAAAGTGATTTAGTTTCTGATACGTTTTATAGCTCGCGTTTTATTATAAATGTGTAATAAAAAAACGACGAAAATTATTCTCTAAATTAATAAACGAATAGTGAATAACTGAGGTGCTTGTAATTGATTTTGAGTGGAAGAGTGCATTTGATGGAGAGAAGAGAAGGAAGAGAGAGGAAGAAGAAGATATCGATTTGAGATGGAGAAGTCTGTTGATATTGGTGGTGAGAATGAGAGAAAGATGACCGAAAAAAAAGAAAAGAGTAGATGGATGGAAAGAATAAATTAAAATGATGAACAATAAATGGTAGGAGATTGAAGGGAAGAAATATAATGATGTAGACGTTGTAAACGCGAGATACGTATCGTCATCATGCCGAGTCCCTGTGGACCCCTTACAAGAGCGAAGTGTGTGTGTGTGGGTGTGTGTGTGTGTGTGTGTGTGTGTGTGTGTGTGTGTGTGTACATGTGTGTGTGTGTACATGTGTGTGTGTGTGTGTGTGTGTGTGTGTGTGTGTGTGTGTGTGTGTGTGTGTGTGTGTGTGTGTGTGTGTGTGTGTGTGTGTGTGTGTGTGTGTGTGTGTGTGTGTGTGTGTGTGTGTGTGTGTGTGTGTGTGTGTGTGTGTGTGTGTGTGTGTGTGTGTGTGTGTGTGTGTGTGTGTGTGTGTGTGTGTGTGTGTGTGTGTGTGTGTGTGTGTGTGTGTGTGTGTGTGTGTGTGTGTGCTTGTGTGAACCTACGCATGAGTGAGTGCAATGCTGTTTTGCACTTGTGCGACTATATTGGCTCTGGTGTGATGGATTTGTGCAGTGATGTGAGGCAGAAGCAGCCAGGACTTGGGGCTGCTGCTCCTCCCAGCTACTCACATCCACATGCATTCAAGCTAGGGACACTGGTGTTGATATGAAGATCTGGTTGTGGTAGTGGTGAAGGAGTGGAAGTGTTGCGGTTAGTTGCAATGGTTGCAGGAGAGAGAGGGGGTTCAATGGAGATGGGTTGGAAAGGTTTGGTGATGAATGAGACAACAATGATGAAGAGGAGTAAGAGGATGGAAGGAATGAATAAGTTTGACGGGATGACGTCGATGCGAGATGATTATGAAGAGAAGAGTCAAAAGTCTTTTTATCGGAAAGATCTTTTTGGACGTTTTGAAATGCCATAATAGGAGTTTGATTAGTAAAAAAATAAAAGTTCGAATTGAGATTAAAAAATGAGTTTGGATGAAACTTTGAAACATTTTCAAAGTTTCATTTTCGAAATATAAATACAAGAAGACACAAAGGGTAGGATAGACCGATGGGTAGTTCGATGGTGGTTAGGCGTCATCAATCAGCCATTCGCATCTCAGGAGAGGTGTAGTGGAGGTTGTACCAGTGCACCACTGTTATCTAATAGATTCTTGGATGGAGACTTTGGGTGGAGTGTGGTTGTAGAGAAAAAGTGTCTGTGGTTGCGGCTGGTTTTTTGAGACCAAAATATTGGTGATGGTAGTGAAGATGAAGATGAGGAAGAGGATGCGGCTACTGCTACCGCTCATGATGATGATGATGTGGTTTTTGTTTAATAATTGTAGTCGCGAGAAGAGGAGATCCACTTTTTCAAGTCATTTTGCTTTCTGAATGAGTCGTCAATTTATTTAGTAGAAATATATTTCACTTTTTTTTCTTCCTTTATTTATATTTTTAGCTCCTTCGATAGTTTGTCTATTTCTGGTGCACAGTGTCTGATTGATCACTCGGATTACTATTTAATAAGATTCATATCAGATATTTCACTATTATTCATTTATTTGTTTTTTAAAAAGTATTTATAATTATTTTTTAAACAAAAAATCTTTTTTCGATTACCCAGATTTATGTGCATGTCTCACATTGTACATCACTGGGCTCAAACTGTGTTATAATGGGATATATCTGCTCCTTAGACTTTCTTTGCAAATTTAAAATGTACAATACAATATTATAAAAGTTTTTAAAAGTATGTGTGAAATGTTGAAGAGGTCTGAGTGAGTATAATGGCCACAGTAGCACCTTGAATGCTCACGCGCTTCAGTGGCCGAGTGTCCAAACTTATGATTATGAAAACAATGAAGAATTGACGAAGATGAGAGGTTGTAGTTCGGAAAAAGAAACGAACAAACGCTTCAATCAGCTACTACTACTACTACTACTACTACTACTACTACTACTACTACTACTACTACTACTACTACTACTACTACTACTACTACTACTACTACTACTACTACTACTACTACTACTACTACTACTACTACTACTACTACTACTACTAATACTATTTCTACTACTACTTCTACCACCACCACCACCAGCTACGTCATTACTCTTCGAATGTGTCATTTTTAGGCTTTGACGGAATTTATTTGAAACAAATTTCGTTTCTCACTGAAAAACTTGAACAATTTGATTTTTACTTCTACATTAGCATGATTTATCGGCTTCAGTTCTATGTTCTGCGGTGGTTTATTCGAGAAGCTTCAGTCTGATTTAGGAAGAAACTAAAATCCAGATTCTTTATGAACTCTGCATGAGAAACTGTGAGTTTGGGAATTAAGGATTTGTAAATGTATCATTAAACTTTGGGGAGGAATATTTCGGGAGTTTATGGAAGAATAGATGCGGTGGTGATGTTGTTGATGTGGTTGTTGTAATGGTGCTGAAGATGGGAGGATGTGATAACAGTTGTGGGAAGAGTTGGGGTGTTGACAATGATGAGTAAAAAAGATGATGATGATGATGATGATGATGATGGTACTTATATTGATTCAGATGGTGAAGATGATGATGATGGTGATGATGGTGATGATGACGATGGCGAGCGAGAAGAGTATGGAAGGCTGTCAGACTAACGCAAAACAGAGAACTTTTAATTAAGTTCGATCCTTGATGGGAGGTTCTGTGGAGGATGAGTGGGAGGATGAAGGATGGATCGGTTGCATGAATAGATGGATGAATGGTGCAGCATTAGTCAAATCGTTGAATGGATGGATGAAGTAGTTGTTTGTTAGACGGACAACTATTCATAAAACTAAATGAAAACACAAAAGATGAGTGGTTTGTGGGAAGACGAGGCTGAATGTCCATGCGACAAACTGATTGGTGAGTGAAATGTTTCAAAAAAACCTTTAAAAAGTTAAGCGAAAGCAATGTGTCCTAGTGTTTCCAATAACTTGCGTGGCAGCCGTTAAAGATCTTATTAGGCAGGAACGAGCCAATAACCTGCAACTCAGGCTTTATTAACACCAAACATCACCACAAAACGTCACAAAGCGTCACAAAGCGTCACAAAGCGTCACAAAGCGTCACAAAGCGTCACAAATGTCGAAGTTTGCAGAGAATGCGTCGCTAAAAATGCTCTATTGGAACATTTCCTTCGAAAAAATTTGACTTTTTGAGGTTTCCAAAGTTTTATGTTGTTTTCTGTTTATGACTAACTAGATTTTTCTGTTTTTAAATTTTTAGTTGGTTTATATTTTCTAATGAAAATGTAGAAAATTGTTCACAAAACTGGTTAAACGTGAAATATTTAAACATAAAAAAATAATTTTAAACATTCAAAACGATGATATTTCCATTCGAAGCAGAAATGACAGTTTTAAAAGTTTGAAATGGCGATTTGAATTCAAAAACTTTGAGAGAAGTTGAAAAGTGAGTTGACAACGTTGATGGCGCTTGGAGATGGGAAACAAATGAAGGAGATACTGGCATGGTTGATGGCGCTTGGAGATGGGAAACAAATGAAGGAGATACTGGCATGGTTGAGGGTGGTTGGGATGGGATGAGGGTGGTTAGAGAGGGGAAACAAATGAAGGAGATACTGGCATGGTTGAAGGTGGTTGGGATGGAATGAGGGTGGTTGGAGATGGAAAAGAAGGTGGAAAAGATGGGATTAGGGTGGTTGGGGTGGGATGAGGGTGGAGAGGATGGGATTAGAGGTGAAAAAATGAGTTAATATACTGAGAATATTTGGTTTGTCTTGTTGTGAAAAGTTTGAAAAAATACTTTTACGTTACATAAAAAGGCGGGAAAAAACAAGAAAAATATAATCTCTCATGTGTTCTGCTTACGATGATGCTGAGGCGAACTGTGGCTTGTGATTAATGCATGCGCCACAATTACACGCCCTTCACAACTCCTCTAGTCCTCTTTACTCGAGAGATGATGATGGTGGGGATGATGATGATGGGGATGATGGGTATGAAAATGATGATGTGGAGGAAGATAATGATGATAACGATGTGTCTTATTAAATAATTTTGGCGTTTGAAAATGCAAAGAGAAATGTAGTTCAAGTAAGAATTAAATTAAAGAAAATAATTTTGATTTTGAATGTCTGAAGTTTGGTTTGAAGATGGCTTCACGGATTCGTTTGAATGCAGGAGTGCTGGTGACTAGTGAGGCTTCGTTTTACGCCTCCTTTAAAGGTAATATCGTTATTAACGATATTACCAATTCGCTTCAGTTTGTAATTATATCATTATTTATTATTTCCATTTTGAATTCATTGTTGTTTTATTTGAGCACTATTGTTTTTTTATTGACATATAAATGTTGTTGTTCTTGTGGTTGTTGCTGTTGTTGTTGTTGAATAGATGGTTTCTGTTGATTGCATTTAGTATTCAAGCATTAAGGGCGACTTCTCGCTATTTGTTGCTACTTGTGTGTGTGTGTGTGTGTGTGTGTGTGTGTGTGTGTGTGTGTGTGTGTGTGTGTGTGTGTGTGTGTGTGTGTGTGTGTGTGTGTGTGTGTGTGTGTGTGTGTGTGTGTGTGTGTGTGTGTGTGTGTGTGTGTGTGTGTGTGTGTGTGTGTGTGTGTGTGTGTGTGTGTGTGTGTGTGTGTGTGTGTGTGTGTGTGTGTGTGTGTGTGTGTGTGTGTGTGTGTGTGTGTGTGTGTGTGTGTGTGTGTGTGTGTGTGTGTGTGTGTGTGTGTGTGTGTGTGTGTGTGTGTGTGTGTGTGTGTGTGTGTGTGTGTGTGTGTGTGTGTGTGTGTGTGTGTGTGTGTGTGTGTGTGTGTGTGTGTGTGTGTGTGTTTGTGTGTGTGTGTGTGTTTGTGTGTGTGTGTGCCTGTGTATGAAGGGGGTGTGGGTTCAGATAGAAATTATGTGTTTCATTTACATGAAAACCTCCATATGGGCACACACCCAAACCCACACACAAACACATAAACAAACACACACACTGCATGTGATTTTCTGTGTTAAGGATGTGTGGAGTGACGGCTATTAGCGTTTCAATTAGCTGTCTTACTTTTCCTTATCCAACTTTCCTTGTTTACAGTCTTCCATAAGTTCCAGGTCTTTCAGACGTCTTTACACTCTGAACACGATCTTTCATTTTTTAGCTTTCAAGACAAAATTGAGAGCTACATAATGTAGAAAGGATTGTAGATGCTTTTTATTTGTGGGTTGTAACTGAATTTGAGAAAACAGACCATAGAGAATACAGCTTCCTAAGCAACAAATCAATTATTTTGAAAATCTTTTTTGAATGTAAACTCTGAAACGACCTCAAGAAAAAGTTAACATCTTAAATGGTTTTTGGGAGGTTTAATGGGGTTGAATAAATAATTTGTCAAATGATTTTAAACGATTAAAAACTATATTTTAAAATATTTCAAACAATTAGAAACGATATTTCTAAAATTAAATAAAAGAATGGCTGCAAAATAAAACTAATAATAAAGGGAAGGACATTAAGAATAACGGATGCCCCGTCAGAGCAACTAACGTCAGCCCAGCAAGTCAGTCAGAAGGAACCTAAATAACAAACATAATAAGAATTAATAAAAATATAATGAAATAAAATAAAAATAAATAAATTGAATAGAAATAAAAACTGTTAATGATAAAATATAAATTCAATATAAATAAATAGAATTGTTTTATAAAATAATAATGTTGACATTTTTTAATGTTCAAATAATTTAGTCCTATTATTAATAATAAAATTCGTATTTTGAATATTAAAATTGTAATTCATTTAGTTTAATGTTTAATAAAAATAAGAACAGTTTGATTTCAGGAATGATGGTATTGCATTAAACTTTTGGTTCTGAAGCATTTAGAAAATAAAGATCTGATTATTATTTCAAAATTAAGAAAATTAAACTACTTTAGTTTCATTCATTCACTCACTCACTCACTCCTTCATCACAAAAAAGTATGTTTTTAAAATCAACACTGACGCTTTGATGTACGTCTGCACAGAGGCTTAACGCATGCAAAAATGCATTTTTCTAGCCATCCAGACTATTTATACTCCATTTTTCTCTCATTTTTCATTTTTTAGACATTTTACTGAAATAAAAAAAATGTATTTCGAAATAAAATTTGACGTGTCAACATTTTAAATTAAATTTTCAGTTAAAAAATAGATTGAAGCCTTTTTATTTAGTGATTAAATCAACGAATTCAAACAAGAAGGGCAAGACTCATTTCCGGTATTATCCAAAAAAGCAATCTTCACGCCGTTTTTGTTTACTAAGCATTTACTTGCGCCAGCTTATTTATATTTTTTATCAATGACGTCATACATAAAGATACTAAATATTCCCCCGAGATATTGACGTAATGGCGTGCGAATTTGTGACCATTAGTCCTGTGCTGTGTAAATAATAAAGTGGCAATGGATTGCTGGATGGGATGGGACGATTGGATGGGTGGATGGATGAGTGGATGGGTGGATGGATGAATGGATGGATGAGTGGATGGATGAGTGGATGGATGAGTGGATGGATGAGTGGATGGGTGGATGGATGAGGGGATGGATGAGTGGATGGATGAGTGGATGGGTGGATGGATGTGTGGATGGGTGGATGAATGAGTGAATGGGTAGATGGATAAGTGGATGGGTGGATGGGTGAGTGGAGTTTATGGGTGGATGGGATGGATGAGTGGGTGGATGAGTAGTTGGGTGAGTGAATGGACTACCACCACACCCCACCACATCACATTAACAAAACCACCCACAACCCCACCCCCTCCCCATCAACATCGCCACGACCTCCTACATAAACATACCAGCATGCATTCTAGAGCCTACTCAGCTAATCAGGAAACTGTTTTGACAAGAGAATGATACGCGAACCCCGTTCAAGTGACAGCACTGAGGCACGCATCGAACACGCCATAGGCGATGCTGCTCCGCTCAACTAGTGTTTCCACACTTTTTGCTCTACTTAACCCAATATTTCTTGATGTTTCCACACTTTTTGTTCTACTTGAACACTACTACTCCGGGAATGAAACTTACCTAGTGTTGCTGATGTACTCATGCTGTGATGGTGCCTTTAAAACACGTTTGCGGTTCAAATTATGAGCTCAGTTGTATTGCAACTGTGCGTTTATCATCCTCATTATTTTTATTTTTAAAATTGTTTTAATTAATTTATTTTTATTCTTTATTTTATTGTATGCGTTATCGTGATCATCATCATTGCTATTCCTGCCAAACGGAGTAAACAGGTCAATTAGAGACTGTATCCATCAAGCATTCAAATTAATTGTGTCAATAAAAATAATAATAATTTAGTAACAATTTACAAAACCACAAATAAAACAAACCCTTCTCATCATCATCACCATCACCATCATCATCATCATCACCATCATCATCCTCACCACCATCACCATCACCACCACCGCCACCATCACCACCATCATCATCACCACCATCACCATCACCACCGCCATCATCATCCCCACCATCATCATCACCATCACCATCATCATCATCACCACCGCCAACACCACCACGATGCAGACTTGAGATGACCGAGGTGGCGACAGGACTCATTGGCCTCTACAGCGACACTCCCGCTCTCCGAGAACGCGTCATGTTCCTGCAGCTGGGCGACCAGCCACTGCAAGCGCAGCAACTACAACAGCCGCAGCAGCTGCAACTACAACAACAACTTCAACAACAACAACAACAACTGCAACAACAACCGCAAATTCAGCAACAACAACAACAGTCCCAACATATTCAGGCTCAGCAACTGCATCAGCCACAACAACTTCACCAACTGCAACAACTTCAACAACCACACCAGCCACAGCAGCACCAGCTACAGAAAGGGGATGTCTACTACCCGGTGTACAGGGTGAGTCCCCCCTAACCACTCGCGCGCCAATTTGAAAAACCCAATGTTTGACAATATTTTGTATTGATACATTTATACATTTTTACTTTAATATTTAGTAAGAACATTTTAAAATATAAATAAATTATAATAACATTATTGATTAAATGTTTCTATTCAACTATAGTTTGAAAAACTCAAAAAGATAAACCAACAAAAACAAGATATTTTAAGACAAGTTGTTTAATTGATGGAGTCAATTACCCACTTAAGCACATAATCCTCCAACTACCACCCTTTGTTTTCGTCACAAATAACTTTCAAAATTACTTTTCAATATATATTTTTTTTGCTTTGATGTTAGAGCATATTTATGAGTTTATATTGTTCAAATATTTTTTTGTTTTTTTCTGTTTTCGATTTTTTGTGGTTTTTATATTTGCCTAAGAATCTCTTCAGTATTTGCCATTCAAAATTCATTTGATTTTCTGTAAAAAAAGAACACTTTGAACATTATACATACACATCAACACAACATACAAAAACACATATAAGAAACACATAAAAATAAAAACAACAACAACAACAACCAACAAACAACACCACACAGAACTCAAGTGGAGGCAATCTTTTTGTGACAACCTCAACAACAACTCCAGCAACAATTCCCCAACAATCCAGCATGTTTCTAACCCACCACAACAACAACATCGATGCCAATAATGCTGCAACAAACCACCAACAACAACAACTGCTGCTTCATTCTTTACAGCAACAACAACACCAGCAACACCAACAACAACAATACAACGTTACCACTGCTATCAGCACTACATGCCATAGCAACGCTTTAAACAGTGACCACAGCAACCAGCCAAACCACAACCACCATGACAACAACAACAACAACCACAACCACAACAACCACAACCCCAACAACAACAGCAACGACAAAAGCGTTCTCAGAGTCGTAATTGAAAACATGTTCTACCAAGTCTCTCTAGACAACTTGAAGCAGGTGAAAATGGGTGAAACAAAAATATCTTCAACAAATCATACATTAAACACAGTTTTATTTAAGTATATCTTTGAATTATACACATTTTTATTCAGATAACTGATTTTTAAATGCAAAATTATATTTTGCCATTCAAATTGTTTATTTATTTTGTTTTTGCAGATTTTTTCCAAGTACGGCACTGTCACCAAGATAATCACCTTCAGCAAAAACAGTAAATTTTTCTAGATAATAACACGTTAAACTAACACGTATTTTTAAAAATAAATTTTTATTTTTGTCATGACTTTGTCTTCAGATGCGTTCCAGGCGCTCATTCAGTACACAGAAACGTCGTCTGCTCAGGAAGCAAAAGCGGTCTGTGGGGCTAGAGAAGAGAGAGAGGGAGGGTTGAAAAAGTTGAATATGATTTCAAACCAAACTATCACTGCCCACTCAATTCATTCCTATCTTCCATCACCAATCACCCAAAAACCTCAATCCACACCTCACACCACACCTCACCACACCACACCACACCACACCTCACCACACCACACTTCACCACACCGCACCACACCACACAACACCACACCACACCACATCTCACCTCACCACACCACACTTCACCACACCACACCACACCTCACCACACCACGCTTCACCACACCACACCACACTTCACCACACCTCACCACACCACACCTCACCACACCACACCTCACGACACCTCACCACACCACACTTCACCACACCGCACCACACCACATCTCACCACACCACACAACACCACATCTCACCACACCACACCACACCACACCACACCACACCACACCTCACCACACCACACCACACCTCACCACACTACAGTCGCTGAACAGTCAGTGCATCTTCCCTGGCTGCTGCGTCATGCGGGTCGACTTTTCGAAGCTTCCGTCGCTCAACGTGCGCTACAACAACGACAAGAGCAGAGACTACACCGACTCGAGCCTCCCCTCGGGCGACATCAGTCCCGTCTCCTTCGGTGCGTCGCCGGTGCTCTATCACCCAGGTGAGGCGGTGGTCGGATCGAATGAAGAAAAACGGGAAGGCTTGGAAAGAGATGGGAAGGATGCTTCTAATGTGATCAAAGTTTAAATGTTTTAGAAAGAATGGATGGGGTGTTGGAGTGATGAGGAAGAGATTAAGAAGAGGTTTTCCTCAAAATAAACTCCAACAACAGCCGCCTCACTGGTGACTCCGGCCTACACGACCACGGTGAACATTCCTGGCATCGGACCTGCCCTTGCCTACTGTGCTCCAACCCATTCGAATCTAGGTGGGTCAATGATAATAACAACAATAATATACAATATTAAAACAATAATATTAATAAACGGTTTTAGATTTATTTAAATAGCAGATTTTTGAAGACTTTTTCAACTTTTTTCCGTCCAGGAAACCTTCCATACAACCCTATAGCCATTCCTTCCACCTCCCCCGGCCTACCCATGACGTCATTGGTGGGCGTCAGAATGCCCTGGTCACATGACCAAATGTCTGCTGTCCTATTGGTTACTAATCTACACGAAGAGGTGAGTGGATATGGTTGTGGATGATTGGTTGGAATGTTTGATTTGGGTTTTGAAGGGATGGAAGGTCGTTGCAGAGCTGAGTTAAATTTTTTTATTTAAGTTATAAGAGTTTAAATTTTAGAATTATGTTTGAAATAGTAGAAAATCTGCGAGAATATGATCAAATTCATGAATGGAAGAATTTGTATTTCGTGGTGAATGAATGGATGATGACTGTTGTGAAGATGAATGAATAAATTATTTCTCATTCGGAAAACATGGATGGATGTTTATATGAGTAGATTTTTTGATGAATGGATGGATGAATGGATGGATGAATGGATGGATGAATGGATGGATGAATGGATGGATGAATGGATGGATGAATGGATGGATGAATGGATGGATGAATGGATGGATGAATGGATGGATGAATGGATGGATGAATGGATGGATGAATAGGTAGATGAATAAATGGATGGATGAATGGATGGATGAATGAATGGATGAATAGATGGATGAATGGATGGAAGCTGAGTCATGCAGAATGAGTCAGAGATACCCAATTGATTCCGTTTCCAAGTTTTTATGTTATGGCTACTTTATGATTTATCTCTAATATTGCTTTTTATTATTATTATTATTATTATTAAAATCTTCTGATTTATATGATTGTTATTTATTCCAATCTATCTTTATGATTTATGATTATTCATCTTTCTCCCTGACTTGTTCATTCTTTTTTATGGGCGTACCCAGTCTCCATCTCCCTGTAACCTTCCTTCCATCTCCTCCTCCTTCCTTTTCTTCCTCCGAGTCTTTTTAGAGTAGTATAAAATTTATATTGCTGCAATTGCATTCTGAGTTCAATGATTATAGCGCTACATTTATTGTGAAAATATTTCTCATCAACAAACCCAACTGCAAGCGACGTTTTTAATGCCTCAAGATTGATTTTGGTTCAATTTAAGTGACTTTTGTGAAAATTAAAAATGATTTTTTTCAAAAACAAAAACTTAGTCACATTTTTTCATTCAAAGTTAATAAAAATATTAAATAATAAAAGGTCTTTAAATCATTTTTTATAGCCTTAAAGCTGAGTTAAAGAGCCTTAAGTCACAATCGTTATTACATTGTGGCTTACATCGGCTCAAACTTAAGCAATATTTAAGAAACATTTTATTCTAAAGTTTCAATATCTCTACGTTTCGTGTACAAATCACTGTGCCTTTTAAACTTGGACTTGCCATGCGAAACGTCTGCTAAGAGACTTCGTTCAAGATTTATTTGTACGAACGATTGAGGGAAACTGAAGGGATAAGTAGGAAATTGAGAAGATAAAAAAGATGAAAAAGATGGGAGGGGAGGAATATTGAATGGAGTGATAAAACACGTCACAAGAGAGATCATGGAAAGAACACACACTCACCCGCACAAACCCGCACACAAAACACACACACACAATTGCAAAGGCACACGAAGTATTCGAGGTACAACTTTAAATGCCCCAATCGCCATTGCGACGTGATGTTGTAGCGCTTCGTTTTGTAAAGAAAATAATTCATATAGCGCGCAACAGGCAAAGTCATAAAGGTGCTGGACGCATAAAACGAAGGCAAGGGCGCCTTTTACAACTGAACTTTTTTACGCAGTTCTTTAATTGTTCTAATACTGCCGCCTATATAATTCATTCTTCTGCTTCTTCAGGACAAAAGTTAAGTCAAGATCGGAGTGCTCATGATGATGATGATTCTGGTGGCGTGGTTGTGATTTTGAATATATGTAAATTATAGAAAATTAGTATCTTAAAAATTACTTCAAGAACATTTCGATTGTGAAAAAAGCTATTAATTCGTGTTTAAAGTGTGCAATTCCGATGTGTTTGTCAACCATGCACAAGACTGTTTGAACAGGAAACTAGATAAAAATATCGATTTTTAAAGAGATTTTGAACTATTTTTAAATTTATTTTATAAATATAACTTCATTTTTGTTGACTTTATTGTCTTCATGAACTTTTTCAGACTTTAAATTCCATAAATATTACGTTTGAAATATCGCAAGTATTCTCTTGTAACTCTAAACCAAAGTTTCGTGTTTTAATAAAATAAAAATAATAGCCCAAAAACAAAATAAATAAATATATATTCATTATCCACATTTGAAAAATAATTTTTGTATTCATTTTTGCAAAAATAAAAAAGAAAATGGATCGAACGTTTAGGACTGACAAACCAGTTTTATTTCTTCTTTTCCATAATTCATCTATTAAAAAACAAACATGGAAGTTTCATGGCAAACAAATTAAAGGGACAAAAATCAAAGTAATGAAGCGACGCTTTAATTTTTCATTGAAGCGTAGGTATGGGAAGGTCAAAACACAAGATTGAAGAAAACAAAAAGGATTGTAGAAATGAAATAGAAAAAAGTAATTGAAATTAAACTAACAAATCAGACTAAAACGAGGGAATCACACAAATAAGACTTTTTTAAAAAGCAAAAACTTTTTTTTAAAAGCAAACACTCGAAAACGCAGAGACACGAACAAATACAAAGGGACATCAAGGCAAAGGCACACACCAGTACAAGGAGACATCGACGCACGCGGACTTAATAGGGGCTTAATGAATGCGTCAGAATGCATAAGAGAGAATCCTATATAAACCCGCACTGCCATCTTAATTATACACGCCTGTGCAAACATACAGACACACGTACAGACACACATATAAACACACATACCACCCCACATACAGACACACATTTAAACACACATACCACCCCACATACAGACACACTTACAGACACACATACAGATATACATTAGACGTATATAAACTTAGAAATGCAAACAAATAAGCACATATAACAGAATCAAAAGACGTGTGCACACAGTCGCAAAAATCATAACTCACTAAATCATAGTAAAAAAAACTCACTTAAATACATACAAACATATACAAACCCACACACACACCAACAAATACACACACACACCAATACTTACACGCATAAAAACACACACACACACACACACACATCAAACAGAAGCTATTTATTCAGTTATAGATAGTTATGATTACTTGCATCTGCATTAAGCCCCTGCGTATGATGGTAGTTTGGTGTGATTGTTTGACTGACGTTGTGGAGTTGTTTGTGTGTTTGTTTGTGTGGTTGTTTGTATGCTTGTTTGTATGGTTGTTTGGGTGGCTGTTTGTGTGCTTGTTTGGGGTGGTTGTGGGTGTTTCCAAAAAATATAGAAAAATAATGGGAAGTTGGAGACACCAAAATTGGGTTGCAGCAGTGTTGGGTTGGATGGGGAAGATGGGTGGTTTTTATGAAATGAATTTTAGAAATATATTTGAACAGTTTTTAATGACTTTTACCCAAATAAAAATATTTTTTACGCATTCCAAAATATATTTTAAAAAAGGGTTTCAAATTGATAAAACTAATGAAAGTAGACGTAATAAATCAGCAAAGAACATCGCTAAAAACACTAGAAAAGTTGGCAGCATTATACAAGCGGTAATGACATCCGAAAATATTCCGACGAACCCGCTTATTGAAAACGACACAAAAGACTCTGATTCACGCAGAGATTATGCCGCCAAATATCAGATCGGCAGGGTATTGCACTATATAAAGTCACTACTTTTAAATGAAACGCGCTAGATAAATTCATTTTTTATACAAAATTCTTTATATAAATGATTAAGGTGTTTTAATCGCCAATGGATGAATATTTCATCGTCAATCCAAAAACTGAAATTGTTATTGCATTTAAAATTCACCAACCACCTCTCCAACCATCACACTACCATCCCCACTACTCCAACCACCACATCACCACCACATCACCACTACTCCAACCACCACAGCTGGTCACCCCGGATTCTCTGTTCACTCTTTTTGGTGAGTGTTTTCTACTCATTAAAATAGTTTATACAAAAATAGATAAAAATTAAATGATATAAAATGTAATAAAATAACTATAACAACTCAAACGATATAAAAATATTGTAAATTAATTATAAAAAGAAAAAAAATAAATTTATTTTGAAATTGGAAGCAAAATCTTTAATTAAAGCAACAAAATCGATCGGTAAGGCGTGTACGGAGACGTGACAAGGGTGAAGATAATGTTCAACAAGAAGGACAATGCTCTGGTACAGTTTTGTGACGGGAGCCAAGCCCAGTTGGGTGAGTATGTGTGGGTGGGGAGTGGGGTAGGAGTAAAGCAGATGGTAGATGTGGTTGGTGGGTGAGTGGTTGGTGGGTGAGTGGTTGGTGGGTGAGTGGTTGGTGGGTGGTGGTTGGTGGGTGAGTGGTTGGTGGGTTAGTGGTTGGTGGGTGAGTGGTTGGTGGGTTAGTGGTTGGTGGGTGAGGGGTTGGTGGGTGAGTGGCTGGTGGCTGGTGAGTGTGTGTGTGGTGGTGGTTGGTGAGTAGGTGGTTTTGTGGTTTGTGAGTAGTTGAATCAAGAAAATAGGTATTGTATTATAAATAAAATTATTTTAAAATAATATCAATTTCCACCACCCTCATCTTTCTTGCTTGCAGCTCTGAGTAACCTGGACAAGGTGGTGTTGTGGGGCAGAGTGATGAAGGTGGCCCTTTCCAAACACTCCATGGTCCAGATGCCAAAAGAGGGTCAACCGGTGGGTAGATGGGGATGATTGTGGACTTACTTTTAAGTTTATTCGTTTATTTCAACATTAATTTTCTTTTTTTTAAATTTCATCCAACTCCATCCCTCTCCCATTCACCAGGACTCCGGTCTGACTAAAGACTACACCAACTCAAGTCTGCATCGCTTCAAAAAACCCAACTCCAAGAACTACAACAACATTTACCCTCCCTCCTCCACCCTCCACCTCTCCAACATCCCGTTCGCTTTGTTCTTCTTGTCTTATTTTAATGTAGTTTTCTTTAATTATTTTTACATTTCTATATGCTTCTTTAGCACCATTTTGTCCATTTTTTGCAAAACACTATTTCTACAACCGTCTTGTTGCCAACAACTACCACCTTAACCATCATCATCATCTTCACCATCATCATCATCACTATATTCATCATCATACTCATTATCACCATCATCATCATCACTATATTCATCCTCATCCTCATCATCATCATCACCATCATCATCATCATCACCATCATCATCATCATCACAGTCCCTCCAGCACCTCAGAACAGCTGATGCAACTCTTTCGTCAGTTTGGAAACATTGAAGGATTCAAGTTCTTCGAGTCAGTCATGAATATTCAACATATATTTGTTTTAGTTTAATTAATTAATTATTTTTAAAACTTTTAAATACTATCATAATTAAAAAATTGAACGCTTAAATTAAATCATTGAATTTCTGTCCAACCAATACATTTAAAGATTCTAAACACTGAATATGGATGATTGATGAATATTCAATGAGTTTCATTCATACTAATGAGCCTTCTCATGAATATTAACAAGCAGGACTGACCACAAGATGGCGCTGGTGCAGATGAGCTCGGTCGAGGAAGCTGTCGTCTCGCTCATTGTTGGTGTTGTTGTTTTTGTTTTTGTTGTTGTTGCTGTGGTTGTTGTTTTTTTGTTGTTGATTAGTTCTATTTCTACAAGTAATTATAGCATTTTTTGTTTTATTCGTTGTGGTACAAATTGTTGTATAAGTTGTGTTCGCGCCAACAGAAGTTGCACAACTACCAACTGGCCGAGACCTCCCACTTGAGAGTCTCTTTCTCCAAATCCACCATTTCTCCTCCCTTCTCTCTTCCCCCCTTCCTCCACCACAACAACAACAACAATATTAATAAACTCGGAATTAATAATAATAACAAAAATAATATTAATAATATTAATAATAATAATGTTAATGTTAATGTTGGAGAAGCTGTGGGTGGTTATGGAAAAGAAGTTGATGAAGATAGTGATGATGGTGGTGATGATGATGGTGGCAATGATGTTAATGACGGTGATGATAATGATGAGGATGCTAATTGTTGCTCAGAAGGCACTGGACGGGGTTTTGTGAACTACAACAAACACAGCAATGATGATGATGATTCCAAAAATTACAGTATGGAAAACAAAACCAATAATAATATTAAAAGTAATCATAATATTAACAATAATAATAATAATGTTGAAGAGATTCATGAGGTTTGAAGGAAGTATCAAACACAAAGTATTGCGTTGTTGTTAGTCTCAGTAACGTTTTGTTGTTGTTTCAAATCAATAGTTGTTGCTTTCTTTTGTTAAACTGAAAGTCGATATAGCTCTTCATGAATTCAATTTAACTTGTTTTAATTCTTGTTTTTATGAAAGGGAATTGGATTATTGGTTTAAATGGCAATGCAATTAAGCCCCACCAAAAATGTCATCTGCTATGATTTTGTGTGTTTGAGTGTGTGTTTCCAGGGAGTGAGTATGTGTGTGTGAGTGTGTGTTTACAGGGAGTGAGTATGTGTGTGTAAGTGTGTGTTTACAGGGAGTGAGTATGTGTGTGTGTGTAAGTGTGTGTTTCCAGGGAGTGAGTATGTGTGTGTAAGTGTGTGTTTACAGGGAGTGAGTTTGTGTGTGTAAGTGTGTTTACAGGGAGTGAGTATGTGTGTGCAAGTGTGTTTTTACAGGGAGTGAGTGATCTATGCAATCTGAGAGCTTATCGATTTTCTATCAACATCTTGAAGTAATTAACCGAGCTAAAGAAGGAGAAGAGGAAAAAGAAGAAGATGATGAAGAAGATGAGAATGAAAAAGATGAGAATGAAGAAGATGAGGATGAAGAAGATGATGATGAAGAAGATGAAGATGAAAATAAAGAAGATGATTAAAAGAATAAAAAAGAAAGTAGAAAAAGTAAATCTGGAAAACCATTGAGACTTGATAACTATAATGATTCAAAAACTGACTATGCTGCTGAAGATGATGATGATGATAATGATGATGATGAAGATGATGACGAGAAAAAATCAGATACTCCTGATGACGATACCCGCCTCTGATTCACGAATTTCCAACAACATTTAATGCGACATTCAAGAAGCATAAATTTTAATTTTTAAATCTTTCCATACCGCCGTTCACTGACGACATCAATGATATCACATTAAACCATCTAAAACGCCAATAAAATTTATGCTAAAAATTAAGCGATTCGATGATGTAAATGCGACTTGTAAATATATATTTTAATGATTTTTAATTAATTTATTTATTCACTTATTTATTTACTTTCAATTGATCATACAATCCAAAGTTAATTAGATCTAATTATTCAATAATTGGGTAGTTTATTATTTACTTAGTCATTAATTCGATCTTGGATGAAGCAAATTAAAATCAAAGATGGATCTAGAGAGGCTGCAGCCACTCAATCAGCGCCATAATCTAAGTTAATTGAAAACATTCAATTCGATTGCACAAACCTCCCGCATTCACATCCTTCATCCCGTATATTTTTGATAATTTTTCGACAATTTTATTTTTAGTCTTTTGATCGATTTGTTTGAAACGTTCGCTTTTTCGAGCACACTTTCATTGGTCCCCTTAATTAATGATTGTTTTATCTTTGCTACATTTTGTTATCTTCGTTATATTTGTTAACATCGTGTTGCATTCGTGACTTGTTACAGCCGATCATTCAACATTTTTAGTGAATTGCAATAGAGACTAACCTCATGTACCTCTTTGACGATGCATTAAACAATATTTCAATTAATTTTTTAATCATTTAGGTTAAATGAATTTCGTTTCAAATGAACTAATTAATGACTTATAATTGACGTTAATTAAGTAGCTAACTGCTTATTCGCCTTTTCCACTGGCGTCCTAGAATCTGTGGCTTTTTTGTGTTTCGTTTTTACGGTATACCCTTGGACTTATGCGGTGTTTGAACCGCTCACCAGTCCTCAAAACACCACAGTACCCATTTGCATTTACCTAGCGCCTCACTCTTTTTAATGTTCATTTTGAAGACTCAACACCACAACCCTTTATTTTGACTACGCGTTTGGACGCTTTATTTGTGGCTTCTCCTTTTGACGTTTTTATCGCGTTTTTAAGATTTTTTTTGTTTTTTTGGCATTTCAGTTCCAACTGATGCAACTAGCATATGCAATTTTTTATCCATTTTTGTCTTCGAGACTCCTTCTGTAAGTGCATAATCCACTCTCCAATCCAAGTTAATAACTCAACCAAAAACACACATTAACAACAAAAAAAGAGCAAAAAATCATTTTTTTAATTCTCAAAAAACTGGTCATCTTCACAGCAAGAACACATCAACAAGATTCGAACGAAGACTTTCTTTATTTTTGCGTATGACCCACAGATCAGCAGCCGATGCTTAGTTTTTCTGCATTAATTAGGACTTTCTTCAAGGCTCCGAGTTTGTTTTTCCTTGTTAGAAAAATTGATTTTCTTCTTTTTAAAACGCCATTTAGTCATTTTGGAATATCATTTATTGAAATTTAAATATAAATTTACTACAAAATAATGTTTAAATGAATTATATATATTATGTATGCAAAGACAAAAAAAACAGAAATAAAAAAATCAAATAAGCAGCATATGCATAGAGACATAAAAAATGGAAAAACGTTTTTATCACTCGTCTCTTGACTTTGTGAACCATTGTGACCCATTTCACGCTTGACTCCTTAGCGGGTGTGGAGTTCTTTTAGGCCATGATTCTCAACGTTATTAAATTAATTTAATACATTTTAATTAAATTTTAGATGCTAAATAAATAATTTATTCATTTTATTAGTGTGTATATTTTAAATATTATTTAAATCGTATGCAAATTATTCCTTTTTTGTGTTCTAAAATGCTCTAGTAACTTGTAGGCAGACTTTAATGCGATCAGAAGCTTTCAAATATTTATTTATATTAATAAATTAAATTACTCAAAATATGCATTTAAATACAATAACAACCAATGGATCGGCAAGGAATAATGCGGCATATTGTCTTGTGTTCTGTTAGGGACTCGAGCGATCGTTTCGACTTAACTGATGTTTCTTTCGTTCCTCTTTTATTCGTTTTCAAATAAGTAGTGATGATGATGATGATAGAAGAAGAGGAGGAAGATGAGATGGGAAAGAAGAAAGAGTAAATGATGATGATGATGATGATGATGATGCTAATCTACCTATATAGTCCTTGTAACATTTTCTATATTTTTGAGAGTGTACATAGCATTTACGACAAACGAACGATATTAAACGCTATATAAATGACTATATTCCATCTGAGATGACGAGGATGAATATGCTGATGATGATGATGAAGATGGTGATGTCGATGATGATGATGATGATTATTAATGAACTACTTTACAATTTCGTTTTTCTGCAGTTGTCCACCATCCACCACTCCATCCTCCCCATTCCATCGATAGCAAGTGATTGATTTATCCATTCTTGAATAGAATTCATGCATCCACTCATTCATTAATGCCAACCCATTTTACAATGAATTCCTCAACCATTCCCTCCATCCCATCGTGCCATTCCCTCCCATCTTTATCCAATCTACCGATCACTTATTCACCAAATTCACCACTAAATAGCAATCAATTCACCACGAATTAACAACCAATTAACTAATAATTGACCACCAATTCACCCCCAATTCAACACCAATTCACCCCCAATTCACCATCAAAAATTCACCAACCTCCTTTTGAGACTTCTCGTCGACTGCTGCGTCAGTGAATGATGACGTGTTGTTGTTCTTGTGAAGATCGACATTCTTACTTGTTTCGACTTTATTAAATATTTTAAAATCCAGTTTTCATTTTTTAAACTCCAATTATTATTAAAATTAATATGCTTTATTTCTCATATTTAAGATAAATGAGATGATTCCTATATCTAGTTTATCCACAGTAAAACCAAGTAATTTTCCAAACAATCCATTACTTTTTTTTGGACAAAATTATTCTGAAAAGTAATATAACACACAGTAAATCAGAGTTTTCAAAAAACTCATAAATGGAAACGGGAGAAAATCGTGAAAATAAATTCAAACTCTAAGTTTTCGACCAAAAGAAACGAACTCCATACGAGAAGGCGTATTGTCGATACAAAAATAGTTTGAGAAAGATAGAATCGATTTTTGTGTCCGAACATTTGGAGTAGTACTCACCGCTGAGATCAGTGAAAGAAAACACCAACACCAACATCAAACATAGAAACAGTAAGCCATTTGCCCGGCAGAAAATGGAAGCTTCTGAAACACCACCAAGCTTCCCCCACTTTTGCCAAATCCTCAGAATGTTTCACATCCATCAGTTTACTTTTATTCCTCGCATCATCCTCACTCTCTCTACTCCCCACAATTTCTTCCATCCTCCACACCCACCCTCTCCACCCTCTCCACCCTTCCTTCCCTCCAAATATCAACCAGCCACCACCCTACACCTCTTCTTCTTCTCCACCAGCGCGTTGATGTGCAGACGGCCAGCACTGCCCCTCAGCTCAGCCTCTAGCGTGCCAGCGTCAATGTCTTCTGTCAAGTCAAAGTTTCGTTGTACACTCACCTGTTTGGAAGGGGGGTGGATGAGTGGATTGGTGGATGAGTGGATGAGTGGATTGGTGGATTGGTAGATGGGTGAATGAGTAGATGGGTGGATTGGTGGATGGGTGGATGAGTAGATGGGTGGATGGGGGGATTAGTAGATGGGTGGGTAGATACATGAATGAATAAATGACTGAGTGGGTGCATGGATGACCACAATCACTATCACAATCACAACCACCATCAGTCCTCCACCTTGGAAGAGTGTCCTTCCTTCTTCACCACCTTGCACGCATCCACCACCAGAGACTTTCCTTCCATCCGTACTGTGACGTCATCCGCCTCGTAATCAGGTCCCAGCTGGGAAAGGAGGAATGGAGGAGGGGAGAGTTGATGGGTGGAAGGGAAGAATGGAGGAGTTGATTGGATGAGTGTGGGTAGGGGCTGTTGGGATGAATGGTGGAAGAATGGGAAAAAAGAGTTGAGAGGTGGATGGAGGAGGGAGCATGAGAAGGTGGAACGGAATGAAACTATATGAGACTACATAAAGCAACATCTTCTCATCATCTCACCTCCATCACCAGACTCATCTTCCTGACGCCTGTTGCATCAGCCGAGTAGATGATGGTGTCCAGAGGGAGGGAACCAGAGGCAGACGTATCAGCAGACATACAATTGACCGTCCTGTTGGCATGACAACCCGAAGCTGCTGTGTTGCTGGATGCTTGGTTGCTGTTGTTTGGAAGGGTGGCAGCGCATGGAATAGAGTTGGAAAGAGTTGAGTTGTCGTGGAGGCTGCCTGAGTCAGGATGGAGAGAATGTGATGGAAGGATGGGTGGGTCGGATGGATGGATGGATGGAGAAGTGGAGGAAGGGTCGGGTGGAGGGATGGAAGGAGGGATGGATGGAGAGGTTGATAAAGGACTGGATGATTGTTTGGCCTCAATGGTGAGGATGCCTTCGTTGGTGAAGAAGGAATGCAGTGCTTCAGGCTTCACGTGTGATGGCAGTTTTACCTACAAATGAAAAAAACTTCTCAAATTATTTTTCTTTGCCAATAAATCTAACGCAAACATTAAATAGACAATTCAAAAGCAACCCACCCCTCATCCATCGCTCACCTTCCGGTTAAACTCCTTGACATTTCTGGCTCCATCGAAGACCTCCTCCTTTCTGGCGCTCACTCCCAGCACCTCTTCCTCGCACGTGACCGAGATGTCATCGGCGTTGAAGCCACGGAGGTCGAAACTGACGCTGAATGGTTTGCCGCTGTGGTCTTGACTGTTTTTGATGTGTGTGCGTTTTAGGTGGAGAGTTATTGTAATGAAGAACAACATATGGAACACTATCTACAGCCTCAACAACACAAACAACATCATTCACAACCACAACATCACCAACTTCACCTCCATCATCTCCACCACCACCATCAGTACCAACCCAACCCTACCACCATCAGCACCAACCCAACCCCACTACCATCAGCACCAACCCAACCCCACCACCAGCAGTACCAACCCAACCCCACCAGCACCACCAACCCCACCACCACCAATTCCACCACCACCATCAGTACCAACCCAACCCACCACCATCAGTACCAACCCAACCCTACCACCAGCAGCTCCAACCCAACCCCACTACCATCAGTACCAACCCCACCACCACCACCACCACCACCACCACCACCAGCACCACCACCACCAGTACCAACCCAATTCCTAGAGAAGCACAATCTCCCAAGGAAGTATCGGAAGTGGTGATGGAGGTGGTGATGGTGGGAGAAGCCTTTGATGATCTCCCACTCCAACTACTAGTACTGCAGTTGAAGCGTTATTTTTTTCAAAACTATTTTATATCGCAATTAAAAAACCATTTTTTCCTAATAATATTCAAAAACCAACTTTTCCTGAATTAAAAACTTTAAAATAATGACTAATTCTCAAAAACCATCACCTGGGTCCTAGTATCCTGCCAAAAAGATCATCATCACAACCACTCCTGAATCCGAATCTCCTCAAATCATCGTCCAGTTGTCTGGTGACGTCAAGCATGAGACTTTCGGTTCTTTGGTTCAGCGAGTCTGGCTTGTCGGCCACTACTGCCACTCTGCGCATGTCTGTAACAAGACGGTCAAACTTCTGCGTTAGTCGTTCTATGGTGTTGTGCTTGATGTTGTTGTTGTTGTGATAATGTTGGTCTTTTTGGTGTTGTTGTGTTTTTTGTGGCGTTTTTGTTGTTGTTTTAGGAAGTGGTTTTGTGATTGAAGTTTAATTTTTTGTTTTTAATGTTGGTGTTAATGTTTTATTGCGGTTGCTTCTTTATTTCTTCTTGTTTTGTTGTTGTTGTTCTTGCTATGTTCTTATCTAGTATTTATTTTATTTGTTGAAATAACTTTCAAAACCACACCAAGAGTCTGTTGGGCTCCCTCCGTACTTGAAATTATTTCAGAAGTCCAAGATCAATTGAACACAACGCTAACAACTACACGATTTGAGTAACCTTTTATGACATTTGCCTTCACTGAAGATTCTTTGTACCATCAATCATTTGTTCGTAACATATACTAAACATAACCGTCATCGCAACCACTCACACCAATCTTTTCCACTCTTTCCAGCTACCAAGCTTATCAGGAAATATATAGAGCTGGTTTTATCTTTTGCAATATATGTATAACAATACAAAATTATCTTGTATATCAAATAGTATACGTACATACATGTATTTTTATATATGTACGTATGTAAATGTGTGTTTATGTATGATTCACTGATAATTCTAAAACAAACTTTGCAGCAGCAGCAAGATTATAAAAGAAACAAATAAAAACTAATGAAAAAAATAGCAAAATTGATGAATAACACATATGCATTGAAACAATATATAATTTTATAAACGTGTATTTGTTTATATGTTAAAAACAAAAATATGTATGTTTTCTTAATCGCATGAAAGGAATAGATGTTGACAATTGAGATGCACTGATGAAGAAGCTGGTTCTTTAGTGCTCAGGTGGCTTGAGAGCTTTTCATGCTAGTCATTCCCATTTCTGCAATCACCCCGTGGTATTTAATATTTTTAAAGTTTATCAGATGAAATATTGGTGAAGTTAGATTAGATGTTTATTTTTCTTATAATTTAATTTGTAGCTTTAAATTATAACCTGTTGAACAATATAATATTTTTCCATTTATATGAAACTATTATTATAATTGTTTAATTCATTTTGTCATATTTGAGTAGTTTTAAGCTTTTATCATACAATTATATTAATTCATTTTCTAATTTTTATTTTAGTACATCTCTTCATATTTTCTAGCGCTAAATGCGCATGGCGGATTTTGTTGGATGCCATTCGAGTTGATTTTGAATATTAGCGAGTCAATTATAAAAAGATTTTAGGTTTTACAAGATGAATCTTATTGAAATTTTAGAGAAAACTGTTTCTCCAGGTGAAATCATAAAAATATTGTTTATTACTAATTTTTCAAAATCACGCCGGGGTTTAGCCGCCCATTTTCCAAGGATTTACATAAAATATGAATTTATAATTTTAATAATATTCATAAATAACTACATATCTCCAATTTTCATTTTGTATTTTTCTTCTATAATTTCGCTTAACTTTTCTGTGTACGTCTGAGCAGACAAGAATGAACTGGAGACGGCCCAACACTACCTCGAACAAGCCACTCAACACAATCTGGTTACCCTCCTTCGTCTCAAAAATCACTTTCCCATCATTTTCCCATTAAAAACCCACAAAATTACCATGACCAACAACTCTCACACCCACACAATCTTCCCAACCATCCAAACCCCACTCAAAATCATCCCCACAGCCTGCCCTTCTTAAAGAGCTCTCAGACGTTCTGAAGCATGGCAGCAACAGCGTAGTGGCGCGGATGCAGGCTGGTCTGCAACTCAAGAATGCCCTCTACTCCAAAGACTCAACCGTCCACCAAACATACTCCCAACGCTGGCTCGCCTTCCCGGAAGAGCTCAGAAACTACATCAAACAGAATGTTCGTTTGCGTCCAATGCCTGAATAGATGAACAAACTGCATACCATATATACCCCATAGCTTGCTTGCCCTTCAATACATTGTGATTATTAATTAAGTATTTGCTATATCAATCTTATCAGTTCGTCTCTATTCAATACTTTATGATGAAACATCACCCACTAATCATTTTGTAATTCCAAACGGAAACTATTAAAAGCCTCCAAGTTCCTTCACACACACACATCCACCCACTCACACATCCACACACACACATCCACCCACTCGCACATCCACACACACACACATCCACCCACTCATACATCCACAAACACACATCCACCCACTCACATCCACACACACACATCCACCCACTAATCATTTCATAATCCAAAATTGAAACTATTAAAAGCCTCCAAGTCCCTTCACACACACACATCCGCACACTCACACATCCACCCACTCACACATCCACACACACACACATTCGCCCACTCTACTCCTTGCCACTCACACACAAACAGGTCTTAGACACACTGGGCTCTGAGGTGATGCGGCCCAGCAGTGCAGCCCAATGTGTGGCGTACATCGCGTGCACTGAACTGCCCCATGGTCTGTGGTCCGAACTCATGTCCATCCTCTGTAATAATGTCACTAAGGTAGTGTGGAAGGGGTGGGGGTTAGGGTAGGGTGGTGGTGGTGGTGGTGGTGGTGGTGGTGGTGGTGGTGGTGGTGGTGGTAATGATAGTAGCTGTGATTGCTGCAGTGGTCATTCAATTGGGTGAGTCTAATTGCAGAAAACTTTATTAAAATGCTCCCAAAACTACATGTTTTAATACATTCCTACAATTTTAGAAATACTATATCTGTGAACCAATTAAAACTAAACCTAATTAAATAGTTAATTAATCAATTAATGTCCAATTAAGTTCCAAGCCACACCACCTCCAAACAGGTCGACAGCTCTGAAATGCTGAAGGAGTCTTCATTGGAGGCCATTGGTTACATCTGCCAGGATATCGTGCGTTCTTAATCATTATCATTATTAGTAGTATTTTTGAGTTTTAGTATTTTAATGTATTTGGGATTATTTTCTTTTAATCACTTTTCTCTTCATCTTAAGTACCATCATTATCATCAATCTCATGATCGTTATCATCACCTCCATTGTAATCGTCATCATCACCGCCTCACACAGGACCCAGAACTCTTACAGAGCATGTCCAACGGCATCTTAACAGCCATTGTGCATGGGATGAAGAAGGAAGAACCAAGGTGGGTGGGGATGCAGTGAGATAGTGTTGGATTGGGATGGAGGGAGAATCGATTGAGGGGATGGGAAGGTGCATTGTGTTTAGTAAAGGAAAGAAGTAAGAAACTGAGAGGGGAGATCATCATCATGAGCAATAAAGTGGGTATAGTAATCGTCACCCCCCTCATCATCACCACCACCACCACAGCAACCACGTCAGACTGGCAGCCACCAACGCCCTCCTCAACTCACTCGAGTTCACCAAGGCGAACTTTGGAGTTGAGGTTCGTCTTCTCAGCCACTCTTTTGCCGGCAAAAAAGACTTTTCACTCTTCAATATTTTTTAAAAATTTTCTAAAAAATCATTTTCACTAAAGTATATTAACAAATATCCTAAAAAATCATTTTCACTAAAGTATATTAACAAATATCCTAAAGAATCATTTTCGCTAAAGTATATTAACAAATATTCTAAAGAATCATTTTCACTAAAGTATATTAACAAATATTCTAATGAATCATTTTCACTAAAGTATATTAACAAATATTCTAATGAATCATTTTCACCCCAATTTTTTTCGACTAAAAAATGTAAACCCCCTCTTTCCCGCCATGGCGTTCAAACCACTGCAGTCTGAGCGTCACTTCATCATGCAAGTGGTGTGTGAGGCGACGCAGTCAACCGAGGTGCAAGTCAGGGTGGTCGCGTTGCAGTGTCTTGTGAAGGTGGGTTGGTGGCTATGATGAGCAGAGGTTTAAAAAGGGTGTAGTTAGTGATTTTTGTGTGTTTTTGTGTAGCTTTTGATGTTTCGATGTTTTCATGTTTATTCTTCACGCATTCAGATCATGAGTCTCTACTACCAGTACATGGAACACTATATGGGACCAGCACTCTTCGCTGTGAGGAGGGGGGGGGAAGTTGGGTGGGTGGGTGATGAGGGGGCATTAATTTCATCATCAAGCCCACTCTATCCCACAAATCACCCCATTGCACCAACCAACCCTCCCTCCCCCACAGATCACCTTAGAAGCCACCAAGAGCAACATAGAACAGGTTTCCTTGCAGGGCATCGAGTTCTGGTCCACGGTGTGCGACGAGGAGGTCGACCTGGCTATCGAGGCGGCCGAGGTGGGTGGTGGTGGGGGTGTTTGTGGGTGTGGTTAGGTACATCCACTCTAACCACTACAATTAAATCATTCACCACTATAAGCTCTTTTCAGCCAACTCCCACATCCATCCCTCGTCCAACTCTTCCCTCCCCTTTCCCCTCCTCTCTCCCCTTCCCTCCCCTTCTCTCTCCCCGCCTCTCTCCCCTCCTTCCCTCCCCTCCCCTCTCCTCTCCCCTCCTCTCTCCCCTCCTTCCTTCCTCGCAGGCAGAGGAACAGGGCAGACCGCCAGAGCGCAGGTGCCAATACTACGCCCGAGGAGCCCTACAGTACCTGGTGGCCATCCTCACACAGACCCTCGCCAAACAGGTGGGTGGGTGATTGGGTTGGTGAGATGGGGATGAGAGGGTGCAATGGGTGGTGAGGGATTGAGTGTAGGTGGGTGGGTGATGTGGGTTGGGGAGGAGAGGGTGAGATGGGTGGTGTGGATTGAGTGTAGAGTAGGGGATAGGTAGCTAGGTGGGTGAGGAGAGGGTGTAGGTTAGGGGATAGGATTGCGTCGTTGGGGGTTGGTTTTAAGTTCCTCTCTAAAAATTATCACCACACCCCAACCAACTCCAGCCTTCCGACCACCCCATTCCAACTTCACCCTCAATAACACACACACACACACATCCAACCAACCACACCAACCAACCAACCACACCAACCAACCAACCACACCAACCCATCCAGGAAGAATACGACGACGACGACGAGTGGAAGCCGTGCAAGGCGGCAGGCGTGTGTCTCATGCTACTCGCCACGTGCTGTGAGGATGCAGTGGTGCCGCATGTACTGCCCTTCGTCACTGAGAACATCAAGAATGCCGACTGGAAGTGGAGGGATGCTGCCGTCATGGCGTTCGGTCGGTTAGGGGTTGGGGTGGGGCTGTGAGGAGATCATGGTAGGGTAGTGGGTAGTTGTAGAATGGGGGTTAGGTGTGAGGGAGTGTTTATAGGGAGTGAGGTGATGGTGAGTGTTTTGTGGGTGGTAGTGGGAGGGATCAAAGTCTTTATGAGTGTTTGATGGGTGGCACAAAAAAGTGTCATACCATCTCCAACCCTCTCCCCACCCAAATCAAACCAGGTTCAATCCTCGAGGGCCCGCGACAAGAGACCCTCAAGCCCATCGTGGAGCAGGCGATGCCCACCCTGATCGAACTTCTCAAGGACCCCTCCATACCCATCAAGGACACTTCCGCCTGGACCGTCGGCAGGATTTGTGAGATCATCCCCGAGGCTGTGCGTGCTTCCTTGGGGGGTGTTTTGGGTGGTTCCTTGGGGGGTGTTTTGTGCGGGGCTCGCTTTTCATTTGGGTGGGGTGCGTTGTTTTTTTTAGATGGACTTTGTTTAGTTTTGGGGAAATTGTTTTTGTGTGTGCGTTAGAAAAATAGTTTGAAATGTATTATGCCTATTTTGTTGGTTTTATTTTTTGTGAATATGTATTTTATCATATCTTTTATGTTAAATAAATGAAAAATGGACTAATAGTTATAGTGCTAGTAATGATAGAATCATCATCATGACCAACCACCCCGCAGGTAATAAATGAGAATTATCTGAAGCCTCTGTTATGCGCCATGGTGGAGGGCTTGAGTGCTGAGCCTCGAGTGGCCGCGAACGTCTGCTGGGTGAGTGGTGCATGGTGTGGGTGGTGCAGGGGGTAGGAGTGGTGCTGGGTGTGGGTGGTGCACGGTGTGGTTGGTGCACGGTGTGGGTGGTGCACGGTGTGGGTGGTGCAGGGTGTGGCTGGTGCAGGGGGTAGGAGTGGGGGTGTGGTGTAAGTGGCACTGGGTGTGGGTGGGGCAGGGTGAGTGGTGCACGGTGTGGGTGGTGCAGGGGGTAGGAGTGGGGGTGTGGTGTGTTTTAGCTGTGACGTTTAGATTCATCTTTTTGTTTTTGGCATAATGGAGCAATATAAGGATCTTCCATCCATCATTCATCCTTCCATCCATCATCACCACTCTTTCATCTCTCCACCACCACCACTCCCCTCCCCTACCCCCCTCCAGGCTTTTTCTTCTTTAGTGGAGGCGGCTTACGAGACTGTGGAGAGGGAGGGCGGTGTGGTTGAGACGTTCACCCTGTCCCCCTACTTTGAACCCATCGTCCAACAACTCCTCGAGACGACCAACAGGTGGATGGGGGGGTGTTGGTTGCATGGTGGTGGTGAAGGGTGGTGGGAGAGGGGTGATATTACGTTGTAGTGGGGGGGGGGAGAATGGTGCTTGTGTGGTGAGAAGCGGGTATAGTATATTGAGAGTTGACTTTAAAATGGTAGCCTCCTACTATAGTGTGAGCTTTTTGTAGCAATCACCATCAGCACTCCATCTATTTCAACCTCCTTCACCACCACCCCAATCCATTATCCATTGTCACCCCTATCCCATTCATCACCACTCCACCACCCCATCCATCATCCCTTCACTCCACCAATGCCATCCATCACCACTCCACCACCCCACCCATCACTCCATCCATCCCATCCTTGACCACGACCCACCCACCCTTCACCCAGAGAGGATGGCACAAGGTACAACCTGCGAGGGGCAGCTTACGAGGCCCTCATGGAGATGGTCAAGAACAGCCCTAAGGTGGGGGGTCGAGATGGTGGTGTTTGTGTGAGGGAGGGTGGTTGTAGCGTGCGTTGATGGTTGTGTGGAACGGTTGTGTGGATTAATTGTCGTTGTGTTGGTTGTGCTGGTTGTGCTGGTGGCTGTGGGGTTGTAGTGGTGGTTGTGTGGCTTGATGGTTTCATCTATCCATCATCAACCTTTCACATCCATCCATCCATCCCTCACCACCTTGACCACCACCCACCCACCACAGGACTGCTACGCCACAGTACAACGAACCACAATGACCATTCTTGAGAGACTGCAGCACGTACTACAAATGGAGGTTAGTGCTTGAGGTTGGGGAGGGGGAGGGAGGGGTGGGTGGGTCGTTAGGGGTTGAGGTTGGGAGGGGGGTAGGTGGGTCGTTAGGAGTTTAGGTTGGGGGGGAGGAGAGGGAGGTAGGTGGGTTGTTAGGGGTTGAGGGAAAGAGGCTTGATGATGAGGAGCGTTATTATTACTTGATTGCAAGAAAAACTAATGGGATTTGATTAAATTTCATGGATAACAAATTGGTTTAACAAATAATAACATTTAACAGTTTCATAAACTTCAAGGTCACCAAACCCTTCATCTCGCTCTATCACACCACACAGGGCCACATCCAGTTGAACTCGGACCGCACCCAGTTGAACGACCTCGAGTCACTCTTGTGCGCCACCCTCCAGGTAGCCTCACTCCTCTTCCTTCCTGCCACTCCACCACTCACTCACTCCTCTTCCTTCCTGCCACTCCACCACTCCACTCACTCATCTGTCTGTTACCTCTTCCCAGCCACTCCACCACTCCACTCACTCCTCTTCCTTCCTGCCACTCCACCACTCCACTCACTCACTCACTCATCTGTCTGTTACCTCTTCCCAGCCACTCCACTACTATTTGTCTTTTAAGTCCTTCATCTATTCAAACCACTATCTCTTCACCCATCTTCACACTCCCACATACATCAAGATTCACCCACACCATTACAAGCATTCTCCCTGTCTCTTTCAAAACCCACTCACTCCAACAACCCCCCCTCTAACACCCACTTTTTTCCAACGGCCCCTCCCCAACCCTCCAACTTTCTCTCCTCTCCCCAACCCTCCAACTCCACCCATCCCCTCCCACAACCTTCCAACTCCACCCCTCTCCTCCCACAATCCTCCAACTCCACCCCTCCCCTCCCACAACCCTTCAACTCCACCCCTCCCCCACAGAGTGTACTTCGCAAAGTGACGAAGGAGGACGCCCCTCAAATCTCTGATGCCATCATGGGCGCCCTTCTGCACATGCTTGCCTCCCCTTCCGGCAAAGTGGGAGGGGTGCAAGAAGATGCCCTCCTCACCGTCTCCACCCTCATTGAGGGTTTGTGGGGGGGGGGGGGGGGTGTTGAGAGATTTTTTGATCGTTTTTTGTGGGTGTGTTGGTGGTGATGAGAGAGTAGTGTCATCTTCATCATTATCACCTTTCAAGCTTTTTCAAGATTTTTACAATCCACCCTTTCTTTCACCCACCCACACACCCAACCCACCCACACACCCAACCCACCCACACACCCAACCAACCCACCCACCCAACCAACCCACCCACCCAACCAACCCACCCAACCAACCCACCCACCCAACCAACCCACTCACTCAACCCACCCACACACCCAACCAACCAACCCAACCACCTCCAACCACTCCACCAGTCCTGGGGGAAGCATTCTTGAAGTACATGGACGCTTTCAAGCCATACTTCCTGGCAGGCCTCAAGAACTATGAGGATAAGCATGTGAGGGGGTTGGGTGGAGTTGGGTGGAGTTGGATGGAGTTGGGTGGAGTTGGGTGGAGTTGGATGGAGTTGGGTGGAGTTGGGTGGAGTTGGGTGGAGTTGGGTGGAGTTGGGTGGAGTTGGGTGGAGTTGGGTGGAGTTGGATGGAGTTGGGTGGAGTTGGGTGGAGTTGGGTGGAGTTGGGTGGAGTTGGATGGAGTTGGGTGGAGTTGGATGGAGTTGGATGGAGTTGGGTGGAGTTGGGTGGAGTTGGGTGGAGTTGGGTGGAGTTGGATGGAGTTGGGTGGAGTTGGGTGGAGTTGGATGGAGTTGGGTGGAGTTGGGTGGAGTTGGATGGAGTTGGGTGGAGTTGGGTGGAGTTGGATGGAGTTGGATGGAGTTGGGTGGAGTTGGATGGAGTTGGGTGGAGTTGGGTGGAGTTGGGTGGAGTTGGATGGAGTTGGGTGGAGTTGGATGGAGTTGGGTGGAGTTGGATGGAGTTGGGTGGAGTTGGGATGAAAGAAGAGGATGGTGAGGAGTAGGATGATAAATTATGGTTGAGGGGTTAAAATGGATTGATAGGAGAAATTAGGGTTGAGGATGGAGATGGGGGCAAATGGCTAGGTTAGATAGCCACAGAAAATCAAACCTTTTATCCACCAACCCACCATCATCATACCAACCAACCACCATCACTCCCACACCCTAACCAACCAACCAACCATCCCCCTAACCACCCCAACCAAACACAGGTGTGTCAGGCAGCAGTGGGGATGGTGGGGGACTTGTGCAGGGCCTTGGGCAGCAAGATACTGCCCTACTGCGACGAAGTCATGTTCATACTACTCTACTCTCTCGACGTGCGTGGGCTGGTAGGGTGGTTGGTGAGGGGTTATATGGGTGTGGGTGGGTAGGTTGGTTGGTGAGGGGTTATATGGGTGTGGGTGGGTAGGTTGGTGAGGGGGGTAGGTGTTGGGTGTGGAGTGGGTGGTTGGTGGGTGAATTGGTAGTTGGGAATTGTTTTTAGGTAGATTGGTGGGATAAGTGTGATTTCAATGGTCGAAAGAAATTTCGTGAAATTATGGATTGATATTTCTCCATTCATCTCTACCATTATCCACTTCCGCTCACCCCAACCACCACCACTAACCCTCTTCTAACCCACCCATCCCCTATCCCCCAACACACCTCCAGAGTGACGAGGTGAACAAGGACATCAAGCCGACGATTCTCTCAGTCTTTGGCGACATCGCCCTCGCCATCAACGCTGACTTCCGCAAGTACCTGCAGCTGGTCCTCAACCTCCTCTGCCAGGCCTCCCAGACCAAAGTCGATAAGGTTGGATGGGTTGTTTCAGGCTTTTGGGAAGGGGGGGTTTCGGTGGAAATTCAAACCCACCTCCACACACTTTCCACCTCCACACTCCACTCCACCCACCACCACTACACCCACCGACTACATCCCCACCTAACCACCTCCTCCCCACACCACACTCCACCACACTCCACCCACCACCACTACATCCCCACCCAACCACCTCCTCTCCACACAACACCACACTACCACCAAAGAACGACTACGACATGGTTGAGTACTTGAACTCCTTGCGCGAGAGTTGTGTCGAGGCGTACACAGGCATCATACAGGGCCTGAAGGAGGACCATAACCTCAATGCCGGTCGGTGGTGTGGGGGGGGGGGGTGGTTTTTTGAGGGGGGTGGTAAGTGGCCAGTGGGTGGGGGATAATGGTGGGGAAGATTGCTGGGATTGGGTGATGGTGCCTGATTTTGTGATTGGGTAATGATGAATGGTGAAAAAAAAACCTACCAATTATCTGGGGGGATGACTACATATCATTCACTCAGCACACAAATATCCCCACCAAATCCCCTATCCACCCTTCATCATCACCATTACCACCACCCACCCATCATCATCATCACCATGACCACCACCCACCCACCCATCATCATCACCATTACCACCACCCCCCATCCATCATCATCATGACCACCACACACCCATCATCACCATGACCACACCCCCCCTCCCTTCATCATCACCATGACCACCACCCACCCACCCATCACCATGACCACCACCCACCCATCATCATCACCATGACCACCAGAAGTGGCAGAGTGGACGGCGAGTGTGCAGAACATGGTGGCGTTCCTGAACCTCATCGCCACCGATGACGACTCGTCTGACGAAGTCATTGGCGCCTCCTGTGGCCTGATCGGGTGTGTGTGAGGTGGGGTTGGTGGGGGTTGGTTGGTGGGTTGGGGTTGGTGGGTTGGGGATTGATTGGTTGGGGATTGATTGGTTGGGGTTGATTGGTTGGGGATTGGTTGGTTGGGGTTGGTTGGTAGGGGTTGGTTGGTTGGTTGGGGTTGGGGTTGGGGTTGGGGTTGGTTGGTTGGGGTTGGTTGTGGGTTGGTTGGTTGAGGTTGGTTGGTTGGTTGGGGTTGGGGTTGGGGTTGGTGGGTAAGGTAGATGGAGCGGACAGGGATAGATGCTTAAAGGTGGGTGTGTGCCCAAAATGTTTGAAGCCACACGCACCACTAACCGCCACACATCAACCCCTCACGAGGACACCCACTTAACCCTCCCACCCCACTTAACCTACTCAACTTTCCTACCCCACTCAACCCTCCCTAACAGCGACTTGTGCACGGCGTTCGGGGCGCTGATGCTGCCGCTGTTGGACACCGAGGCGATCAAGGGCTTGCTGAACCGCGGCAAGAAACTCAAGGCGTCCAAGTTCAAGACGCTCGCCACGTGGGCCCTCAAGGAGATCAAGCAACTCAAGAACGCCTAGGGGTCAGTCGGTGTGTGGGTGGATGGGTGGGTTAGTGGGTGGGTAAGTGGGTCGGTGGGTGGGTGGGTGTGTGGGTCGGTGGGTGGGTGAATGGGGCTTTGGAGAGTTTTAATTATTTAATTTTTGGAGGGGGTATATGGGTATTTGTTGGGGCGTGGTTTGAAGTTTGTGGCTGGGTTAGTGTTGGTGCGATGATTGGTGCTCTTGTTTTTTTTTTATATTTTCCATTTTAAATAATTGATATTCATAATTTAATATTTTTTTGGTTATAAAAAAATTAATTAAAAGTTTATACCAACACCACCCTGTTATCAGATTCTTCGACACCATCAACCCATCACCATCTCTGCTTCTTTTCTTTCATTTTTAATTTAACCTTTTTTAACATTTTATTTAGTTTTTTTTCTTTTTTTTCCTTAATTATTCTTTTTTCTCACTCTTTCCATCATGTCATCCGTGCGTTTTTTTAATTATGCATATTATTACTTTTCTTTATTATTCTTTTACTTTTCCCCGACTGATTTGAAATTATTTTCTTGAATAAATGCTAATTAGAATTAAATGTATGATTAAATTATGTTTTACGGTTGCATTCTTAGTCTCTTTACGCCTAAAGTAGCGTTTGTTGAAAAAGTTTCTTACCGGGGCTTTAGTGGATTGTTAGCAAGGCAGTTGGTCGGGTGAGTGAGTGGTTGATGATGATGATCATGAAGATGATGATGATGGTTACTGTTAGTATGTGCATTTTGGGTTTTGATGAGGATGATGATATCTGTGGTTGAGATGATGATGATGACTAAATGTGAGTGACTTGTATATGATAATGATAATTACGAGTGAGTTTGTATAAGTGACGACTGATAATGTTGATGATGATGATGATGAGTGCCAGTGTCATCCTTTCATTCATCCGCTAGATTTCATTCTTTCACCATCGTTCCATCAAGTGCCATTACCCATCCACTCCCTTCCATCCATTATTCATCCACTCTTCCATCCATCCAGTCCTCCTCCACCTCTTTACCAGTGTCTCTAGCACTAGTTAAGGTATTACTTTTTCTATTTTCAGACTTATTATTATTATTTTGTGTTTCTTTTTTCATAATTAAACTTTCCACTTGAACATTTTCATAACTTTTGAGCCCACCTTCACGTCATTTTTCCATCCATCCATCTTTCATTCATCTGTTTTCTTCACTCTTTCCATCCATCCATCTTTCATTCATCTGTTTTCTTCACTCTTTCCATCCATCCATCTTTTATTCATCTGTTTTCTTCACTCTTTCCATCCATCCATCTTTTATTCATCTGTTTTCTTCACTCTTTCCATCCATCCATCTTTTATCCATCTGTTTTCTTCACTCTTTCCATCCATCCATCTTTTATTCATCTGTTTTCTTCACTCTTTCCATCCATCCATCTTTCATCCATCTGTTTTCTTCACTCTTTCCATCCATCCATCTTTTATTCATCTGTTTTCTTCACTCTTTCCATCCATCCATCTTTTATTCATCTGTTTTCTTCACTCTTTCCATCCATCCATCTTTTATTCATCTGTTTTCTTCACTCTTTCCATCCATCCATCTTTTATTCATCTGTTTTCTTCACTCTTTCCATCCATCCATCTTTTATCCATCTGTTTTCTTCACTCTTTCCATCCATCCATCTTTTATTCATCTGTTTTCTTCACTCTTTCCATCCATCCATCTTTTATTCATCTGTTTTCTTCACTCTTTCCATCCATCCATCTTTTATTCATCTGTTTTCTTCACTCTTTCCATCCATCCATCTTTTATTCATCTGTTTTCTTCACTCTTTCCATCCATCCATCTTTTATTCATCTGTTTTCTTCACTCTTTCCATCCATCCATCTTTCATTCATCTGTTTCCTTCACTCTTTCCATCCATCCATCTTTTATTCATCTGTTTTCTTCACTCTTTCCATCCATCCATCTTTTATTCATCTGTTTTCTTCACTCTTTCCATCCATCCATCTTTTATTCATCTGTTTTCTTCACTCTTTCCATCCATCCATCTTTTATTCATCTGTTTTCTTCACTCTTTCCATCCATCCATCTTTTATTCATCTGTTTTCTTCACTCTTTCCATCCATCCATCTTTCATTCATCTGTTTTCTTCACTCTTTCCATCCATCCATCTTTCATTCATCTGTTTTCTTCACTCTTTCCATCCATCCATCTTTTATTCATCTGTTTTCTTCACTCTTTCCATCCATCCATCTTTTATTCATCTGTTTTCTTCACTCTTTCCATCCATCCATCTTTCATCCATCTGTTTTCTTCACTCTTTCCATCCATCCATCTTTCATTCATCTGTTTCCTTCACTCTTTCCATCCATCCATCTTTTATTCATCTGTTTTCTTCACTCTTTCCATCCATCCATCTTTCATCCATCTGTTTTCTTCACTCTTTCCATCCATCCATCTTTTATTCATCTGTTTTCTTCACTCTTTCCATCCATCCATCTTTTATTCATCTGTTTTCTTCACTCTTTCCATCCATCCATCTTTTATTCATCTGTTTTCTTCACTCTTTCCATCCATCCATCTTTCATTCATCTGTTTTCTTCACTCTTTCCATCCATCCATCTTTCATTCATCTGTTTTCTTCACTCTTTCCATCCATCCATCTTTCATTCATCTGTTTTCTTCACTCTTTCCATCCATCCATCTTTCATTCATCTGTTTTCTTCACTCTTTCCATCCATCCATCTTTCATTCATCTGTTTTCTTCACTCTTTCCATCCATCCATCTTTTATTCATCTGTTTTCTTCACTCTTTCCATCCATCCATCTTTTATTCATCTGTTTTCTTCACTCTTTCCATCCATCCATCTTTTATTCATCTGTTTCCTTCACTCTTTCCATCCATCCATCTTTTATTCATCTGTTTTCTTCACTCTTTCCATCCATCCATCTTTTATTCATCTGTTTTCTTCACTCTTTCCATCCATCCATCTTTTATTCATCTGTTTTCTTCACTCTTTCCATCCATCCATCTTTCATTCATCTGTTTTCTTCACTCTTTCCATCCATCCATCTTTTATTCATCTGTTTTCTTCACTCTTTCCATCCATCCATCTTTTATTCATCTGTTTTCTTCACTCTTTCCATCCATCCATCTTTTATTCATCTGTTTTCTTCACTCTTTCCATCCATCCATCTTTTATTCATCTGTTTTCTTCACTCTTTCCATCCATCCATCTTTTATTCATCTGTTTTCTTCACTCTTTCCATCCATCCATCTTTTATTCATCTGTTTCCTTCACTCTTTCCATCCATCCATCTTTTATTCATCTGTTTTCTTCACTCTTTCCATCCATCCATCTTTCATTCATCTGTTTTCTTCACTCTTTCCATCCATCCATCTTTCATCCATCTGTTTTCTTCACTCTTTCCATCCATCCATCTTTTATTCATCTGTTTTCTTCACTCTTTCCATCCATCCATCTTTCATTCATCTGTTTTCTTCACTCTTTCCATCCATCCATCTTTTATTCATCTGTTTTCTTCACTCTTTCCATCCATCCATCTTTCATTCATCTGTTTTCTTCACTCTTTCCATCCATCCATCTTTTATTCATCTGTTTTCTTCACTCTTTCCATCCATCCATCTTTTATTCATCTGTTTTCTTCACTCTTTCCATCCATCCATCTTTTATTCATCTGTTTTCTTCACTCTTTCCATCCATCCATCTTTTATTCATCTGTTTTCTTCACTCTTTCCATCCATCCATCTTTCATCCATCTGTTTTCTTCACTCTTTCCATCCATCCATCTTTTATTCATCTGTTTTCTTCACTCTTTCCATCCATCCATCTTTCATTCATCTGTTTTCTTCACTCTTTCCATCCATCCATCTTTCATCCATCTGTTTTCTTCACTCTTTCCATCCATCCATCTTTTATTCATCTGTTTTCTTCACTCTTTCCATCCATCCATCTTTTATTCATCTGTTTCCTTCACTCTTTCCATCCATCCATCTTTTATCCATCTGTTTTCTTCACTCTTTCCATCCATCCATCTTTTATTCATCTGTTTTCTTCACTCTTTCCATCCATCCATCTTTCATCCATCTGTTTTCTTCACTCTTTCCATCCATCCATCTTTTATTCATCTGTTTTCTTCACTCTTTCCATCCATCCATCTTTTATTCATCTGTTTTCTTCACTCTTTCCATCCATCCATCTTTCATTCATCTGTTTTCTTCACTCTTTCCATCCATCCATCTTTCATCCATCTGTTTTCTTCACTCTTTCCATCCATCCATCTTTCATTCATCTGTTTCCTTCACTCTTTCCATCCATCCATCTTTCATTCATCTGTTTTCTTCACTCTTTCCATCCATCCATCTTTTATTCATCTGTTTTCTTCACTCTTTCCATCCATCCATCTTTTATTCATCTGTTTTCTTCACTCTTTCCATCCATCCATCTTTTATTCATCTGTTTTCTTCACTCTTTCCATCCATCCATCTTTTATTCATCTGTTTTCTTCACTCTTTCCATCCATCCATCTTTTATTCATCTGTTTTCTTCACTCTTTCCATCCATCCATCTTTCATTCATCTGTTTTCTTCACTCTTTCCATCCATCCATCTTTTATTCATCTGTTTTCTTCACTCTTTCCATCCATCCATCTTTTATTCATCTGTTTTCTTCACTCTTTCCATCCATCCATCTTTCATTCATCTGTTTTCTTCACTCTTTCCATCCATCCATCTTTCATCCATCTGTTTTCTTCACTCTTTCCATCCATCCATCTTTTATTCATCTGTTTTCTTCACTCTTTCCATCCATCCATCTTTTAGTAATCTGTTTTCTTCACTCTTTCCATCCATCCATCTTTCATTCATCTGTTTTCTTCACTCTTTCCATCCATCCATCTTTTATTCATCTGTTTTCTTCACTCTTTCCATCCATCCATCTTTTATTCATCTGTTTCCTTCACTCTTTCCATCCATCCATCTTTCATCCATCTGTTTTCTTCACTCTTTCCATCCATCCATCTTTTATTCATCTGTTTTCTTCACTCTTTCCATCCATCCATCTTTCATCCATCTGTTTTCTTCACTCTTTCCATCCATCCATCTTTTATTCATCTGTTTTCTTCACTCTTTCCATCCATCCATCTTTTATTCATCTGTTTTCTTCACTCTTTCCATCCATCCATCTTTTATTCATCTGTTTTCTTCACTCTTTCCATCCATCCATCTTTTATTCATCTGTTTTCTTCACTCTTTCCATCCATCCATCTTTCATTCATCTGTTTTCTTCACTCTTTCCATCCATCCATCTTTCATTCATCTGTTTTCTTCACTCTTTCCATCCATCCATCTTTCATTCATCTGTTTTCTTCACTCTTTCCATCCATCCATCTTTCATTCATCTGTTTTCTTCACTCTTTCCATCCATCCATCTTTCATCCATCTGTTTTCTTCACTCTTTCCATCCATCCATCTTTCATCCATCTGTTTTCTTCACTCTTTCCATCCATCCATCTTTTATTCATCTGTTTTCTTCACTCTTTCCATCCATCCATCTTTTATTCATCTGTTTCCTTCACTCTTTCCATCCATCCATCTTTCATTCATCTGTTTTCTTCACTCTTTCCATCCATCCATCTTTCATCCATCTGTTTTCTTCACTCTTTCCATCCATCCATCTTTTATTCATCTGTTTTCTTCACTCTTTCCATCCATCCATCTTTTATTCATCTGTTTCCTTCACTCTTTCCATCCATCCATCTTTTATTCATCTGTTTTCTTCACTCTTTCCATCCATCCATCTTTCATTCATCTGTTTCCTTCACTCTTTCCATCCATCCATCTTTCATCCATCTGTTTTCTTCACTCTTTCCATCCATCCATCTTTTATTCATCTGTTTTCTTCACTCTTTCCATCCATCCATCTTTTATTCATCTGTTTCCTTCACTCTTTCCATCCATCCATCTTTTATTCATCTGTTTCCTTCACTCTTTCCATCCATCCATCTTTTATTCATCTGTTTTCTTCACTCTTTCCATCCATCCATCTTTTATTCATCTGTTTTCTTCACTCTTTCCATCCATCCATCTTTTATCCATCTGTTTTCTTCACTCTTTCCATCCATCCATCTTTTATTCATCTGTTTTCTTCACTCTTTCCATCCATCCATCTTTCATCCATCTGTTTTCTTCACTCTTTCCATCCATCCATCTTTTATTCATCTGTTTTCTTCACTCTTTCCATCCATCCATCTTTCATTCATCTGTTTTCTTCACTCTTTCCATCCATCCATCTTTTATTCATCTGTTTTCTTCACTCTTTCCATCCATCCATCTTTCATTCATCTGTTTTCTTCACTCTTTCCATCCATCCATCTTTTATTCATCTGTTTTCTTCACTCTTTCCATCCATCCATCTTTTATTCATCTGTTTTCTTCACTCTTTCCATCCATCCATCTTTTATTCATCTGTTTCCTTCACTCTTTCCATCCATCCATCTTTCATCCATCTGTTTTCTTCACTCTTTCCATCCATCCATCTTTTATTCATCTGTTTTCTTCACTCTTTCCATCCATCCATCTTTTATTCATCTGTTTTCTTCACTCTTTCCATCCATCCATCTTTTATTCATCTGTTTTCTTCACTCTTTCCATCCATCCATCTTTCATTCATCTGTTTTCTTCACTCTTTCCATCCATCCATCTTTTATTCATCTGTTTTCTTCACTCTTTCCATCCATCCATCTTTCATTCATCTGTTTTCTTCACTCTTTCCATCCATCCATCTTTCATTCATCTGTTTCCTTCACTCTTTCCATCCATCCATCTTTTATTCATCTGTTTCCTTCACTCTTTCCATCCATCCATCTTTCATCCATCTGTTTTCTTCACTCTTTCCATCCATCCATCTTTTATTCATCTGTTTTCTTCACTCTTTCCATCCATCCATCTTTTATTCATCTGTTTCCTTCACTCTTTCCATCCATCCATCTTTTATTCATCTGTTTCCTTCACTCTTTCCATCCATCCATCTTTTATTCATCTGTTTTCTTCACTCTTTCCATCCATCCATCTTTCATTCATCTGTTTTCTTCACTCTTTCCATCCATCCATCTTTTATTCATCTGTTTTCTTCACTCTTTCCATCCATCCATCTTTTATTCATCTGTTTTCTTCACTCTTTCCATCCATCCATCTTTTATTCATCTGTTTCCTTCACTCTTTCCATCCATCCATCTTTTATTCATCTGTTTTCTTCACTCTTTCCATCCATCCATCTTTTATTCATCTGTTTCCTTCACTCTTTCCATCCATCCATCTTTTATCCATCTGTTTTCTTCACTCTTTCCATCCATCCATCTTTCATCCATCTGTTTTCTTCACTCTTTCCATCCATCCATCTTTTATTCATCTGTTTTCTTCACTCTTTCCATCCATCCATCTTTTATTCATCTGTTTTCTTCACTCTTTCCATCCATCCATCTTTCATTCATCTGTTTTCTTCACTCTTTCCATCCATCCATCTTTCATTCATCTGTTTCCTTCACTCTTTCCATCCATCCATCTTTTATTCATCTGTTTTCTTCACTCTTTCCATCCATCCATCTTTCATTCATCTGTTTTCTTCACTCTTTCCATCCATCCATCTTTTATTCATCTGTTTTCTTCACTCTTTCCATCCATCCATCTTTTATTCATCTGTTTTCTTCACTCTTTCCATCCATCCATCTTTTATTCATCTGTTTTCTTCACTCTTTCCATCCATCCATCTTTCATTCATCTGTTTCCTTCACTCTTTCCATCCATCCATCTTTTATTCATCTGTTTCCTTCACTCTTTCCATCCATCCATCTTTTATTCATCTGTTTTCTTCACTCTTTCCATCCATCCATCTTTTATTCATCTGTTTTCTTCACTCTTTCCATCCATCCATCTTTCATTCATCTGTTTTCTTCACTCTTTCCATCCATCCATCTTTTATTCATCTGTTTTCTTCACTCTTTCCATCCATCCATCTTTTATTCATCTGTTTTCTTCACTCTTTCCATCCATCCATCTTTTATTCATCTGTTTTCTTCACTCTTTCCATCCATCCATCTTTTATTCATCTGTTTTCTTCACTCTTTCCATCCATCCATCTTTTATTCATCTGTTTTCTTCACTCTTTCCATCCATCCATCTTTCATCCATCTGTTTTCTTCACTCTTTCCATCCATCCATCTTTCATTCATCTGTTTTCTTCACTCTTTCCATCCATCCATCTTTTATTCATCTGTTTTCTTCACTCTTTCCATCCATCCATCTTTCATCCATCTGTTTTCTTCACTCTTTCCATCCATCCATCTTTTATTCATCTGTTTTCTTCACTCTTTCCATCCATCCATCTTTCATCCATCTGTTTTCTTCACTCTTTCCATCCATCCATCTTTTATTCATCTGTTTTCTTCACTCTTTCCATCCATCCATCTTTTAGTAATCTGTTTTCTTCACTCTTTCCATCCATCCATCTTTCATTCATCTGTTTCCTTCACTCTTTCCATCCATCCATCTTTCATCCATCTGTTTTCTTCACTCTTTCCATCCATCCATCTTTTATTCATCTGTTTTCTTCACTCTTTCCATCCATCCATCTTTCATTCATCTGTTTTCTTCACTCTTTCCATCCATCCATCTTTTATTCATCTGTTTTCTTCACTCTTTCCATCCATCCATCTTTTATTCATCTGTTTCCTTCACTCTTTCCATCCATCCATCTTTCATCCATCTGTTTCCTTCACTCTTTCCATCCATCCATCTTTTATTCATCTGTTTTCTTCACTCTTTCCATCCATCCATCTTTTATTCATCTGTTTTCTTCACTCTTTCCATCCATCCATCTTTTATTCATCTGTTTTCTTCACTCTTTCCATCCATCCATCTTTTATTCATCTGTTTTCTTCACTCTTTCCATCCATCCATCTTTTATTCATCTGTTTTCTTCACTCTTTCCATCCATCCATCTTTCATCCATCTGTTTCCTTCACTCTTTCCATCCATCCATCTTTTATTCATCTGTTTTCTTCACTCTTTCCATCCATCCATCTTTTATTCATCTGTTTCCTTCACTCTTTCCATCCATCCATCTTTTATTCATCTGTTTTCTTCACTCTTTCCATCCATCCATCTTTTATTCATCTGTTTTCTTCACTCTTTCCATCCATCCATCTTTCATTCATCTGTTTTCTTCACTCTTTCCATCCATCCATCTTTTATTCATCTGTTTCCTTCACTCTTTCCATCCATCCATCTTTCATCCATCTGTTTTCTTCACTCTTTCCATCCATCCATCTTTCATTCATCTGTTTTCTTCACTCTTTCCATCCATCCATCTTTTATTCATCTGTTTTCTTCACTCTTTCCATCCATCCATCTTTCATTCATCTGTTTTCTTCACTCTTTCCATCCATCCATCTTTCATTCATCTGTTTTCTTCACTCTTTCCATCCATCCATCTTTTATTCATCTGTTTTCTTCACTCTTTCCATCCATCCATCTTTTATTCATCTGTTTTCTTCACTCTTTCCATCCATCCATCTTTCATTCATCTGTTTTCTTCACTCTTTCCATCCATCCATCTTTTATTCATCTGTTTTCTTCACTCTTTCCATCCATCCATCTTTTATTCATCTGTTTTCTTCACTATTTCCATCCATCCATCTTTTATTCATCTGTTTTCTTCACTCTTTCCATCCATCCATCTTTCATCCATCTGTTTTCTTCACTCTTTCCATCCATCCATCTTTCATTCATCTGTTTTCTTCACTCTTTCCATCCATCCATCTTTTATTCATCTGTTTTCTTCACTCTTTCCATCCATCCATCTTTCATCCATCTGTTTTCTTCACTCTTTCCATCCATCCATCTTTTATTCATCTGTTTTCTTCACTCTTTCCATCCATCCATCTTTTATTCATCTGTTTTCTTCACTCTTTCCATCCATCCATCTTTTATTCATCTGTTTTCTTCACTCTTTCCATCCATCCATCTTTCATTCATCTGTTTTCTTCACTCTTTCCATCCATCCATCTTTTATTCATCTGTTTTCTTCACTCTTTCCATCCATCCATCTTTTATTCATCTGTTTTCTTCACTCTTTCCATCCATCCATCTTTTATTCATCTGTTTTCTTCACTCTTTCCATCCATCCATCTTTTATTCATCTGTTTTCTTCACTCTTTCCATCCATCCATCTTTTATTCATCTGTTTTCTTCACTCTTTCCATCCATCCATCTTTTATTCATCTGTTTCCTTCACTCTTTCCATCCATCCATCTTTCATTCATCTGTTTTCTTCACTCTTTCCATCCATCCATCTTTTATTCATCTGTTTCCTTCACTCTTTCCATCCATCCATCTTTTATTCATCTGTTTTCTTCACTCTTTCCATCCATCCATCTTTCATTCATCTGTTTTCTTCACTCTTTCCATCCATCCATCTTTTATTCATCTGTTTCCTTCACTCTTTCCATCCATCCATCTTTTATTCATCTGTTTTCTTCACTCTTTCCATCCATCCATCTTTTATTCATCTGTTTTCTTCACTCTTTCCATCCATCCATCTTTTATTCATCTGTTTCCTTCACTCTTTCCATCCATCCATCTTTTATTCATCTGTTTTCTTCACTCTTTCCATCCATCCATCTTTCATTCATCTGTTTTCTTCACTCTTTCCATCCATCCATCTTTCATTCATCTGTTTTCTTCACTCTTTCCATCCATCCATCTTTTATTCATCTGTTTTCTTCACTCTTTCCATCCATCCATCTTTTATTCATCTGTTTCCTTCACTCTTTCCATCCATCCATCTTTTATTCATCTGTTTCCTTCACTCTTTCCATCCATCCATCTTTCATCCATCTGTTTTCTTCACTCTTTCCATCCATCCATCTTTTATTCATCTGTTTTCTTCACTCTTTCCATCCATCCATCTTTTATCCATCTGTTTTCTTCACTCTTTCCATCCATCCATCTTTCATTCATCTGTTTTCTTCACTCTTTCCATCCATCCATCTTTTATTCATCTGTTTTCTTCACTCTTTCCATCCATCCATCTTTCATTCATCTGTTTTCTTCACTCTTTCCATCCATCCATCTTTCATTCATCTGTTTCCTTCACTCTTTCCATCCATCCATCTTTCATTCATCTGTTTTCTTCACTCTTTCCATCCATCCATCTTTTATTCATCTGTTTTCTTCACTCTTTCCATCCATCCATCTTTCATTCATCTGTTTTCTTCACTCTTTCCATCCATCCATCTTTTATTCATCTGTTTTCTTCACTCTTTCCATCCATCCATCTTTTATTCATCTGTTTTCTTCACTCTTTCCATCCATCCATCTTTTATTCATCTGTTTTCTTCACTCTTTCCATCCATCCATCTTTCATCCATCTGTTTTCTTCACTCTTTCCATCCATCCATCTTTTATTCATCTGTTTTCTTCACTCTTTCCATCCATCCATCTTTTATTCATCTGTTTTCTTCACTCTTTCCATCCATCCATCTTTCATTCATCTGTTTTCTTCACTCTTTCCATCCATCCATCTTTTAGTAATCTGTTTTCTTCACTCTTTCCATCCATCCATCTTTCATTCATCTGTTTTCTTCACTCTTTCCATCCATCCATCTTTTATTCATCTGTTTTCTTCACTCTTTCCATCCATCCATCTTTTATTCATCTGTTTTCTTCACTCTTTCCATCCATCCATCTTTTATTCATCTGTTTTCTTCACTCTTTCCATCCATCCATCTTTTATTCATCTGTTTTCTTCACTCTTTCCATCCATCCATCTTTTATTCATCTGTTTCCTTCACTCTTTCCATCCATCCATCTTTCATCCATCTGTTTTCTTCACTCTTTCCATCCATCCATCTTTTAGTAATCTGTTTTCTTCACTCTTTCCATCCATCCATCTTTCATCCATCTGTTTTCTTCACTCTTTCCATCCATCCATCTTTTATTCATCTGTTTTCTTCACTCTTTCCATCCATCCATCTTTTATTCATCTGTTTCCTTCACTCTTTCCATCCATCCATCTTTTATTCATCTGTTTCCTTCACTCTTTCCATCCATCCATCTTTTATTCATCTGTTTTCTTCACTCTTTCCATCCATCCATCTTTCATCCATCTGTTTTCTTCACTCTTTCCATCCATCCATCTTTTATTCATCTGTTTTCTTCACTCTTTCCATCCATCCATCTTTCATCCATCTGTTTTCTTCACTCTTTCCATCCATCCATCTTTCATTCATCTGTTTCCTTCACTCTTTCCATCCATCCATCTTTTATTCATCTGTTTTCTTCACTCTTTCCATCCATCCATCTTTCATTCATCTGTTTCCTTCACTCTTTCCATCCATCCATCTTTTATTCATCTGTTTCCTTCACTCTTTCCATCCATCCATCTTTTATTCATCTGTTTTCTTCACTCTTTCCATCCATCCATCTTTCATTCATCTGTTTTCTTCACTCTTTCCATCCATCCATCTTTTATTCATCTGTTTTCTTCACTCTTTCCATCCATCCATCTTTCATTCATCTGTTTCCTTCACTCTTTCCATCCATCCATCTTTCATTCATCTGTTTTCTTCACTCTTTCCATCCATCCATCTTTTATTCATCTGTTTTCTTCACTCTTTCCATCCATCCATCTTTTATTCATCTGTTTTCTTCACTCTTTCCATCCATCCATCTTTTATTCATCTGTTTTCTTCACTCTTTCCATCCATCCATCTTTTATTCATCTGTTTTCTTCACTCTTTCCATCCATCCATCTTTTATTCATCTGTTTTCTTCACTCTTTCCATCCATCCATCTTTTATTCATCTGTTTTCTTCACTCTTTCCATCCATCCATCTTTTATTCATCTGTTTTCTTCACTCTTTCCATCCATCCATCTTTCATTCATCTGTTTTCTTCACTCTTTCCATCCATCCATCTTTTATTCATCTGTTTTCTTCACTCTTTCCATCCATCCATCTTTTATCCATCTGTTTTCTTCACTCTTTCCATCCATCCATCTTTTAGTAATCTTCACACCCATTTCTTCCGATGACTCATTTTTCTCTTTCAACAGACGTCTTTCATTCTTTCTTCCGTCAGTTCACTTAATGGGCCCTTCTTCCACCCACCATTATCCGACCATTTGTCATCTTTTGTCACATCTTTTTTGAAATCTTGCGCTTTTGCCAACTCATCCATCTATTTCCTGCTTTGTCATATATTTTCTTGGAATTCATCCATATATCCACCCATGCATATATCATTCACTCACACACATCCACTCATTCACACCCATGCATCCACTCATCTACACACATTCGTCCATTCATCCACTCATCTATCACTACATCGAGCTTTGACTGAGATCCTTGCTGGTGGTGTGTTTGTTGTCCGTGTATAAGACGCATCTACGAGTGCATGCTCTACGATGCGTCTATTTGTAGTAAATGATACATTTATTGGTTTTAATAAAATTATTTTGGATTCTTACTGTATCTAGTGAGCTGCAAGCCCTTCAAAACGAGCTGTATGGCACTATAAAAAATCAGCATCAAAACTTTTAGAATTTTGAAAGAATTTTTTTTCAAGTTATAAATAATTGAAATTAGTTCCAGTAACCTGGATGAGTGAAAGTTTTAGAAATGTAGAGCTTCGTGGTGAGTTCGTGCTCAGCTCTACTAACGTAATGGCGCAAAATTAAGCCAACCGTTCGATCTCTCATAAAATCCAAAATATTGATGTATAATACTTGTAAATTCCAAATTCCTTTTGTCAACCGCGTTGAAAAAGCAATCGGAAAATTAAATCGAATGTAAATATCATAAAATGGATAAAAACATTGACGTCCCAGCAGGTATTTATCCTTCACATCATAATCATCCATCCCACCCTCCCTTCACCACTTACAATCATTCTCACACCACACTACATTCATTACATTTAAAAGATCAATGATTACATTAAAAATGGCCGACAAAACTCGACGACGAGCAGACGAGATGGGCCTCATGCAGGAGCAGTTCGACGAGGCGGTCGAGGAGATGTCCAAACGCAGCAACCTCAGCTGCACCAACGTCAGGAGCCTTCTTCACGTTAGTGACGTTGTTTGGTGACGTCATCGTCGTTGTTGTTATTGTTATTGTGATGTCAAGTCATGTGATGCATTGGTGCATATTGAGTGTCATTTTAAATGTTTGTATTAATCATTAATACAAAAAGTTGAACTGGCACACTTAATAATTAATGTAAACTACAACATGAAAAATATTAAATCCAAATCCCATATAAAATCAATAAAATAGTTCAATAAAACAACAGTAGACACAACAACACCATTAACAGCATCAAAACCATCAAACAACTACAAAAACCCTCCATTCAGCACGTAGCAAAGAACCAGGATGTGATGAGGTTGTTGGTGAGGCAGCTGGAGGGGTGCAAGGAGTCGGTTGTCGAGAGTTTCGACTTTGAGCCAAAAATGACGAGGGCCAAGTTGAAAGAGGCTCTCAAGAAAGGACAAGTGGTTGTTGGGGTTGTTGTTGTGGTTGTGTCAGCACTGGTTTTGTTGTGGTATTAAAAAAAATCACAGCATAAATAATTTACAAATTCTCTAAGGCATTCCCATCTGATGCACCCTGGCACCACCACCACCACAGCAGCAGCCAGACGAGTGGCAGCTTCCCGCCAAAACCTCTTCAACGGCCAACTCATCGCACAGCAAGACCCTCCTCGAGATGGAGTTCGATGAGGAGGAGGAGGAAGGGGAGGAGTATAGACCTTCAAAGGAGGAACTGATGGTGAGTGGTGTGTGAGGTGGGATGGATAATGGTGAAGGATGGATAATGGTGAAGGTGTGATTGGAGGGAGTGGAGTGGTGATTGGTGATGGTGATGGGAGGGAATGGAGTAGAGGATGCGTTTTTCTTGTGCAATTGTGTTTTATTTGATGGAGGCATCTCATTAATTATTATTGATGAGATTAATTGTGAAACGCTTTTGACTTTGATTGCAACATGTTGTGACTTTGATTGCAACATGTTGTGAGTTTGATTGCAACATGTTGTGAGTTTGATTGCAACATGTTGTGAGTTTGATTGCAACATGTTGTGACTTTGATTGCAACATGTTGTGACTTTGATTGCAACATGTTGTGAGTTTGATTGCAACATGTTGTGACTTTGATTGCAACATGTTGTGACTTTGATTGCAACATGTTGTGACTTTGATTGCAACATGTTGTGAGTTTGATTGCAACATGTTGTGAGTTTGATTGCAACATGTTGTGACTTTGATTGCAACATGTTGTGACTTTGATTGCAACATGTTGTGAGTTTGATTGCAACATGTTGTGACTTTGATTGCAACATGTTGTGACTTTGATTGCAACATGTTGTGACTTTGATTGCAACATGTTGTGAGTTTGATTGCAACATGTTGTGAGTTTGATTGCAACATGTTGTGACTTTGATTGCAACATGTTGTGACTTTGATTGCAACATGTTGTGAGTTTGATTGCAACATGTTGTGAGTTTGATTGCAACATGTTGTGAGTTTGATTGCAACATGTTGTGACTTTGATTGCAACATGTTGTGACTTTGATTGCAACATGTTGTGAGTTTGATTGCAACATGTTGTGAGTTTGATTGCAACATGTTGTGAGTTTGATTGCAACATGTTGTGACTTTGATTGCAACATGTTGTGACTTTGATTGCAACATGTTGTGAGTTTGATTGCAACATGTTGTGACTTTGATTGCAACATGTTGTGACTTTGATTGCAACATGTTGTGAGTTTGATTGCAACATGTTGTGAGTTTGATTGCAACATGTTGTGAGTTTGATTGCAACATGTTGTGAGTTTGATTGCAACATGTTGTGACTTTGATTGCAACATGTTGTGACTTTGATTGCAACATGTTGTGACTTTGATTGCAACATGTTGTGAGTTTGATTGCAACATGTTGTGATTTTGATTGCAACATGTTGTGAGTTTGATTGCAACATGTTGTGAGTTTGATTGCAACATGTTGTGAGTTTGATTGCAACATGTTGTGAGTTTGATTGCAACATGTTGTGAGTTTGATTGCAACATGTTGTGATTTTGATTGCAACATGTTGTGAGTTTGATTGCAACATGTTGTGAGTTTGATTGCAACATGTTGTGAGTTTGATTGCAACATGTTGTGAGTTTGATTGCAACATGTTGTGAGTTTGATTGCAACATGTTGTGATTTTGATTGCAACATGTTGTGAGTTCATTCACCTCCCTCGCTCAGCAACTGCACAAGGACTACGACGACGACGAGAGTTTTTGGCGAATCCTGGGCGAACAACAACCCACCCCCCAACCCTCCTTCAGCCCCCACACCCCCCTAACCTCCCCCAAAACTTACACTCTTCTTTCACCCGTTCCCGCCACCCCTACCACCACCCTCATTAGCCCTCCATCCACTGCCAGTACCCCCACAAATTTCAAATTCTTCCATGAATCGACCACAATCCCGTCTTCAAATGTACCACACTGCAAAGCCACAACTGCAAACTCCAACTACAATATTAATTGTATTGATGGCAGTAGTTTTACAGAATTACTGTCACCATCATCATCATCATTGACACCATTATCAACATCATCATCATCACATCCCATATCCACTTTATCAAATTCATCCACTCCCACCACCACCATCGCCCTTCGCACCCGTTCTAAACTGCCCCTCACCGACACATCCCTACTCGAACTAGAATCCACTTTTGTCCCACCTGACCTATATCCCATGGACGAGCCGTTTGTGTCGCCAACCAATGAGGGCATGCGGTCGCCTGCTAATCAGGACTGGATGACGTTTCTTGGATCAGTTTGTGAGTGCTTGATGCCTTCATCATCATCATCATCATCATCATCATCATCTTCATCATCATGAGGATTCTTTTCCACAAAATTTGTTGAACCCATCAGCTGCCACTACCCACTTTCGATCCACCCACCCATCAACCAACCCCCCACTTGCCCATTCCCCATCCACCTACCCACACACCCACCCAGCTCATCAACAACCCACCCACCCATCAACAACCCCCCCTACTTCCAACCCACCCACCCATCAACAACCCCCCTACTTCCAGCCCACCCACCCATCAACTACCCCCCCTACTTCCAAGCCACCCATCAACAACCCACCCATCACTACCCCCCTACTTCCAGCCCACCCACCCATCAACTACCCCCCCTACTTCCAATTCACCCACCCATCAACTACCCCCTCTTTTTCCAACCCACCCACCCACCCCCTCCCTCATCCTCTTCGCACTGACAGACTACTCGGACAAGAGACTCGACGAGGTGATGGAGGAGGATGACACCGACTTCAACTACCTGCAGGAGGAGGCGGAGGAGGATGAGGAGGAGGAGAGGCGCTTCGACAGGGCCGCCCAAATACCCAGTTGGAATTTTTTTGTTTTTTTCTAGTTTTTTTTGGTTTTTTTTGTGGATTGGAGTGTTTTTTTCCTTCTTACATTTTTGTTTCTCTTCCCCATAAATATCTATTTTCTTCACCATCCCACATCCGATATTTCTACCATCCATTCTTTCCCCTCATTCCATCCTCCATCCACTCTCCCTCCACCCACTCCCCTCATCCCACTCTCCATCCATCGTCATCCCACTCTTCATCCATCCACTCTCCATCCACCCACTCCATCCATCCACCCTCCATCCATCCACCCTCCAGAGAAAGAGATGAAGTCACTGATCGAAGAACTCTTGGAGGTGTTCGCCTCAGACCCCTCCAACCACGCTTGTGCTGATAGTAATAGTTGCGCCTTCGATGGTGCTGATAGTAATAGTTACAGTGGTCATGATGATGATGCTGAGGCTTTCAGGAATAATATCGGTTTCTTCAAGCCAGATATCATTAGTGGAGCAAGTATTGTTGATAAAAGTACTGCTACTACTGCTACTACTACTACTACTACTACTACTACTACTACTACTACTACTACTACTACTACTACTAGTAATAATAGTAATCACCATAATAATAATAATATAAAAACAATTTTTAAAAGTCCTAAAAACAAACACGCCTCGTCCAAGGAACAAGTCACCAGCCTAGCATTCTCTGATTTAAACGATAGCTTTAAAAACACCTTAGCATCATCATCAACACCCCTCCGAAAAATATCACCATCATCAACATCATTATCAACACCGACACTAACATCGTTATCATCACCTCAAACAATCATATCATCATTATCAATACTGCCATTCATCTTCCAATCGACTCCCAAGTCGTCGTTGAAGCGGAGGTTTCCCGCCGGCGATGGAAAGATGGAGCGTGATTGGATGACGAAAGAAAATAAAAGAAGGGCGGATAATAATAAAAATAATAAAAATAGGAATAAAAACAATAACAACAACAAAAATGGCGAGAAGCCACCCAGACGAATAATGGGCACTCGCTTCACGACGAACCTGAGTTTCGAGCAGATGAGCAAGAAGAAGAAGAAGAATAATAAGGAGGTCCTCATCAACATCAACAACAACAACAATAACATAAACAACAACAACAATACTAATAATGTTGCAGATGTTAGTATGACATTCGAGCCCCTCCCTGAGTACGCCATACATTGATTGATAGTTTGCCATACATTGATTGATAGTTTGACCTTTAAAAGGACTCACAAATTTTTTTTTCCATTATTTAATCTAATCTATTTATTTATTTATTTATATTTATTTATAATTATATTTTTTATTTGCATTTACACCACTCAGAATTAAACCATTGACTACACAACCTCACGAGAACAACACACCCACAACTACATCATCATCACCATCATCATCAACACTGCCAATGACGACATCATCATCATCACCATCAAAAACATTGTTATCATCACCATCCAAACCCCTCCAATTTCATTCATCCGCTCTGGAAAATCTCTCATTCACGGAGGATGAAAGAAACCAGTTGAGAGTACAAATGGCTAAGGTGGATGGATGGGCGGGATGGATAAGGTGGGATAGCTAAGGTGGATGGATGGGATTCTGTGTAATCATCACATCCACTACATTTTAACAATAAACCACTTATTCTATTCCACAAACACACCAGCTTAACCCATCCCCACACATTACCACACAACACCAAACGTTACCACAACACATTACCACACAACAGCACACACACAATACCACACAACAGCACACACACACCATCACACAACAACACACACACACCACCACACAACAGCACACACACACCATCACACAACAACACACACACACCACCACACAACAGCACACACACACCACCACAAAACAGCACATACAGCTCTTAGCACAGACCTTCTTATCCACCCTCCATGATCCCCACTTCTCCTACTACACCTCCACTGCCAAGAATATGCTGGTTCGTGCTACTACTACTACTACTACTACTACTACTACTTCTACTATTACTACTACTACTACTTCTACTACTACTACTACTACTACTACTACTACTACTACTACTACTACTACTACTACTACTACTACCACTACTACTACTACTACTACTACTACTACTACTACCACTACTACTACTACTACTACTACTACTACTACTACTACTACTAGTACTACACTTATTACTACTACAGTTGGAGTTACGTACAAACTCCCTCAAAGCCTCTTCTTCCTCCTCCTCTTCCTCCTCCTCTTCCTCCTCTTCCTGCTTCTCTCCTCCCAACCTCCAACCAGCGCTTGACCTTATCAATGACACTGACCCACTTTCTAATCAAGGTCAATAAGAGGGTCATGATGATGGTTTCCATCTTGAATTAATTATTTATAATAATCTTTTAATTATATTCTTAATCTAATTATTAATTTTAAATAATTTCACCATGGTAATTACCATTTAAAAATGACACCCTCCCTCTATCTAACGAATTATAAATATTTCCAGATAGCGCCTCTCACTCACAAATGCTGCATGACCGAATGTCATTCATGTGTTCAAGCCCCGCCTTCCCCTTCGCTAAGCTCCTCCCACGAGTGCCCATCGTCCAATCACACGAGGCCTCGCCTCAAAGACACGCCTTCTTGCCCTCCGAAGACAAGTTTGTGGTGTTGATGCTGATTATGAGGATGAAAGTTTGATCCAATGAGTGAAAATTGCTTGCTGACCCTATCCATCCATCCCTACCACTCTTTCCAAACCAGCCCACTACACACCACCATCCCATTCTAATCCCTCACACCATCCTTCTCAAACCACTTTCTCTCCCAAACTCCCACCTCTTACCCAAAGCTCCCTCCCCCCCCCCCCCCTTCTCCTACAAACCACCATCCCTCTTAACCCAACCACGACAGCTTGCTAGTTCTGGGCTTGGACCGGTATGGTCACCTGCCCAACAAGTACACCTTCATCCAGGCCTTCCTGCTGCCCACCAGGTTGGCTGGGTAGTTGAGGGGGGAGGTAATGGAGGGGGGAAGGGGGTGGTTGTGGGAGAGTTGACTAAATTTAAAAATTAAAATAAGTTGATGATGATGATGTGATGGGGGTGATGATGATGATGATGATGATAGGGATGATGATGGTGATGATGGTGATGATGGTGATGATGATGATCCGAAGGTCGGAGAACCAGTTGCTGTACAGGGTGAGGAACTCGCTGAGGAACGACCGCAACAGTGACAACGTCATCAGGGTGCTCATGATGATGATTGCTGCAATTATTATTATTTATTTTTAATTGATTGCTGCTTCTTTTATTATTTCTTTTTATTGTTTCACCCAAACATCCCTTCCACCCCCCCCCCCCCACCCCACAGTCATACATCAACGACAAGAAGCTGCCAGACATCATCACAGCCACTTGCCGCGACTACCACATACCACTGGTGGCCGTGAAGCACCAGCCACCACAACTGCTGCCAAAACACATCTTGAAGATTGTGGCGCCCATGCAGGAGAATGAGAAGCCTGTTGGGTTAGGGGGGGGGAAGGGTGGTATAGGTGAAGGGTATGGATGGTTGAGGGTTGGATAGAGGGAAGTATGGGGGGAGGGTGAATAGGGTGTCAATAGGTTATTTTTTAAAAGATTTACTAAACTATTTTTTTACCATAATTTAATTATTCTCTTCTAACCACACAGGTCTAAGAAAGCTATAAGAAAATACCCAAGCTCACCCGTCCAACCCTGTCCCATCCTTCCCAACCCCATCACTCCCCAAATACTCACCATCATCAACCACGATGCACTCGCATCCACCCCACCCACCCTCAACCACCAACAAACCACCCCATCCACCCTCAACCACCAACAAACCACCCCATCCACCCTCAACCACCAACAAACCACCCCATCTACTACCCCATCCATCATCATCCTCCAAACTGAACCATTTTCTGACCCATCCACTCCAGCTACACCCAGCTCACTGGGTGCACGTGGTCTCAGATACTTTGCTCTTCTGCCCACGCATTCTCCCATCCCATCTTTCACTCCATCCATGCATTCTTCCACTCCATCCATCCCATCTTTCACTTCATCCATGCATTCATCCCCCACACCAATCACCAAATCCTCAACAGCATCAAACCCACCAATCTCCACAATAACTCCTCCTAAAAGAACCACCAAAACCTCCACCCTCCTTCCACTCACCTCCACCCTCCTCCTACTCACCTCCACCACCTCCATTCCCACCTCAACCACCACCATCAAAACCACCACTCCACAATCCACTACCACCTTCAAAGCAACAACCCTCCAAGCCACACCACCGCCATCAGCCACCACCACTACAACTCCACCACCACACAAGCACCCAATCACCTCCCCCATCAAAGTGACCACACTGCGTTGCCCCTCCTCCGACATCCTAAGCCAGGCTTTGGCCTCGGCGCTAGGCATGGGAGAGGAAACAATGCAGCAATGCACCCAACTACAAGTCGCTTCCCTATTGGGCTGTGGCGGGGAACCTATCGTTACGTCATTCGTTGACCTACTTAACAGCCAATCAGTCGATTGCAGCAACTTTCAATCACATTCCTCCAAGCAACGGCTTCATGATGATAATGATGCTGCCAACTCTATGTTGTCTCTTCCCACCACAACTTCGCCAACAACCACCATCGCAACCACGACACCATCTGCACTCAATTCTTGCAACATCTCACTTCCTAACAACAACAACACATCTACAACAAGCTCAACAACTAAAAAGTTGACGACAACAACAACAACATGCACACCAGCCACAAAGACCACAACCACAACTAAAAAGTTGATGACAACAACAACAACATGCACACCAGCCACAAAGACCACAACCACAACTAAAAAGTTGACGACAACAACATCCACACCAGCCACGACTACAGAATCTCGCTCGTCTTGTCTCACAGATGTTAAACGAGCCAGTTCTCCTGATAGCACTACTGGCCACATACAACTACACACAGAAGAAGACACACAACAACACACAGAAGAACACACACAACAACACACAGAAGAACACACACAACTAAACACACAGAAGAACACAGAAAATACACAAAACCAAAACACAAAGCAAGTTGATAATATATGCCAGACCCAGGCGTACAATGATGATGATGATGATGATAGTAAGGGTGAGGATGATGATGGTAAGGGTGATGATGATGATGGTAATGGTGATGATGATGATGATGATGGTAAGGGTGAGGATCATGATGATGATGGTAAGGGTGATGATGATGGTAAGGGTGATGGTGATGATGCCCATCGTGATGTAATTGGTTTATTGACGGAAATCAAAGAGGATGATGATGATGATGATGCTGTTACGAATGCTATCACAAGTGATAATGGAAGTTATGCATTTATGGATATTGGAATTGAAAATGTTGCTGATGATGATATCAAAAATGATGATGATGATGATGTTAAAAATAATGATGATAATGATGTCAAAAATAATAATGCTGATGATGATGCAACAAATAGTTGTGCTCATGATGATGATATTAAAAGTGATGATGACGATGGTGGTGTTGAAAGGGTTGGAAAAATCAATGAGGTTAATGCTCCTGATGATGATGATGTTTGTGACGATGATGAAGGTGGTGATGATAAGGAGAATGATGAAAGAGTAAACAAGTCGAAAAGTAAACACGATTTCAAATGCAATGTTTGTATAAGTAGTAGTGGTTGTAGTTGTACAGCCAAGCAGGCTAGAAGTACTGCAACTGAAATGACTAGTATTAGAGTTAATAGAATTGGTGGTAGTGGTGATAATGGTAACGGTGGTGGTAGTGGTGGTAATGGTAATGGTGGTGGTGGTGGTAGTGGTGGTAATGGTAATGGTGGTGGTGGTGGTGGTGGTGATAATGTTAGCAGTGGCAGGGGTAGTGGTAGTAGTAGTAATGGTGGTGGTGATAGTAGTAGTGGCGGTATGCTGGTGGACGATAATGCCAGCTTCAACATGCAAGATGAGTGGCCACGTGTGGTTAGTGAAGCCACCACCACATCCAGCACCACCGAGCCATCAAGACTCAGACCCATCTTGCCAAAAACTATGAACAACAACATAACCAACAATATCAACAACAACTTCAACAACAACATCTTTTCCAACAACAACAACAACAACAACAACACTTTCAAGAAGCCGGTTGGAAGGCCTTTGAAGAGAAAGCTTGAAGCCGTTCCCACCAAAGCGCCACTACTACCCATCAGACCCAAGCCAGATCATTATCAAGACCACCTCTTCAAGAATCATTATCATAAGCACTTGTATCATAATCATCACTCCCAACCTGGCTTTTGCCATGGATTGAAGGGGGGTGCAGCTTCTGCCGTTGCTCTAGCTTCTAAGCCTGCTAACAACATGAATAATAACAACAATAATAACAACAACAATAATAATAATAATAATAATAGTTACCACATCAGGTCAACACGTAACAACAGCATCAACAACAACAACAACAACCCATCTTCTAGTACCAGCCACAACAACTTAAACAATGCTAGGAACTCTAACAACAACAACAACAATGATTATAATAGAAATAATGATAATGGTAATGATTATAGACATCATATGAATGATAACGATGATGATGATAATGATGACGATGAAGATTTGATAGCAGAGCTGATGGCTTCAAGTTCTACCATTGAGTACGGAGGGATGGTGATGATGATGATGATGGTGGTGGTGATGATGAAGATGTTTATTTTGCATTTAATAAAAACTTTAGTATTAATATAATTTACAACATCGATTCACTACCACCAAACTTCCCTCAACTACAACTAATCCCCAGTAAAAAAATACTTAACCACACCACCACAACAACCACCACACCACCACACCACCACAACAACCACACCACCACAACAACCACACCACAACAACCACACCACAACAACAACCACACTACAACAACCACACCACAACAACCACACCACAACAACCACACCACCACAACAACCACACAACAACAACAACCACACTACAACAGCCACACCACAACAACCACACCACAACAACAACACCACAACAACCACACCACAACAACCACACCACAACAACCACACCACAACAACCACACCACAACAACCACACCACAACAACCACACCACAACAACCACACCACAACAACCACACCACAACAACCACACCACCACAACAACCACACCACAACAACCACCACCACAACAACAACAACCACACCACCACCACCACAACAACAACAACCACACCACAACAACCACACCACAACAACCACACCACAACAACCACACCACAACAACCACACCACAACAACCACACCACCACAACCACCACCACAACAACCACACCACAACAACCACACCACCACAACAACCACACCACAACAACCACCACCACAACAACCACACCACAACAACCACACCACAACAACTACACCACAACAACAACCACACCACAACAACCACCACCACAACAACCACACCACAACAACCACACCACAACAACCACACCACAACAACCACACCACAACCACCACACCACAACAACCACATCACCACAACAACCACACCACAACAACCACACCACAACAACCACACCACAACAACCACACCACAACAACCACACCACAGCAACCACACCACAACAACCACACCACAACAACCACACAACAACAACCACACAACAACAACCACACCACAACAGCTTCAAGAAGCAGGCGACAGGGCAGCTTCAGGAGCGACAGAAACGACAGAGGCTCGAGGAAAAGAGGCTTCTGCTGCAGGAAATGATGGACGCCAACATCCTCCACAATGATCCCATGGTGGGTGTTTCAACCAATCATCTTCAAGCAATCAGTTTCAACCAATCAATTTCAACAATTCTATTGATTTTGAATAAATTAATAATTTATCTCTTCCAATTCTTTGAATTATTCATATATCACAGAAGGAACAACGGGAAAAGCGTTCAGCTGAGATGTTTGTGACAAAGTTGAAGGAGAAGTTGGGGGAGAGGGGGGGGGAGGTGGTCAGGGTGTTGGAGCAGTTTGAGAGGGGGTTGGTGGATGGAGGAAGACGAGGAGAAAAAGGAGGAGATTTGAGTGATGATGTCAGTTTCGATGTGCTGCTAAAAAAGATGGAGGCTTTGCTGCCTTGTCGATCACTCTTCAACTCATTCCTCTCCTTTCTTCCTCCCCATCTCTCCATCCCTTCCCTCCACTTCAACTCCACCCATAATTCCACCACCCCCATCTCTGAGTGCACTCTAGAATCTAGAAAACCATCCTCCAATGATGATGATGATGATGATGATGATGACCTCATGTCCGTGCAACTGAGTCTTCAGGAAAAAAAGCTTACGACCGCTGCTACCCTACACACCTCAACCACCACATCCACCTCATCCACTGTTGCCACACCTACTACTACTACTACTGCTACTACTCCTACTGCTGCAACAACCACTGCCATTTCTAGCCACTCCAGCAGTCACCACCACAACAACCACTTCCTTCACTCGTTTGAGTATCAACAAGCCCGTATCTTCCTGCTTAAACTTGAGGTGATGATAACGATGATACTAATACTACTACTACTACTACTACTAATAATAATAATAATAATACTTCTACTACTACGACTACTACTACCACCACCACCACTACTATCATCATCTCCACCATCACCACAGAGGTTCTCCAGCAAAAAAACAGGCGTTCTTCAGAAATTCTTGAAGCTGATCCGAGACCTCAGCAAGTTCAACCTCCAACAACATGACCTGATTAACTTCAACGCAGCTCAACGCGACCTCAATAAGAAGTATCCGTGTCACGCTGACCTAGATTGGTTTCGCCAACCAATCAGCAAGCTTCTACGCGGCAACCAGCACCTACTTGACCTCTTTTCGTGGTTTTTTCCGTCTGACCCTCCTACCCCTGTGTTAGGAAGGATTTTTTATTTTGACAATTTTTTATTTTGTTTATTTAATTATTTTTTATTTTATTTATTTAAACTTGATCTAATTTATTTATTGAAACTTGATCTAATTTATTTATTGAAACTTGATCTAATTTATTTATTGAAACTTGATCTAATTTATTTATAAACAACCAGTGACGTAGGCGAGTACGAACGAGTAGACCTGACGTCACAACAACTGCCACCTTCCACCTACCACCACTGCTTTGAACAGGTCTTCAAAATTAACATAATATTCCACAATTAATTATACAATTAATTATGCAATTAATTATGCAAGTAATTATGCAAGTAATTTTGCAATTAATTATGCTCTTAATTATGTAATTAATTATGCTCTTAATTATGTAATTAATTATGCTCTTAATTATGTAATTAATTATGCAATTAATTATGCACTTACTTATGCATTTAATTATGCAATTAACTATGCAATTAAATTAAAATATATCGCTATAAACTTACATAAAACTAAACTAATTATAGTAATCGTAATATCATCATCATCACCATCATCATCATAACCAGGTGACTTTACCATCTGACGTCAGCACCAAGCCTCTCTTGTGCACGTGTCTGTGTCACGTGCCTAGGTGGTTGTCGTTGTTGTTGCTGCAATCAATAACTTTTATATCTTATTTTTTTTCTTTTTTTATATAAATATATTCTTTATTGATGTTGTTTATTAATATTTTTCGCAGGTGTCAAGACGCTACAGAGGAGATAGATAGAAAGAATAAACACTGTCCTTACTGCTCCATCAAGGTGGTGCTGATGATGATTGTCGGTGGGGAGATTATGATGATGATCTTTGCTGATGGTGGTGATAATGGTGATGATGATGATGATGATGATGATGGGTGTTTAATTTCAGATGGTGGACAAAAATTGGTTGTTGGTGGAAGACACGGAGTGGCTTGTGGATGCAACCACTGCTGCATCTATCATTGCTGCTGCTACTACTACTACTACTACTACTACTACTACTACTACTACTACTACTACTACTACTACTACGAGTAATAATAATAATACGACTGCTACTTCCACGACTTTCTCGATAACCAATACTACAACACCAACGATGACATCTCTGAGCTTTGATTCAAATTGTAAAAAACAAGCAACTATTACTACTACTACTACTACTATCACTACTACTACTACTGCTGCTGCTGATACTAATACTAAAACAACTACTACTACTACGACTACTATGACTACTACATCAACAATATCAACAACATCAGCAAGAACAACTGGTAACGACAATACAGACTACAAATCATCTTCAAACAAGTCAATAAAAAATAAACGAGCTACAAGCTTGCATATTTTTGCCATTGCTTCTACAACAACTAATACTACTAATACAAATAATAATTCAACTATTTCTACTGCTTCTACAAAAACTACAACCACCCTCACTGCAACAAGTTCTAATAATGTAATTAAAAGAATTAAATTCTTTTAGAATTCAAAAGAATGCTTATACAGAGACAGTGGGATTAAACCCCCACATCTAATTTCTAGTCCTTTCACTTCATTTAGCTTTAAATCAGTCCACGAAATGTGAGGTGGTTGCTTATGTAGGTAGACTGGAATTTAATGGATGATTTTTACGTCTTTTTAAACTGTTCAAATGTAACATATTCGCGCTGATTCCTGGATTTATTTATTAAATTTTTTGTTTTCAATTTTTTCTTTAAAATATACTGATTTTTTCTACTTGAAAAAGCACAAGGAGCAAACATGAAAAGACGGATGTCTAATATACCGCTGAAGTGCTGTGGAGACAAGAACACTTCAAAAATTCATTTTTTAAAACAATTTCAAACATTTTTAAATCTATTTATTTAATATAACCAATACAGTTTCCAATAAAATAATTTTCAAACCAATTTATTTTATATAACCATACAACTTCCAATAAAATAATTTCTATTCTATCAGTTTATAAACGATAAATTACTACTTCTTATAAAATACCTCATATTGCATAAGTTAATCCATTACTGCAAGAGAGAAACTCTGTCACAAACTGCCACCCACACAGACACTGCCATTATACACCTCTACGGGCCACCTCCACCGCAGGATGCTTTCCATTCAGAAACCTCTGGAGAGGCAACAAATGATTACGGCAAAATCGATCGGGATAATGAAGGAGCCTGAAGAATAAATATTTAAGATACCATGCTAATCACCATCCCCAGGAGTCGGATTCTTGTGGAGTTTATGCATCGTTCTCATCCATCCTTTCCTTTTTTTCTTCCTTTCATCACTTCACTCATCCATTCTTTTCTTTCTTCCTGTATCACTCCACTTGTTCATCATTGCAGATAGGATGACATGAAACCGCATAAAAATTAGCATAAAGCCACACATACAGTCACACATACAGTCACACATACAGACACACATACAGATACACATAAAAACATACATACAGCCACACAAACAGATACACATAAAAACACACATACAGCCACACATACAGACCTAAAAAAACTTCAAATAAAACAACGCCTACAAACACCCATACCTATCATCAAGTGAAAACGTACACAAACACATCTAAACATACCAAAATACAAAGAAGCCTACATAAAGTTTGTATATAAACAAGCCTCCAGCTACAAAGACACTTCAAGTACTCATTGTGGCATCACGTGTTCATTCATAAATGACGTCATAAAACTACTACTATTACTTTTACCACGATTAACTTCCTAAAGAATTTTTTCAAATTGGATGTCTTTTTTCCCAGGCGAAAGCATCATTTTAAGTTAGGAATATGAAATAACTCCAATTGTTTTAGTTGATCAAATTATTATAATAAACAAACCAATTAATAGTTCACTATTTAATCTTTTTTCCAATTAATTGGGTGAACGGGTAGCCGGGTCGGTAACGACTCTCGGCTTGACCAACAATGAAAGGTCCTAGGTTCGAGTGCAACCAATGCCCTAGTAACCCAAAGGCGCAAATGAAAATATTCAGCCTAAGTGGCCTGGAAGCCCGTTCGGGTTATACGCCACTATAATAATGCTCGTCATTATTATTATTATTATTATTAATTGTTCACAAATTAATTGTTCACCAATTAACCTTCAATCCACGCAAATAACCTTACAATTCAATCGCTTAATGAGGCACATGAAGCTGAAAGTGCAAGATGAAACCTCGAGTCGGCATCAAGTCTCCATCAACACCGCTCCTGTCTCTTTGTTTTATGTGCTTCTAATGCAGGTACAATTTTATTTATGGGTATTTATGGGTGCAGTCAATATCTAGATTAGTAATTGGTGCAACTGATACTTGGGTATTTTGTGGGTGCAGTTGATACTCGGGTATTTAATTTGTACAATTAAAATCTCGGGTAATAGGCGTGGTATAATTACGGTGTTATGTAAGAGTTCATGCTGGGATAAGTTGTATGCAGAGATGCTAGGAATGGGTTGAGAAGGGGGGGGGAGGGGAGGAGGAAGAAGGAATGGGTTGAGAAAAGGGGGAGAGGAGAGAAGGAAAAAGGAATGGTTTGAGAAGGGAGGGAGGGGGAGGAGGAAGGAGGAATGGAGTGGTAAAGAAAATGGAGGGGGTAATGGTGAGAAGAATTGGATAGAAGAGTGATAGTGGAATTATTGAAGATGGAATCATAAACATCAAGACTCCGTTCCCCCCTCCCCCCATAATTTCCATTATCATTACTACCACCACTATCTCCACAATCATCATCATCACCATCATCACTCTACAATCATGGCTTGACAGTAATGAGGCTTCTTTGATCCACAGTGGAGAGTAATTAAGATATAAAAGTTGAACGCTAGATCAATTTAAATAAATTTCTCGTCAGGGCGTAGGGTTGGTCTGGTGTGAGCGCATGTGCTCTTGATATCAATGAAATTTATTTATATATACCTAGAAAATACCACTTAAATTAATCATCATCATGGTGGTTATTTGTCAAAATATAAACTTATTTTTTTTAAATAATTTTTTTATTTTATGCTGTTGAAAGAGTAATTATATTATAATAAGAAAATGCAAAAAATAATTATAGACAAGAAACTGTAACGGAGTGAAATATTCCGATGTAATTGTTTTTCAGTAGTGGCAGTTGCTCTGGCCGCTTCAACGCAGAGATGATTTATAACTTTAATTAAATAACAATAGATTATCTATTCATTCTAAAAAAAAAGAAAGTTAAAAATAGAAGAAATAATTTAATGAATTTAAAATAAATAAATTTAAATGCAAAATAAATAAAAAACAATAATTTTATTCAAAAAATTGAATTTTCCTTAAAGCGCGATCCTTAAATTCAGCACAGGAACATCAATCTTTCCATCAGCACGCAACAGAAGCACCGCTACATGCACACAGCAATTAGCAGGGTGAACAGTTACACGCTTACAACACCAAAAACAATAATACATTAATGTAAAACAAGAAATAAAATGATAAAAAACAGGCACGAGCCTCGTTTGCAAGAGGAACATCGCTCTGAAGCATGTAAGTCACGCTTCACACAACTGCTCCAATCGTCTTCGTATCATCATCATCATCCTCTTCTTCTCTATCATTTCCATCATCATCATCATCATCAGCATCTCTATCATTTCCATCATTATCATCATCATCAACAATATCAGCACCATCATTATCTCCATCATCATCAGCATCATTATTAGCACCATCAACATCATCAACCCAATCATAATCATCATCTCATTCATCATTATCATAAAATCATAAAAATAACTATCATCATCATCAACTGACCACCTCTGCAGCCTCCACCATTAACCTCATGTTTAAAGCTACCTTTGATCCCTCATTCCTAGGTCACTTCTTCTTCCTTTTCCAACTCATCCAACAACCAACTTATCCCACTCATCCATCCATTTATTCATACATCAATCCATTTATTCATCCATCAATCCATCCGTTCATCTATCTATTCAACAATCCATCTATCAATCCATCCATCCATCCATCCATCCATCCATCCATCCATCCATCCATCCCATCCATCCATCCATCCATCCATCCATCCATCCATCCATCCATCCATCCATCCATCCATCCATCCATCCATCCATCCATCCATCCATCCATCCATCCATCCATCCATCCATCCATTCATCCATCCATCCATCCATCCATCCATTCATCCATCCATCAATCTCTATATTTATCTCAACTTTTGACCTTACATCATAATGATCAACATTGACTTCATTAACCCCTTCCAATCCCCCTTCCACTTCTTCATCTTTTCCATTTCTTTCACAATCCATCAATCCCTCAAAACCATCCATCCATCCATTCACCCATGCATCTATTTATCCATCTTTTCATCTATGCATCTATCTACAAAATTCATCCATCCATCCATCCATCCACAACATCCATCCATCCACAACATCCATCCATCCATCCACAGCGTCCATGCATTAAAATTATTAAGCGATTCCTTTCCCGGCCATGAAAGTGTGCGTTTACTTAGCGGTAAATAAATGCACACATATGTGTAAACATACACACCTATGCATGTACCCCTCCCACACACACACACACACACACACACGCACACACACACACAAACACACACACACACATACGTTTACACACACACACACACACACACACACACACACACACACACACACACACACACACACACACACACACACACACACACACACACACACACACACACACACACACACACACACACACACACACACACACACACACAACACACACCCACACATACTTTTACACACACATACACACACACACACACGCACACATACACACACACACGCACGCACACACACACATGCACACAAACACAAGTTCCAGGCCCACCTGTTTTCTTTTGACCATCTTCTTAAAATGATCAATCATTCCCACGAAGGTATTCATTATCATCATCATCATCATCATCATCATCATCATCATCATCATCATCATCATCATCATCATCATCATCATCATCATCATCATCATCATCATCATCATCACCTTCTCAATCATCATCATCATCACCACTATGTTCTTCATCTTCTTACTCATTCTCATCATTGTTTCTATCGTCATCATCATTTTCACCTTTATTATTATCATCTCCAACATCTTTCTCCTCATCATCACTGTAACCATCACCATCACTATAATCACCACCACCATTGTAATCATCACCATCACCACCACCACTGTAATCATCACCATCACCACCACGAACTAATCTCTCCCATAACCATAAACCTCCACGACACCACTCCACCATTCCATCCTCTGCTACCTCTCAATGCAGTTCTGTTCTCTTCTGAGAAATCTTTAGTACCTCTTTAGGCTTAGTGCTAGTTGTTGAAACACTCTTAAGTGATGCTTTTAATTCGAATACTTGGTTTTTAATCTGTTTTTCACCTGGTTTTAACTTTTTAGTAAGAATGTAATCTGCATTAATGTTTTTTGAAAATATTATATATATATTTTTTAATCAATTATTTTGGGATGTTTTTAAATTAATAATGCTGCACAGGTTGTTATTCACTAGGCGCACACAAATTCAAGTTTTTATTGAATATCAGATTCATTACAGCCTACTACAACACACCACTCCAACACCAACTACACCACTACAACAAACTCCAACACACAACTACAACCACCCACCCACCTCCAACCACTTACCCACCCACTCACCAACCTCCAATACAACCACCCACCCACCTCCAACCACCCACCCACCTCCAACCACTCACCCACCCACCCACCAACTTCCAATACAACCACCCACCTCCAATACAACCACCCACCCACCTCCAATCCAACCACCCACCCACTCACCCACCTCCAATACAAACACCCACCCACCCACCAACCTCCAATACAACCACCTACCCACCTCCACCCACCCACCCACCCACCCACCCACCCACTCAGCCACCCGCACATAAGGACCAATTGTAGATTGAGGGTTACAACACCGCTAAGAGCCACCTCAACTTTACGATCCCTCCAGATAAGGACTCTCACCTAAGTGTTGAAAACCATCCACCTGCATCTTAATTGCTTATTTATATAGTATATTATCATTAATTGTTCAATTAAATCTTTAAATTATTCATTTAATTATTTAGGATTTAAAATTTCATTAGATTATCTAAAAAACCATTTAATTACTTATTTTAATAATTTAATTCAATTTAATTATATAAACTTCCAATCTTTATCTAATAAATACTATTTATTCAGCTTATATTCAACCAACATACCAACCAACCAACCAACCAACCACCTAACCAGCCAACTAACCAACCAACCAAACATTCATCTATCAGTTAATATTCGATTCCTTTCTACCCATTCCTTCATCACAAAACCACTCCTACCCCTGCCTATTCATCCGTCCATCCACCCATTCATCCGTCCATCCACCCATTCATTCATGACCTTCTCGTTTCCAGTAATTGAAATAATAATTGTTATAGTACAGAATTATAAAATTATTAATAAATCAATGCAATAAAAAATAAATTAGAAAAGTAATTTTTTAATCTGTTTTCCATCAATCGACAGCAGTGGCCTTTTAAATACTCAAATACTAATAATAAATGTGTGTGTGTTTTTGTGTGTTTGTATGTGTGTGTGTTTGTGTGTGTGTGTTTGTGTGTGTGTTTGTGTGTGTGTAGTGTGTTTGTGTGTGTGTGTGTGTATGTGTATATGTGTGTGTGTGTGTGTGCTTTATGTGTGTATGTGTGTGTTTGCTCAACTACCATACACCTCTTCACCTGTCTTTTAATTCCAGCCACTTGAGAAGACAATTAATAAGATGCGTGTATGGAGAAATGAGTGTGTATCTGGGGAAATTAGTGAGTGAGGGAGTGAGTGAGTGAGTGAGGGAGTGAGTGAGTGAGTGAGTGAGTGAGTGAGTGAGTGAGTGAGTAAGTGAGTGAGTGAGTGGAGGAGTGAGTGAGTGAGTGGAGGAGTGAGTGAGTGATGAAAAAAATATCTGCAACTGATAACTCCATTTAAAAAGGAATGTTGTGGGATGTGTGTCTGGGGCGCGTAGGATGATGGTTGATTGATGTCTGATGAAATGAAGCGTGAGGAACAAAAAGAGAGGTTAAGGATGAGCTATTCATGGATGAATGAACGAGAGATGGATGAATGAGTGATAGGTGGATGAGTTATGGATGAGTGAAAAGTGATTGAGAGAAGAAAAGGCTTTCACTGAGGTCTCGTGGCTAGTGAATTAAGACTTATGTCTTTAATTAAGTGTTTGTTCGTGTCTGTGTGTTTGTGTGTTTGTATTTCTTGTTGTGTGTCTTTATGTTGTGTTTTTATGTGTGTGTGTGTTTTTATGTGTATGTATGTATGTATGTGTGTGTGTGTGTGTGTGTGTGTGTGTGTGTGTGTGTGTGTGTGTGTGTGTGTGTGTGTGTGTGTGTGTGTGTGTGTGTGTGTGTGTGTGTGTGTGTGTGTGTGTGTGTGTGTGTGTGTGTGTGTGTGTATGAGTGTGTTTGTTTGTATGTGTGTGTGTTTGTGTGTTTGTGAGTGTGTGCAAAGCTCTCGAAGTGTGCTGATAGATACCATCACTTACAATAACTTAAACATCTTATTAAAGAAAGAAAAATTCAAAGTGAAGTCTTAAGAACCGAATTCAAATCACTTCCCTGCAAACCCGATCAGCGCATCAAAGTAGCCGCACTGCACCCTTTACCACTCACCTGCTCGTTTGCATTTTCATATTTGCCTATTATCATTTTAATAGTCATCAAGATATTTTAATATGATTTTAATCGTTTATAGTAATTATTTAGATTTTTTTTATGAATTATAATTCGCCATTAGCTTAAACCCTGAATGCTTCCAAATAACGACAATCAGAATTAAGTAGCAAGATGTTCCTCTGTGGGAGTCGAAGCTGTTACCTCTGGGCTGGATGGCTCGAGGAACCGCTGCGAGCACCAAACACCTGAACAAAACAGTGATTTTGAATGGGGGGATTAGTTGGTGAGAGTGTGTGATTGAGGTTTGTGTAGTTTGGTTTTTTTGTGTTGTTGTAACTGTTTTTTTGTTCTTGATGTTCAGTTTTTTTGCACTTTTTTTGCTGTTTTTTGTGTTAAAAAATGTTTTTCGTCGTCGCTTATATGTTTTTTTAAATATTGTATTTAGATTTGTTTTTATCATGCCTGCTTTCTAGTGTGGTCAATGAATTTTTTTGGGCTGTATTTTGTGTTTTTGAGACTTTTTTTTTTAAATAATTTTTTTTTTAAACTTTACTTTTTTGTAATTCTTTGATGCTCCAAAAAATACTTTTTTGAAATTGATTTTCACTTGCGAAAACCATTAATTGAATTTTAGAAAAAAAGTATTGCAATGAAAAAATTAAAGTGTTTATAGTCTGTCATTCATTAAATCTTTAATAGATAAAAACAAAATTAACTCCAAAAAAAGAATAAAAATATATTTAATATTATACTATAATATTATTTATAGTTGGCTTATTTTATTAACTTTTTGGGATATATAAAGAATTGTTATATTCATTTATATTCTTTTAGTTATAATGATTATTATAATTGTTGTTATTGGTTATGTTGTAATTGGTTATGTTGTTATTGGTTATGTTGTTATTGGTTATGTTGTTATTGGTTATGTTGTTATTGGTGGCTGTGTAGGTATTCGGAGCGACAGATGTTCGGTGGAACAGCAGTCTTTGAGAACTTGCTCGAAGAATAACCACAATAGAGCAATAATAAAAACCATAATAATAAGAACCATAATAATAATAATAATAATAATAATAATGATAATAATAACAATGATGATAATAATAATAATAATATTAATAATAATAATGTTTAATAATAAATAAAAGTTAAAAAGGGTTACAACTATAATATTGGTAGAAGTATTAATAAAAGTTAATAAATTTATTAAATAAATATTTTACAATTTTTCATATATAAATATAGAACATATATTTTTATTTTTTAATTATTATCAATGATGTATTTAAAATGATGTTTTGCCCTTTTTTTAATCGATTTTTGTGTGACATCGTGGTAAGTTAGTTTTGTTGTATGCAAAGCTGAAGCCTTAATCCACGCCGGATTTAACAAACAGTCGGAAAAATTATTCAAAAATAGAAAAATAAAAGTCCAAAACACACAAAAGGCAACACAAAAATATAAAATATAAGAATAAAAAAACAAAAGGGTACAAATAAAATTGAAAATGCCCACAGGCATATGTAAGAATATCTACAGGCATATGCAAGAATACTTACAGGTATATGCAAAAAGAGATAAAAAAATATTTAGAGAGAGAAAGAGATACTTAGAGGGAGGAAGAGATACTTAGAAGGAGAAAGCTGGTGTCAAGGAAGGACGTTGCGCATAAATTAGTTTGTATTGTCTCTTGAAAACGCTTGCATAATCACCATCCACCACTGACATCATCATCATCACCACCATCCACCACTGACATCATCATCATCACCATCCACCCCTGACATCATCATCATCACCACCACCCACCACTGAAATCATCATCACCGCCCCCCCTGCATTTTCATCTTTTAAAACAACCACGTCAACTAAATCAACAACAACAACAACAACAACAAACTAAACCACTTTCACCTCCACTACCACCACAACAACAACAACGACGACAATGACAGCCCTACAACACTGCCACCATGAACACAACCACATAAACCACATAAACCACAAAACCACAACCACATTCACATCAACAACAACTACAACCACAACAACAACCACAACCCCAACTTTCATGACTACAACCTCAACAGTAACCACAGCTCGATTTGCATTTTAGAAGAGAAAACAACTGAATCGCAGCCTCACCACGGGAGCTGGCATCCACAACCCACCATTAACTCTTCAAGCGTTTGGCCGTGCCAGACTTTGGCACTGTGCTACATTTTATATTTTATATTCTTTTTTAATAATTTTCAATAAAAGTAATTCTTAACAATTATAGTAAGGATTTATATAAAAAATGTCTTAGTAACATCTTTTTTTAAATATAAAAAATGACATATTTTAATTAAATTATAATCTAACTGGCCCTTAAACTTTCTACTAATAATATTGCGTTTAAAAGTGAAAACGGGTCAAAATTTAATTTGGCGCTTTCAAACACCTGCTCGTAGTAACGGAAATAACGACAAAAATAACAAACCCAAAAGAAAATAAAAATCACAAATAACGCATTCGAAAACAAAAGAACCCAATAAAAAAACAAATATTTAAAAAATCAAAAAATCAAAAAGAAAAATGAAGAAAAGAGCAATATAGGGTTGGATCAGACGTTAACAGTATTGTCCTGTTATTTATGATTCTCGAGGCTTATGAATGGGGTGTCATTGTATTCATGCTTTGAAATATTTATTTACTTTTTTTTACGTTTCTTTCTCGTCTTGTTGTTGCTTTAGATTTTGTTGTTGTTGATGGTGTTGATGTTGCTGCCGTTGTTCACAAGTTTTTTTCCAGTTTTTTTTTTAAATCAAAATTTTTATTTTTCAAATTTTGAAATCTAAAGATTCTTTTTGCATTATTTTCTCTAATTTCACAATTCATTCCACTTTCTGTACTCCTGGCATTGAAACCAACAGTGGGAACTTCTTTTGTTTCACTGAAACTATCCCTGATTTAAGTGATTTGTAGACCATTTAAACAACCCATAAACACTAACACCCGCTGAGCCTTCATTCTTGCTCGCTTCTTCAGTCCTAATCTCCATTCAGGGGCCTCTGGGACCTTTCGAATTCTCGAGACAAAGAAATGTTGTAACAATGGCCATCCTACAGGACTCCATCAGACTTTGAATGCATAATAAGTTGATGATTAGGCTAATTGGTATCAATTTAATTGGCCAATTAGAAACAAAGTGATTTATTAATGTTTGCTTTAATTATAATTTAAGTTTTATGAAGCAATTAATTTTAAATAATTAACCATTTTTTGCTAACAAATACGGTGACGTCATATGACGTAATAAAGAGTCTTGAGTAATGGAAGTATCAGAAAAGACGCCCCTCAAACTTTCTAACTCAAGACTTGAAACCACTTCAGAAACCCTTGCCGCAAATACTTGTTGCCTTTAAGTCCACTTTTCCAGCTTCTCAGCCTTCCGGGACGTCTAATTGGAATGACAAAATGTGTCATTGACACATATTTCTCATAAACGAACATTTATACAAACCATTGAAGATTGTATGTATAAGCACATACATACCTGGTACATACACACGCACACATACACACGCACACACACACACACACACACACAAACACACACACACACACACAAACACACACATACACACCATATTTTACCTAGATTGATAGTGACTTACAGGATGGCGCGCACATGGGCATCTGCTCTTTTGAACTTGCAGCAAGACGCACACATATCCGCAAATACTCGCACGCAGACAATGAAAGACAATACACGCCAAGTATTTCCTTTATCTATTTGTTTATTTGTGTTCTTTTGTGTGTGTGTGCTTGATGTTTAGATTTAATGCAATTTGTGTATATGTAATCTTTATTGTTTACTTTTTCTGCAATTTACCCACTGTGTGTAGTTTTGTGTGTTTCGATGTAGCTCCACGTGTGTGTTCACATGTAACTCCACGTGTGTGTTCACATGTGATTTAATGTGACTTCTGTGTGCGTTTGCCATCAAACAAACACCAGGCAGTCAATCCACGCAGACACTCATAAACAAAAAGCAGACTAGAAGCGCAAATTAAGAGGCCGTAAAGCATTGAAGCAAACATCATGCACGTGTCACTTGAGCCACACACGCGTCTCTGCCTCCACCACACCAGCCACTACTACTACCACAACACGACCATTGCAAGCCCCACTACACTACTACCACTACTACTACTCCACCTATAACCAACCACACGACCTTCATATGCTCCATGATACCACCACACTACTATTACTAATACTACCCTACTACTACTTCAACCACACGGCCCTTCTAAGTCTCATCATTCGACTGAAACACTGTGATGTCATAGTAATTCAATACAAAATTTCAAAACTGTGATAAGACACTGCCAAACTACTACAAGAACACACTACCAAATGTTTATTTCACTACACATCCACGCTAGCAAACAATTCTACTTAACCACACAAACCAACAACTTAATGAGAACAACAACAAATCTACATGAAAACCAGAAAAAAACGGCAAAACTCCCGTTTTATTGTATGACGTGTCACCAACAATAAAACCAAACCAAACAAACGATCACGAAACACACAAACATTTTTTTAAAAGCGCAAACAAGCGACCAAACACGCGAACCTGAGGTGTTAATTACCCGGAAAGTTCTCGCGTGTGGCTTACCGTTACAAAGCTCCGATGGGGTTTGTCGTCTCTTTGACACTTTTGCGTGCGAGATTGCTTGCCTGTGATTGCTTGACTTCAATGCATCTGATTCACAAAATTTCAAAATTCCATTCAGACCAATATAAAATGTTAAAATGCTATAAAATACAAAAGAAACCACGCATAAAGCTACAATACAATAGAAATAACTTTTTTAAAAGTTTAAATTATATCCAGTAAACTAAAGGCTCGTAGAATATAAAAAGCGGGAAATACATGGAATAAGACATTTTTTATTGTATATCAATCTTAAATATCGATTCAAATAATTTTAAATTCATTTTTAAGATATCGAAATATACAAATTCGATTTAAAAGTAAGTGCTCCTTCTAGGTGTGAAAGGGAAAAGATAGTTAAGAAACAATGAAAAGTTATATAATGCTTTTTATACCGATAAGAAGGTATATAAAATTTTATGCAATAAAGTTCAAACGATAAGAAACCACACAATGTGGTGCAATAAAAAAGATACAATATAAAAGGATACAATAAAACCAGGTTTAATACAATAACTTAAATTCTGATACAAGACAATTCGTTCAATAAAATAAAATCTAGAAGGCAGTATCAGAGTATAATGCAATAATACAGATTATAATCATATGAAGGACCAGAGAAAAATTGTTAGGGGCAAAAAAAGTCACAAATACAAAACACAGGTTGAATTTTGTCAATTTTTTTTTCATGTGAGGCAGATTTTCTTGGAATATCTTGTATATTTTGTCTTGTACGTGTTTGTATCTTTTTGTGCACATGTTTATTCGGTGCATACTAGATATTGATGCCATCGTGTCTGTTTTATGATGTCATAAAATTCTGTTTGCCACTTCTATGACATGCTTTACCAAAGTTCTCACTATTTTTAGTTTCACACACACACACACACACACACACACACACACACACACACACACACACACACACACACACACACACACACACACACACACACACACACACACACACACACACACACACACACACACACACACACACACACACACACACACACACACACACACACACACACACACACACACACACACACACACACACACACACACACACACACACACACACACACACACACACACACACACACACACACACACACACACACACACACACACACACACACACACACACACACACACACACACACACACACACACACACACACACACACACACACACACACACACACACACACACACACACACACACACACACACACACACACACACACACACACACACACACACACACACACACACGCACACACATACACACACACCACACACACATACAAACACAAACACAATATATATATATATATATATATATATATATATATATATATATATATATATATATATATATATATATATATATATATATATATATATATATATATATATATATATATATATATATATATATATATATATATATATATATATATATATATATATATATATATATATATATATATATATATGAGTATGTATATATACCTGTGTAGGTATAAATTAGAAGTCGAAATGGTGAACAACAGTTTCAGGGGTACCTCAGGTAGTTCATTGTGGAGATTGCAAACGCTGACAGTTTATTTGAAGTCGTAGCTCTCTGAAAAATTGATTTAAAGTTACAAATTACAAGAAATTTTTGTCGGAAGAAACAGAAATTTAATTTTAGGTTTTTCTAGTGGCGCTGATGCAGTACTGGTTACTTAAACTTCACTACCTAGTTCATCACAACATCGAAAGCAACTTTGGCAACATCTCCGTTTTGTTAGTTGTTGCAACTTGTTGCGACTGAGGATACTATTCCAGAAAGTCTCATCAATAACAACAACCTATGAGGTGATCAATAATCTTGTACGTCAAAAGTTGTTTCCAAAAATTGTAAGTTTTTTGGTTGAATATAAAATTTAATTAAAGTTCATAATTATTTATGTTTTCAATGTTATAAATATGATTAAATAAAAAAAATTTAAAATTCAAATAAAATCAGTTAAAAGACTTTTTATGTTTTTTTCACTTCACAATCATTTTTTCACAATTATTTTGATTTCTTAAATTTGTTTAAAGTTGTTTTTGAATGCCTGAATGGCTTCTCCGCGCTTGGAAACCTGCTCGTCAAGATTCATTGGCTGTTGGAGCTAGCAAAAAAAACTAATTAACTTAAAAAAATTTAAAAAACTCATTATTAGATACTTTTTATGTTTCAAAAATCAATTTAAACTGTTTAAATTTAGTATTACATGATATAGACTGAGTATTTGTTTCTTGGTTAAATGGGCTATTTGAATTGCTAATTTTATTTACTAACTATTAGGCAATGCTGAGAGATCTCAAACAAACACGACTAACAGTCACTCTATTCACTTATGCAACTAGCTAATTTGGTTGCAGATCCCAACCTCAATAATAAAGAGCCACTTCAAAGCTACAACTAAAACAACGGAAGACCGCAATTTCAATTAGATTAATACTCCTTCTATAAATCCTTCAAGAACATTTAAAGTTTTAAAGCTACATCAAATAAAACCCCGACAGTTGGTTGACCAGTCCTGGAATTTCTTCTTCTTGAAAATGAGTCTCGATTAAAAATGAGTGAAGACGCTGAGATGAAGACTTCAGTTCCGTCCGCAGCCACCAGTCTCCCCGTCGACCACATCGAAAAAATCACCTTTCCCATCCCGTCACCATCATCACCCTTAGCACGGTTAACTCGAAATCAAAATCCACATACAAAAACAACTATTTCAATCAACGTTAAAATTACTGCTAGGTTAACAAATCATGCAGCAACAACAACAGCAACAACGTCAAACACTGCAACAAACATATGTCTTCAACTTGTCTTCTTGAGAAACCGCAAATCAAACCACCGCAAAAGATCATCATCAGCATCATCATATTCATTTTCATCGGTATCACCCTCAGTAATATCTCATTTTTATAATTTATCTTTCCAACCATCCAGTCTTCCAACCAAAAAAGCAGAATTTGAAGTTCTAAATCATTCTCTTCCTTCATCCATCTATTTCTCAATTCACCGTTCAAGCAACCAAACAATTTTAATTATTATCTATCCACTCCACCAACCCATTATTGGTTCATCCATCCATGCAAATACTAGTCATCCAAGCAAAGTTTCAGCAGCAGCCAACAGCTCCGAAATCACGCACGTCTCTAGCCGTCTTTTTCGTAAAAATCAAAATTACATTGGTGCAAGGAACGCGGGAAGCAGTGTGAAACTGTGCGGTGACACGCTGAGTTACGGCTTAAGGGAGAGATGTTGCTGTCGTAACTGCACTAAGTGTGTGTGGAGGCTTTTGTATGTTATGATAGAGACGAAAGAAAATCGATGTGGTGAAGAAGAAGGTAGGTTAGAAAATATTCTGGGAAAATATCGGCTGGTCTATTTTGTACTGGTCCGATCCAATAAAAAAAACAAGTTTTCAAATTCACGAATACAGTTAAAAAAACCTAAACTTCCTCAAAAACGAATACAAAAATTACTAAAACCTCTACAACAACCGCTACAACAACCGCTACAACAGTCACTACAACAGCCACTACAACAACCACTACAACAACCGCTACAACAGCCACTACAACAACCACTACAACAGCCACTACAACAGCCACTACAACAACCACTACAACAACCGCTACAACAACCACAACAACAGTCACAACAACAACCGCTACAACAGTCACAACAACAGCAACTTCAAACGAAAGCCCGCCAACTGACTCAAATAGAGATCACAAAAGCTTCTTCCATAAACACGTGCATGAACTTATCTGAAACTTCCAATCATCATCATCATCAACAACAACAACAACATTATAATCACCAACACTCAAATCAACAACAACAGCACTCGAATCGACTACAACATCAATTCTTAAAATTGCAACAAAATACTTTTTGTCAACGTAAAAAATCTCGAGAAGTAGCTTCGACACTCGCTCAACTTTCCACAAAAAATCTCAAAATGAACACTGATCCATCCCACAGAAGTCTTTTATCCGCCAACAACACTCATCCATCCCCTCACAACAATCATCCCGACAACCATAATCATCCATCCAATCGTCAGAACAATGACTTCTTCAACAACAAAAACTATTTTAACAACAGTAACAACCATCTCAAAAACAACAACCACAACAATTCATCAATCTCCAAACAACTTTACCAACAGACTACCAGTCATCGACATCTTTTAGCATGTAATAAAAATAATGAAAATAATAATATCAATAGTAATAAAAGTAATAAAACTAATAATAAAACCTCTTCTAGCCACTCATCACCTCCCATCTTCCTCATCTTCCTCCTCCTCCTCATTCTCTGCAACCGTCTATCAAAGGTTACTACTGAAGGTTTATTCTCGAATGGCTAATCAATATCTACATTTATCATTTAAAAGTATATATTCATAAATAATTTTTATGAATTAATATTTTTATCGCTATCAATGATTTCTTGCAATGCTCTTCAACTTTTTGATAACTTATCTACTGGCGCATACGGAATTCTTCTAAAACCCTGTTTTGAAGGATAATGTTCTGTTTTAAATTATTAAAAATATAATTGAAAAATAATTTAATTTATATTTATAATTATTATTTTAATATTTATATTAGTCTATCAATGAAGTAATAATTTCAAAAAGTTGTTTTTTTATCTGGTCATTTAGAAAAATTGTATGATTAGTAACCAATCAGAGAAGTAACCAAAAACGAATTCTAAAAATGTCACAAAATGTCGCAAAATAATTCACCTTGTTGTAGGCTTTCTAGATTTTAGTTGATTTCTTTATAATTTATTTCGAGAAACGGCTCCGAACTAGCCGCAAACACAAAATTTACACGAACCGGAAGCCAGAAGAAGTAAAATAAAAAGTCAAAAAGTTATTTGTGTTTTTATTAATGCTATTAATGGATAGCACTGAATATATTTCGTGCTGATGTTTATTCACACCTGAAATGTAGTAAAAGTTCAAAAATTTGAGTTTAAAAAATGTGAAGTTAAAGAGAATTTTAAAAAATAAATATTTTATTATTATACAAAAACTTGTGAGTGATTTATTAAAGATGCAGAAGAAGATGTCAAATCAACGGGTTGCTGCATTCCCTTTAGGAAGAGTGAGGGAGGAAGATGATAAATAATTGGTAAAATCAAGAAAAGTTGTAACTTTAAGTGAAATGAAAAGAAACTGAAGATAATGATGATGATGCTGATGATGATGCGGGTGATGAAGAAAATCTAGGCAAGCTTTGCACCAAATGAGCTCTTAGGTCACCCAGTCTTTGCTTTCCTTGGCTCGGTGACGACGATGACGAAGAAGAAGATGATGATGAGGATTAGGAAACCGACAGGGATGAAAATAATGGTAATGATGACGAGGATGACGAGGATGACGAGGGTGATGATGATCAGGAGGATGAAGTACATTGCAATCAATATATTGAATTATGGTTTGTTAGCATCTGAGTGCTTGAAACCTAGCAGGCTGTAAAGCCCAGATCCGCAGGGACTTAAAATATTCGAAACAAATCTAAAATGACCGCAAAAACAACTAAAAATGAGAACTTAAAAGCAACAAAAACAAAAAAAATAGTTTTTCAACAAGCCAAACAAAACGAAAAACAGACACTTGTTTGTTTACTGAATCTCTTTTTACTGCTAACTTGAGAAACAAAAAGAAGTGTTTCAATTAAATCAACAACCACTCAAACACCAAGCAACACAAACAATTGAAACATTTTTCTCTTCAATGCTAATAAACATTTACAATCTGAATGACACAATATTAAAAACTGCAACCACCCCCACAACTCCATCCCCACAACTCCACCCCTACAACTCCACCCCCACAACTCCACCCCCACAACTCCACCCCCACCACTCCACCCCCACCACTACTACAACTACTACTACTGCAGCAAGACAATTATTTTCTAGCGCGCAACTTTGCAAACAGGAAGTTTTTTCTGCGTCATTTTAATGTTCGTGCATCGATTGGAGAAGTTATTAGTGAACTGCATTTTAATGCACTTGTCCGCCACGCGTCTTTGCTACTTACTTTCCGAATAAATTATTCGATAATATTTTTGAATATTTTTGAACCTTTTTTTACGTAATAATCAAACTACTTTTTTAATAACTGTTTTATACTTTATTTCGATCTCTGACTAAATTCCAACAAATACAACCCCGTAAAGTTTCCAAAATTCCTCTAAGAACACGCCATCTTGCTAACTTTCATAGCGCACAACAAGCAATAAAAAAATGAAAAGGAGATTTAAATGGTGACTTTGATTGGCCGATAGTTACGACTTCTTGTTTCCATTCACGGCAGGAAGGCATAAAGACAGCCCCCTCCCTGCCGATCAATATCTTACCTCATCAGTGAAAGTGTTGAATTTGCTCAGAGCATCTGTGTTGCTAATTACTTTATGCGACTGTAAACTTTTAATTTTAAATCGTTTTTAAAGAATTTTTTATTTAAAATTGGTTTTGGTTTAAAAAGGCGTCTGTTAAGTGCAAAAAGTGGGCCTTGGTTGTCGTGGGGAGCAGATTATTAGAAAATGTAAGCCATTGGAGCGCCCTTATTAGAGTAGAACACTGAAAACAATACAACGAAAAACAATTCAATACAAAACGATAAACAATACAATACAAATGAGTATAATTAAAAGTGTATTTTAAGTAGCTCTAGACCATAGGACTCCTAGGACATTGCCACATGTTTTTATATTATTGAATGTTCAGAAGAAGGCCTCGTTTAGTGATGAGGATGATGATGATGATGGTGATGATAATGATGGTGATGATAATGAGGGGGATGATAAGGATGGTGTTGATAATGATGGTGATGATAATGATGGTGATGATAATGATGGTGATGATAATGATGGCGATGATAATGATAGTGATGATATGGATGGTGATGATAATGATGATGGTGGTAAGGATGATGGTGATAAAGATGATGGTGATGAGGATGATGGTGATGAAGATGATGGTGATGATGATGATGAAGATGGTGATGATGGGGATGAAAGAGTAGATGAAGAAGAAGTTGGTGAATATGAACACGCTTGTAACCACTATAATGAGGGAAAGAGAACAAGATGAATGTTGGGGAGGGCAAAGAAATGCTAAGAGGTTTGATATGTTCTTATGCTTTATCTAATCTTTATGTTTCTACATGGGTGGGCTTGCACTCACTTTCAAGCCTTTGTATCTGCAATACAATGCAATGAGGTTCAAGTGGCTGTGGTCCTAGTAGCTTGTTCAATACCACACAATACCATATCACACAACGACCAGTGTTTACGTGGCGTAAACCCGAACGAGCTTCAAGATAACTTTAAATAACTTTGAAATGAGATATATAAATATTTAAAATATTTAAATTGTTATTACTTTGGAGCAGTATTACTTACTGGTGAATTGATCAGTTGCGTAGTATGAGTTACTTTGGGCTATTACAGGCTCGATCAATAAATCGACCACCGCCAAAATCAGAAAGTGTGTCTGCGTTGTTCAAATGGTGAACACTTTGAGAATGCATGAGTCAATGAATTTGAAAGTTTTTAAAATCGAAATTGGACGATTTTTGTTGAATAAGTCACAAATAATAAATATTTGTATTTACAGCTTAGAATGCAAAAAGGTTTTTTTTCTCAATTTGAAAAAAAAATCATTTAAAGACTACAAAGAAAGTTAATTTTATACGAGATTAGCTGAAGTTGCCTTCAGGACAGACTGCCTCGAATGTCAGCAAACGCGTGCACCGCCTGAACAAACATCGCGTATCGATTCTTTTGCTTTACTAACGTCTGGCGAAAAGCAGCGCAAAAAAGAAGTCACTTCATATAAAAATCAGTTATCAATTATTTTTATACGTCAAGAAACTACCCTGGACCCATAAAATATGTAGATTTATGATTCTTAAAATGTGTCTTGTTCATATTAAGCTCTACAAGTTACTTACCGGACTGTGTTTGAGTCATGACTTCTATGCTTGTTCAATAACATCTGCCGATCTTTGTACGGCTTTCTTCTCGTTTCAATTATCATTCTTTTTTTCTAAATATAATTTCTTTTTTTTCTTTTTACATTCGACTGATTTGATTTGTTCTTCAATTCATTATATGTTTATATTCAATCTTTAATTTCTTTACTTGATCAGTTTTGTTCCTGTTCATTATCCTCTATACCCGTCTAGTTTTCTTGATATTTTTCTAAATTATATAATTTTATATTATAATTTATAATTTATAAAATTTTATACTATAATTTATAATTTATAAAATTTTATATATCATTAAATAATTTATATAATTATTCAAGTTTTAAACTTTTAATATATCCACTCGTTTATTTATATCCGTCATATCCTTTCCTTTATGCGCGGCATTATTAATTTAAAAATTCATTTTTATTTCTTGTTTTATGAGTACACTTTGGCCTTTGAAACGAAAACATGTATTTAACATAAGATTCAATATGTCGTTTTCAAGATATGAAATTCAAATTTACCATCCAAACAATTCCCTCAAACCTACAATTTCAATCCATAATCTTTTGTTGCCCTTCCGAAACTCTCAGCCTCAGTCAAAAATCTTCATTTCCTTATTCATCGGATCAAAATTCTTAAATATTCCGATAAAAAACACCGAAAAAAAGACTCACACGAGTATTCTCTCACAACTTTCCTCCATTAAACCTCTCACCATCATCTCAACCCCCCCCCCCCCCCCAATCTCCTGGCAGATTTTCCTCTCTCTTTTTCATGATCTCTTCGTTACGTCATGTTGAGGGATCGATAATTTCATTTCGAACGTTCAATCCCTCCAATATGTATCGTACACATGTGGAGCAGCATGTGTTATTAGCAAATTTGCATTATTTAATTTATTCATACTCTATTTAATTAATTTATTTATTCATTCTTTTAAGCTTGATTTTATTGCAATTTTAAGAATAGCTTCACTTTATTAGAAAATAAATATATAAAATAAATATAAATATAATTTTAACTAAATTTTAATCAATGCTAGACGGCTAAGTGACTGCAAATCAGAACAGCCGAATGTTTTAACAAGCTAATGATTGTCTTTCACCCATCTTCTCGTCCAAGATCAAGCATGTAAGGCATGACAACAGGGAAAATTGCCATGACACCAACTTTTACGAAGAACAAATTAGGAAGGATTCTAACAAAGGAAGCAATTAAAAGCACACCAAATTCTCAGACAATTATTCAAGTGGTCATACAAAAGAGTCTCAGGAACCTTGCGTTATGTTCCTTGAGGAGTCCTCTGCGGTTAAATCAATCATTGATCCAACTTCGATCTTGAACTCTACCCCACTCAACTTTCTAATCAATTAACTAATCAGCTCTTGTTAATTATGCACTAGTTAAAATTCGATAAGTGTAAATAAGTCTCAATTGGCATCCCAAACTTCTACGTATGCTTATTGTTCTAGCCATTCAACGTCTTTACATGCAATTTTATCTTACCACGAACGTTTTGAAACTAATTGAAGTGTATTGAGTCATCTCCATTGAACCTTCATTATAAGGCATCTCTTATGCAATAAAATAATGAAAAGATGTGCTGTATGAATGAATGAAGTTCAACTAGCTTTAAGTTTCAACCATCGAAACTTTACTTAGTCGAGCCTAAGCTGACCTAAAATACAATATTAAACATTTTAAAACCCTCTCTAACCCCTAAAAACTATCAACCTCTTCCAGCCCCTACAAACCATCAAAAACCTTTTTAAACCACCCTTCCAGGCGTCATCTAACATGCAAATGTTCGAGCTCGTGATTGAACAGTTCAGCTCTTCCAGAACACTTCTCGACGGCTCCTGCTGTCAAAACTCGCCATCATCATCATCATCATCTATTTCGTCACAATCATCACAATTTATATCTTCATCAGCACAACCACTCCATAACTCTCCAAACCTCTTCCCTTCCATCTTTTCTCTCCAGCCCAACCCCAGCCACCTAGCGAACAACTGCCAAAGCGCATGTCAACCGTTCGTTCACGTCTGTCTCAACCACTACCTCACGAACGTCACTTCACAAACCTTGACCTGCATCTACGGACAGGCAGACATTCCCGTATTATCGGAAGCGCCCTACAACGTCGCGTTTCCGATGAATCACAGTTGGCCGGTGAGAGATTGGGGAGTGGTTGATTTGACGATTTTTTCAATTATTTGTGGAAAGATTTGATTAATGTAGGAGATTTTTAATGGATTTTTTTGATAAAGACATCAATTTAAAACCAGCCTCGAATCAGAGCAATCTTTCAAATACCTTTAATTTATGGGATATTTATTCTTTGTTGAAGATTTTCTTGCAAGTACATCGTTTGCAACTATTTTAAAATGGATTCTTTCGCTTATGAAAAATACAAAGGATCTACAGCGTGAAGTGATTGACGCTCTTTAAAAATCATATCGACTTTCCATCACCACGAAGAATTTCTTTCTTCTCTTTACTCAAAGCAATCAACACTTTTCTTTAAACACGCGCACAAACACACGCACAAAAACACTTACACTCACAAAGGCACATGCACACATATGTATAAATAGATATAAATATATATATATCTCTCGAAAAAAGCAAAGTTAGAAACCGTTATAAGGTGCTTTCCTGCAATTATTCTCACGGTCAGAGAATTCACACGGCAATGACAACGCCGATGACAAACACTGCCGCCTATTCGAGCAACATTGCTTATAATGCGAGCCTAAGTAACAGGCATTCATACCACAAGCTTGTCAGCACAGACGACATAGGAAATTCTATTTCATAGCTCGCTTAATCCTTAATCTAACTGTAATTTACGACGCATTCAATCGGACTCGCAAACACAAAAATACACAAGCCCACAAAAAACACATAAAAAGCATTAAAAACACAACACATACAAATGAGTCTAGATGCAATATATATAAAACGTAAAAATAGAGAATGGTTATTCCTAACCTCTTGAAACTGTCCTTCATCTCTCTGAACCTTTTCGAAATATCAATACTTCATAGTTACACAACCAAATTAAAAACAAAAATAATAATGAGGTAATAATGAAGTTATGCTTGTTGTTATGTTGATTAATTGCTTTATAATTAACCAGCATCTCAATTTGTAAACCACAATGTAATGTCGCGTGGAGTCTAGAAGTCGCTTCAAAAGTTCTCGTTTCAATTCCAAGCAAGGCGCTTATTCAGTGGTGTTGCCTGTGAAATAATTTATAATTAAATTGGAATTATGAGGTTGAATATAAAATATTTATTTTATTTTTTTCAGGAAAGTTTTTTGTTAAAAATTGAAGTGTTTGATGATCTACCTAGTCGACAACATCATCAAGATCCTCACCTTAAAGAACAAAAACAACAACATCAGCGTCATAATCTACAACATCAGCGTCATCATCCAGGTACGCAATCAGTTTTTTTGCACTTATTAGAAGAAAAAAAAACTAAATATTGATTTAAATCTAATTTAATCCGACCCATTCTTTTAATTTCAAAATTCACACAGATCCCAAAAGACTGATGATGAGTGGAATTTTGAAAAACTCAATTAAAGCCGGTCTGGAGTGGAATGGAGCGACCCTCGGAAACGATGGCCATGCCACCATGAAGATCAGGTGAATTGTGCGGGTAATCTGAGGGCATGAAATTGCAATAATTTGAATAAAGTGTTTTGTATTTTGTGATTTTTAAATGTCGCTAAAGTGGGAGAAGAATGGTTGCAAAATAATAGTAAAAGCCCAAAAAATAAAGATAATATAAAATAATTTAATCCCTAAATATGTTGAATAATTTGTCCACCCAAACCGCCACTAGATACAGAGTGGTTTGTATGGGAAAGTTTCAAGGACCCACCTGCAAGGACACCTGTACACCCAGGAATGACAATGTGGGCGGGTACATGTGTGTCGATGGCAAGAAAGTTTGTCACGATAACTGGACCGGAGAATATTGCGATAAAAGTGAGTATTCCTTAATCTTTTAAGAGTTGTAAACAATTTTTTTGAAAGCAGGAAAATCCACCCAATTTAAAACCCTCCCAATTTAACCACCATCTAAGCAACACAGCCAATCCCCTCTTCATCTTAAACATCCATCCAATGCACCAACCGGTGAATCCATCCAACCATCCATCTCAACCATCTATCCTTCCCAGGAAAATGTCCGGCAGGCTTCAGAGGGGCCAATTGTTCCGAATGCATTGTGAGGAAGCATTGCGAACATGGCGCGTGTGACGGAAACAGACCTCACACGTGCAAATGCAAGCCTGGCTGGGGTGGAGAGCTGTGCAACCAAGGTCTGTTCTCCTAATCCAAACTATTCAACGAAGTGCCATTGAAAAAAATTAATTTGGTTTTTAGGGATTAATTAAACATTCAAGAAGATTGTTTTGTTTTTTCATTCACGTGGTCTTTTAAGTAGGCCTTTTAGAGTATTTCCAAAGCTATTTTTTCCGTATAGAAATCAAATTAAGGTTCATCTTGAGAATTTTTGAAAAAACAATGTCTTAAAAAAGACTAAAAATTAATTTTAATTGATTGTTAATTAATTTGATTTTATTGATTTGTCTTTTAATAAGGCAGGCCTAAAAACTCTCTTAGTGGATATCTTCGATTTCTATTTAACTTTTGAATGCAGACTGTGACAATTGAGCTCTCTTGTGTTCTTGATCAATCTTCCCACGATATTTCACTATTGGAGAGAATAATTCATACAAATATATCTTTTATATAAAAAAAATTGAAAATTTGTCAATTTTTAAGCGAATTATCTCAAGGTAGACTTATTTTGAATGAAACCGAAGAAGATTAGATATCCTTTCCCTGAATTGTGATTAATCAGTTTCAAAGGGTGTCCAAGAGGATGAGGTCTTGCGAAAGATAAAGTCTATTGTTGAGAGTTTAATGATACCACAGCCGATTAACCACTCACTCAACAGACCAACACGTGTTTCATGTTTGCCTAGCGTCTCAGAGTCCCACGAAGTGCCCTTGTTACATTTAAGAAACTTTCAAAGAATGTATAAAAATGAAAATTTGATTCACACGGCTCTAGCCCAAAGTACTTTGCGACCGCATTATACAACAACTATTACTAGCACCCATTGGATCTCCTATTGAAATCATTGTCTTTTTATATTGCCACTTTAAATGGAAATTATTTTTCACAGATTTGGCAGTTTGTGAGAAGTTGAACCCTTGTCAGAACAGAGGAATCTGTCACAACTCGATAGGTTGGAGCAGTTAAATTACTTCATTTATCTACCCATTTACCAATCTACCTTTTGATCTCAGTAATTATTCACTACTCCATTCATTTACACACAATCATATACCACCCTTCCCTCCTCCTCATCTTCCCCCCCCCCACACAAACACACAAACACACACACACATACATACATACTTCCACATGAACATAAACTTCCACACGCAAACACAGGCAGCTACCACTGCAACTGCACGGAAGACTGGACAGGCGTCAACTGCGAGAACCTCGTGAGGGACTGCACCCTCCCCTCACAGCTCTGCCTCAATGGAGGCTCTTGTCAGGTGAGACAAAAAAAATGTGAAAATTAAACTGACTATTATAGAAATTAATCTAAAGTTTCAGCTTTTTTGGAAAAAAATTAAAGATCGATTTGCCGGTTGCATAGAACCAAATCCATTCGAGAAGCATTCAAAACAACATCAACACAGAATGATGAAGAAACAGGTGAAAACAAGTGTGTTTGCGCCGAAGGATTTGAGGGTGAGAGGTGCCAAGGGAAGGTCGGGTGGACGTGCGATGAGTCCCCGTGTAGGAACGGTGGCACGTGTGAGAAGGTTTCTGGTCCCAGAAGGTACAAGTGTCGATGTCCGAACGGGTTTGTTGGCAACAATTGTGACAGAAAGGTTTCTCCGTGCCATGCGGGCTACTGTCATAACGGTGGGTGGAGACTGCTTAGATTAATCGATTTTAAGATTTTAGATTATATATTCTCAACAATCGCTGGGCAGTTAAAAAAATCAGAGTTATAAAATCCAACGACTAAATTAGTTTATCATAAACACTAACCAACTCCCTAGGTGGAGAGTGCAGCGTGAGTGACAAGGGCTTGCAATGTCAGTGCCCACGAGAGTTTTCAGGTCCTCTTTGCCAGAGGAAAAAGACGCCATGCGAGGATGGTGCGTGTGGAATTGGCGGGATTTGCAACGATAAGTACGACGAGAAATCTGATCCTAGGAGATGCATTTGCGAAAATGGCTTTTCAGGCGACTCGTGCGAAATTCACTTGGGTCCATGTAGCATTTCCAAGTGCACTAACGGAGGAACTTGTTTCAAGACTGCAAAAGGCTTCAAGTGCCACTGCACTCCTGGATTCAAAGGGGACACTTGCAGTGAGAAGAGGGATCTGTGTGAGAGTATGCCATGTCAAAACGGTGGAGTTTGCCAGGCCAATGTGGACTCTTTCGTCTGCAGTTGTCCATGGGGCTTTTCAGGCAAGCTCTGTCAGGTTTATGAATTCGGAGATGGTGCGAAGGAAGGTGGAGATGGTGGGAAAAATGGTGCGTTGGTTGGTGGAGTGGTTTTTGGAGTCGTCTTAACGGTTCTTATTGTAATGGTGGTGTTGATGATGATGCTAAAGAAGAGAAGAAGAAGGAAGGTTGTTGCGACGATTAAAGAAGAAGCTCAAAATGAGTTGAACAACAAAAAAATAAGCAATGATTTCTTTCAAGAACTCACAAACAGCGAAGAGAAAAAAGGCTTTCTCAATAAGCACGAAGCAAACAAGTTGAATAATGGAGGACTTTCCAGCAACGATTACAACCTGCAACGAAGCATAACTTTTCAGATAAATGATCTAGGCCTCAACAAAGAGCTACCAGCAATGCCTCACAACTTCAACAACAGGTTTCCCCCTAAAGAACTAACTAAAAGTTCTTACTCAGAAAAAGACACATGCAACAAAATATTTTTTGGGCATTCCGAAAAAACTAATTTCGTTCCACTTAGTCAAAAATTCATCAACACTCCTCCCAACCTTTCCCAGCTTTCCCCGGTCTCCAATAAACTTCTTCAGGCCACAAGCAGGCCAATAACCTCGACATACCAGCCTGAAAAGTTGGCTGGGGGCTTCAAAACCGAAGTCGACGTCAACAAAAATTCAAAAACGAGAAAATATACTCAAGTATAACCGAAACAAAAAGATCCTTTTTCTACAAAATAGTCGGCATGAAATTAGTTATGCCTCCGAAATCTCTTCCACTCTTCTATTTAAGGACCATTCAAGCTGTTTTTACGCTTTACATAGCCACTAATCGCGAATCTAAGGTTGATTTAAGGGAATTTAAAATCTGTGGTTTCAGCGTCTACACTTAAAGATCAAAGAAAAGAAGAAAAATCCATCTTCTCACTTCCTCTTGGAATGGCATGAAAGTTAATGTCTTTTTGGGACTTTCTTTCTATGTTTAATTATTTTTATTTGTCTGTTTTGCGCAGAACGCTTTGATAAATGTTTTGATAAAAACCTTATTAAGTCCCTGGATGTTTTTAGATCAAGAAAACGCCGTTATTCATTTGTATTTTGTGATTCGTTGCAACTTTTTAAGATTCATCTGAATTGGAAGCCAGTTAGTTAAGTGAGGCTTGATTTGTTCATATCGTCATACTTTGTCATTCGATTTTGAAGTTACCATTTTTTCGAGATTTTCAAAATCTTTACAATCTTAGTTAAATCTATTTCATTTCATTTGAATCCCTTAAAATCATCTTGATTTAGAGATTGCTTGCAATAAGAGACAGCCTTGTAATTAAAATTCAATTGTAATAAATAAAATGAAATCTTTTTACTTTTCAATATTGCAAAAACAATTAAAATAAATGTTAAACTTTTTATAACAAGCCATTTGAAATGAAAAAGTAGCTGATGTCCTCTAACTAGATAACTTGAAGCTTTTGACATTTTAAAAATTGAATTAAGCAATAAAATAAAGGTAGTCAGAAAGATAAATTTGATCTTTCAAATTTACATTTTACTAATAACCGATTTTGTAAACTTGCATTGATTATGTTGAAATGCAAAGAGTGTGACAGGAAAGAGTCTCGTTGGAGGAAGAAAGCTGCAAAACTTGATTTTAAGAGCACAAGAAAAACGCGATTTAAAAAGAAAAATAGCAAATAGAAACAAATTGAATAGAAGTTGATTTAAAAGTTTTTCAACAACAAAAAGTTTTGGTGGGCAAAAAACACATTAAAATGCAACATCCGCGGACCATAAAAATGGGAGCAAAATAGGATTTCGATTTAAAATCAGCAGAAAACCAAAAAGGTAGCAAAAATAAAAACTAATTCCAATCAGACAGACATCCGCCGTTGCATTTGACTGTCTAGTTTCATGGCTGACTCTTGTAACTTCCTGTGACCAACCCATGGCACCTTTTTGAGGGTGGCATCCACTGCCTCCATCACCACGTTGATCACCATGGCGATGAGCGCCAAGCCGACCATCAAGTAGATGAATGACGCGAGGAAGAACTTCGGGTGGCTTGGAATGATGTCCCCGAAGCCAATGGTTGAGAGGGACACAAACGTGAAGTAGAAAGCTTCGAGGAACGTCCAGTCTTCCCAAATATTGTACATCACAGCTCCCATCACGATGTACCATATTCCTAGGATTAGAGCGATGATGGGTGGAAGGTTGAAAACGTCATTCACCTCATAATCTGTCTTGGTCTTTGCTCCCTCCACTTTATCTGTTTTGTTTTTTTCTTCTATAAATTCCTTCACTTCGCCATAGTCACCGCCATTTTCCACAACTCCGTTATCTTGCAGTTTCTTCAAAAGATCGATTTTTTCAAAAGCTTCTTGTGAGTTTCGCTTGGTGTAAGTGCCACGCTGCTGACCTTCGATGTCCTTGAGTGTGCACTTGGTGTTCGGCAACTGACCCAGTTTGCGTAATAATTCAGCTTTCATTCTGTTCCTCGCTTTGTCAAACACCTGCGGATGATGGATTTTTATGGAAAATCTTTCTTTCGCCACTTTTTTTTAAATATTGAAAACATACTTTTATTCAATTCTTTTCTATTATTACATTTTCATCCCATCCCATTCAACTTCATCCTATCCCATTTTTTTCAACCCCATCCCATCTCATCCATTCAAATTCATCCTATCCCATTTTTTTCAACCCCATCCCATCTCATCCATTCAAATTCATCCTATCCCATTTTTTCAACCCCATCCCATCCCATACACAGCACCGACTTGCGTTTTCATCCTGTCGAAAGGAACCAGTTTCATGACGCTGACGAAGCGACCAGTGTAGTAGAAGCCTCTGATGAAACTCCACAGGTACTTTATCACCCGTGTTAAAAGCTTTCCCATTCTGTTGGAGGGAATGGGACAATAAAAATATAATTTAATGCACAGAGACTTTTAAATAAGACAATTGTGGAAATACGGTATATATCTTAACGGTGCTGCACATTTTTTATTTAATATTAAGAGAAATGTCATCAATGAAGTTGGAAACTACCAAAACCAGACGTGAACAACTAAAAACTACTATCTAAATACATTAGATTATGGTGACAAATTGGGCTAACCTGGATAGGAAAATGAGACAAAGGGGGATTCCGAAGCAGCCGTATATCATGGTTGCTATGCGACCCCAGGCAGTCACTGGATTCACACTGCCATATCCTGTTTGCAAAAAAAAGTCAGTGTAAAAAGTTTAATTTAAGAAAAAGCTTAGGACAAGAATACTCTGTTACGATCAAATTCGAAAATAATTCCCTTGATTCTAACAATTTGAATTAATAAAAATAAGTTGATCCAATATGCGACGACTTAGATGCATACTGTTCAGATTCAACCTTTGGAAGTATTCACATAAATAAGAAATGTAATTTGCCGACGAAATGGGCACTCGTAGAATATTCATATAGTTTTTTGATTTAGTTCCAATGAAAACAATAACAATTTCATAAACGATATTTTGAATATATATCGAAAAAGCAATATCAATAAAACTTTAGTTCCGGTGATTTCGCAGTTTTAGGACTTTACCATGAGTCCCACAAGACTGAAGTGATACGAAGAAAAAAGAAAAATCAGAAACAGACGGCGAATAAATATAAGAATACAAAATATGAAAATACGTAATATTTGAGCAATGAACAGAAGGTTATGGAGAATAGAAGAACGAGGTGGGAAGCAGACCTATTGTGGTGACGACAGTGGCGCAGAAGAAGAGGGACTGGAAGAAGGACCACTCTTTCATGGTGGAGTTATGTCCGTATATAAGGATCTGCGCTGGCATGCTCCTCAGGTAGCTCTCGTACTCTCTCAGCAACACGTGCAATGCTTTCGTCGTGTCTGTCTGGTTCCGCAACCACACATTGTCGTCGTTTATTGATCTCTTGTTGGCAGTCCTCCACCCTTTTGTCTGGTTCACTTCACTTTTGTATTGATCTAGTACCTCTTCAACACTTACATTTGTGCCTATTCTTTCAGAAAATCCTTTTCGAACGGCTGTTTGAGCGGTGAGCAAGAAGAACCTCCTAGTTTCCGTCATCTCACTCCGCAGTCGTCTTTCTTCAAGGCTTTCCAAGTGGGTGAACAACAAGGCCCCTCCCACGGCATACGCTGCTAGAATCACCAATAGACCAATGTTCGATTGCACAATCATGAATACGTTGTAGAAGAAAGCCCTCAGCTTGGCGCAACAAACACAGTCGAGCTTTTTGACGCACCTCTGTATCTTAGCAGCCAGTGTTTCTTTCTTGCCTGCAATCTCTCCTTCCGCCTCGTCCACAGCCATTGAGTTGATCATGTTGTTTCGGAAACGAATCAACAAAAACTTCTCCTTCTCTGTGTTGATCCGCAAGAAACTTGACTGGTTTTCCAACGACATCTTGCGTGTTGCCATCATTTTGAGTGTCTCTGTTGAAGAATATTCTCTTTTTAAAGCTTTATTTTTAAAAGTTTCAAATAACTGAAGATTCTCCACGGGTTTTCGTGAATCTGAATAATGTTTTTGTTAACAATTTTTTGTTAAGCAGTTTTAACATAATATTTAATATATTTATATCACTAAAAATAACATCTCACCATCATCATTTAACCCTTATTACCATCATCATCAACTCCCATCACAATGAGCTATTCACTAGATTGCAGATTCGATAAATAACACAAACATCTAGATAACTTTTCAAACTGTTTGTGCATCACTCATCTAGCGTTATACACTGCATCCTAGTTTATACAACTTATCAACTTATCAACTAGAACCCAAGTGCAAAATTCATTCCTTTGTTTTGTTACATAATAATTATAAACACACTCTATCTTCACTAACCTCCCCAACCTCAAGCATTAATTCTAATCCATGATTTACCACTCCGGTTTTTGCTCACTTTAGTGATTTACTTGAAACAAAACCGAAAATTCTACTCAGTAAAGTAGCAAACAGACAGGCGTTAGAACTTTCTATCTCCAAAGAGGCCACTAGACTTACAAAAACATAAAAAAATAGCACCAAGGCAGCTTTCTTGGTCTTCATAAGCTTGTAATTATGGGCCTCGAAAGCTTTAAGACTGTGAAAGGAGGGTCTTATATTCTTTATTGTTCTTGCTTTTATAATGTTTTTATAGCTATTCTTTCTATATGTTTTATTGATATTGTTTATATGGGTTTTATAGTATTTTTTTCTATACGTGTATAAATTATAAACAATTATATTGAATAATTGGTCCTTCAGATGTTTTTGTGCGATAATAACTAATTGTTTTCAATTAGTCTTTTTCTAAAATCTAGACAGAATAGATGATCAAGTAATACATATTTTGTGATTAATTTACGTTTAAAATTTTATTTCTTTTTAAATGTATGATTTTTATTATAATTGATAGAAAATTAAATGTCTCACCATTTATAGCATTATCCCTACTAATAATCCAAAATTCAAACGTCCAACGCAAGCGAGATCATCCACAGCACCAAATTCTAAATTTATTAAAACAATCGCTCTGAAAGCTCCTTAGGAAAACAAAAGGACGCGTTCTTTGAACTGAAAAAATAGACAGCCTTTGAATAGAAGCTGTGCACAGTCTGGCGTGGATGCTTTTATATATTAGGGGCTGAAAGATTTTGTATTTTGTTTGGTATGTACGTTAACAGTGGATTTTAAATCTTCGATATACATACGTATAATGGTTTTTTTACACACATACATACATATATAAAATTTATATCGATTATTTTCTTATGAAAGAGATATTATATATCATATTCATAAATATTGAATAAGCTCTATATTACAATATAAATGTTAAATAAAAATATGGCTTATGCACAACGCAACTCTGCCACATTGTCGTTGATGGGTGATCGATAGTGAAGGCCTTAACATGAGCGAAATTGAAAAAAGAAAAAAGGAAGAATAAATTATTATCATAAAATACTGAACAAAGTAGAAAAAGTATTGTTATTATTAAATATTAAGATATTAATGATAAAAATATTATTAATATTTTAAATGGTCAAATTTAAAATAACAAAGCATGGCGTCAAAGGCAACAAAGGCCGTCACAGAACAACACAGAAGCCATGAAAGGGGCCAACAGATGAGTCCCTGAAGAATCCATAGAAATTAAAAGCATAGAAAAAATATATTAAAATTTCTTTCAGTATTTTAAAACTCATTTTGCCATTTATTTTCTGTTTAGATGCAAACCATTGTGTCTGGAATCTAGGCCTTATTGAAACCAAATGTTAAAACAACTTACAAGCAAAAGTACATTTTTAAATATAGTTACTGCTACCATGGCTATCGTTAGCATCATCATCAACACCACCACCCTCATCATCATCATCGCCATCATCATCATCATCACCGCTATCAACAACTTTCTGTACAATGAGGGTATTTCTTAAGGTATTTTGTACACTCGCGTATTCGTACAACCGTTGTACGCTTGATGCATCGGATTTAGGAAAATTTTAAAAATTAAAAAGTAAAACGTATTTTTTAAAAATAGAAACAGATTTTCTATTTCATAACAAAATTATTAAATTTATGTATTTTGAAAGCAGTATACGTTTTTTCGATCTTCCACCAAATGCATTAAGAACTAGTCGTAAAACTAATGGAGATGCTTTATGTGCGATAAAATGTCGAAGATATGATCATCATCAAGAAGGAAAAGTGGTTTTTATTGAATTTTTTATGGAAGAGTTTGTCAGGCACATGTGGATCCATTCGTCTGCAAAATTGAATTCAGAAATCATAAAACGTTTTAAAAGGTTAGAAGAGTTATTTAAGAAAGTCATTATGAATCAAGGGTGAACTATTTCTTATAAAATAAAAATAAATGCAAGAAGGATGGGATGCAAAGTAAATCAGAGACGGTTTGATCAAGCACGGAAACCATCAAGCAAAATTCAGAACGATCGTAAGAAACACAAGTGCACAAATAGTAAATAAAAAAGTCGTTTGGAATCTGCAGAAGGAAATAATCAGAATTCATGATCGGCAGGTAATAATTCACTTGTTTCCTTTTTTGTATAACTATTCTACTTTTCTTTGATGCTTATTGTTATTTAATTGATATAATTGAGAAGAGGATAGAAATGCAAACCATCCCATTTAATATAGGTATTATTATATAAACAACAACAAAAAATAAATGTATAATAGAAATTCAGATAATTGAATTGATATTTGAAAAAGTATTTGTATAAAAATGATGACGCAAATATAAACAAAATTTGTTTAAGATTTAGATGGCGATTTTGAATATTAAAATGCAATAATATTTATATAAATAAATCCATTTTTGTTAACTAAAAGAAACTTCTCTTAAATTTAGATTTCATTGACTCTTCAAAAAGACTTCAAGTTCTAGCATAGTCGCATCAATAGCTTCCAAACCCTTCAATCTCGTTAAATAAAAAAATAAAAATACAGAAGAACGTAGAACATCCACATCAACAAGAACTTCAACAACCACATCAACAAGAACTTCAACAACCACATTAACGACAAATTCAACAACCACATTAACAACAATTTCAAAAACCACATTCTTCCCAACCACAACTTTTGCCACAGTCACAACTCCAGCAACAACTGCAACAGCAATGGCCACCGACATCTTCGGGGACTTGCAACAAAGCTTGTGGAAGGAACAAGCCGTTGTGGTTTGGAATTGATTATTGTCATTTATGTTGATCATTTGATTTTATATCAAGCTTTGCCATTTTGTGGTTTTTGTCTATAAAACAAAATATTACTTTTCTTATTTAGTGTTTAATAAAAACTGTCACGAAAAAAAGTTTGAAAATAATTTTCAACTTATCTATAAATTTAGATTATTTTAATTGTGAAAATATTAATTTTATTTAAATGCACGACTACAGAAAAAAGAAGAGCCTCCGAAAATGAGAGTGGCGATAGACCGTCTGGAAATGGTGCAGCTCTGCAAGCTCGCCTCCCTCGTCAGGCAAAAAGATTACAAAGTAGTTTTGGAATTTTAAAAGTTTCACAAAATTTACAGATTTGTTCAAATCATAATGCCTTAGCCTCAACCATGTCCTGAAACCCCGCTTATTCAATCTTCAAAGCATCCAGCCTGCTCTTCCCCACCGGCGACTCAACAACACTACCTACCTTCCACTCACCAAACAACAGCCGCATCTAACCCCTCTCTTTTCCACCCAGGGGGTTGAACGCTTGCTTCACCACGGAGTGGAAGGTCTCGTGAATTACGTGCACCCCTACGACAACCTGGGTATCAAATCAACCCTATGCCCACTTTTGTTAACCTTAGCGTGGTTATTCAGATTTATCCGATAAAACTTTTTCAACTACTCTAATTAACAGTATCTCCTATGTTTCCCAGCTACAGTCTTATCCATAGCTACCGACTTGAACGACGAGCAGATGGTGGAATTCTTGATAAACAAGGTGTAAAAGAAATGTAAAAGTTATAAATTATATATTAAAAAATAAAATCAAAATGTATTTTTAAAATAATTAATTTAAACAGATTAATTTATCAAATATTTTATTCACAAATAATTATGAAATAGGGCGCAGACCCAAACGTCTTGGACCTGAAGGGCAGGTCTGCAGCGACGAGGGCTTGTGAGTATGGAAACGTAGAGTCTCTCAAGGTGGTGGTGGATGGTGTTGAAGTTGATGTTGAGGTTGATGTAAAAAAAGTTTTAGTGATTGTTAGGTAGTAGATCTTTGGGGTTTAGTTGGTGAGGTTGTTGAGATTGTTGTGTTGCGTAGTTTTTGTGGAATGGTGCTTTAAGGAAATCAGAGTAGGAAAAGAATCAGTTTAGTCTAAAAACTGTCCATCATTTTTTGGAAGGTGTTGATAGAAGCGGGTGCTGACGTCACCTTAACAGACGATGACGGAAATTGTAATTTATTTTATCTTCTTTTTCTATCCACCATTTATCTGATCATTGGTTTAAAATCATTTGAACATATTTTTTCAATTTAATACGGTTCTGTTTAATTCCAAAACTCAAAATACTTTCAATTTTTGACATTCAATCCATTTAACTTTCAACTCATCCTTCCTTTCTTTCCCTTCCACGCAGCAATCCTCTTCTACTGCATCGGAGCCTCCAAGAGACACGTCAACTGCGCTCGCTTGTGCCTCGAGACTGGAGCCCTTGTCAACGTCGTCAACAAATTTGGTGAGTCTTGATGGCGTCTCAGTGGTTTGTGAAGTTTTGTATCAATATGCGGTCAGAATCAACGCATCTGTCGAATAAATAGTAACATTTTAAATATTTTTTTAACTTTTAGAAATTGGTACTTAATTATCAAATCTCAAAACAAAATATTTGATGAAGTCTCTTGCCTTCACTAAGCTCAAAATCAAATTTTGGAATTAATATTTGCACGGAATCTCTCGCCTCACCAACCTCAGGCACTCCTCTCATCGTAGCGCATTGCGAGAACGCCAGCAACAACGAAGACATCTGCATCCTCTTGATGGAGAATGGAGCCCATGCCGACGTCATGGATACTGTTGGTGGCTTTGGTGGCTTTTGTGGTTTTGGTGGCTGTGGTGGCTTGGTGCTTTGGTGGCTTTTTGTGATTTTTAAAATTGTATTAAAAACTTTGAAGATTTTATTCTGTTCTTCTAAAAAACATTTAAAGCTATCAAAAATTCATGATTTACACACACAAAATAAGGAACTAAAGCACAAAACACAATATGACTTAACTCCCGACCACCTAAAACCAATTTTATCTCCAGACCACAAGACGAACCGCGCTGATGGCTGCTGCTGCGAACGGGAGTGTGAAGGTGGTGAAGGCAATCCTGGAGAGGGGGTGCAGCAACATAAATGAAAAGATGGTCAACACCAACTCCCACGTGACCCATGATGCCGCCAGGGGAGGCAATATAGATATCATGAAGGTGGGTGGGCTGGTGGAAGAAATTGTTTAGAAGAAATATATAAGAAAGCTGAAAAAAAACTAATTAATCAAAGTTTGGTGAAAAAAAACAAATTTAAACAATCTCCGATCTGCATTTAAATTGATTCACTACTCTTACATTGCAACAACTCCAATACCCTCACAACCATATCAACCCAACTCTTCTTTAATCCACCACAAAGCATACGCCATCCGACCCATCTCACCCATCTTCCATCCTCAAAGCTTTTATCGGCTTACGGGGCGGACTTCGACCAGACGACCAGTCACGCCTACTGCAGGTCCCTCACACCCATGCATATCGCTGCTGCCAGTGACAAGGGACTATGCTGTTTGTTTGCTGGGCAGAGAGGTGCGTTTGAGAGGGTTGGGGTGGGGTTGGAAGTGGGTCGAGGTGGGTCGAGGTGGGTCGAGGTGCGGTTTGAGTGGGTCGAGGTGGGTCGAGGTGCGGTTGGAGGTGGGTCGGGGTGGGGTTGGAGGTGGGTCGAGGGTATAAGGTTGTTTTGATCGGACTCATAAGACTAGCTAGAACTGGTGGCATCTTGATTCTAAACTTTTTCACTTATTTTCAAACAGGAACCAACGCTACCCTGAAGAACCGAGAAGGCCTCACGCCCGCCGTGGTGGCGAAGAAGGCGGGCTTCAAGGCGACGAGCCGGATGTGCAAACAGACGGAAAGATTCGCGCCATCGAAAAAGAAGAAAAAAGTCAGAAAGCCTGCGCTGTGGCTGATCAAACTGCACGACTTTTTGTACGTGCGAGAAGAGAAGTTGTTGGAGGAGTTCGCCCAGTACGATCCTGATCGGGAGAACCTTGTGCCCATCAACCAGTTCATGCAGGTGTGTGTGTCTGTGTGTGTGTGTGTGTATGTATGTGTGTTTGTGTTTGTTTGTGTGTTTGTTTTTAATGTGTGTGCGTGGTTTTTATGTGTGCATGTGTGTTTGTGTGTGTGTGTGTCTGTGTCTGTGTGTGTATGTGTGTGTGTTTGTGTGTGTGTGTGTTTGTGTTTGTGTGTGTGTGTGTTTGTGTGTGTGTGTGTGTGTGTGTGTGTGTGTGTGTGTGTGTGTGTGTGTGTGTGTGTGTGTGTGTGTGTGTGTGTGTGTGTGTGTGTGTGTGTGTGTGTGTGTGTGTGTGTGTGTGTGTGTGTGTGTGTGTGTGTGTGTGTGTGTGTGTGTGTGTGTGTGTGTGTGTGTGTGTGTGTGTGTGTGTGTGTGTGTGTGTGTGTGTGTGTGTGTGTGTGTGTGTGTGTGTGTGTGTGTGTGTGTGTGTGTGTGTGTGTGTGTGTGTGTGTGTGTGTGTGTGTGTGTGTGTGTGTGTGTGTGTGTGTGTGTGTGTGTGTGTGTGTGTGTGTGTGTGTGTGTGTGTGTGTGTGTGTGTGTGTGTACATGGTTATACACATGTTTGGGGGAAAGCTATGTGGTTGTGTGATTTTTATGCCTGATTTAGGAAGAAAAGAAAAGGGACTCTAAAAACTCTTTAAAAAATATATAAATAAATGAGAAAAAAATTTATTAAACAAAAGAGTATTGAAAAACACACTTTAAACATTCAACAACTGTATTCCAGGTGGTTGATCGCTGCAAGATGCCCATCCCAGCTGAAGAGAAGGAAGCCTTCATGGATGTTGTTGCAATGTACATGGAGGAGGATGAGATGGGTGGGTGGGTTAGGATTGTAATCGTTGGGTGGAAATAAAGCTCTAAATTGTGAAAATCACTGAAACATGTGAGCAAGTATTAAATCATTTCATGTTATATATATTTATTTCAGTTAACTACGTCAAGTTCCTAATCGGCAAAGAGTACATTCCGAAGAAGTTGAGGATGACGAGGTTTGAGAAGAAAATCAAGAAGTTGAAGGCGATCAAGGGCAAGGCAAAGGCGAACATTCCGATCTTCACGCTGCCAGAGGCGCACAGACGCTTCGAGTACCTCAAGTTGTACAATCGCACCTATGACCCCTTCAAGTTTGACCGAGACCACCCCCCCAAGAACGAGATTATGGATGATTCGTTCTGGTGGGTGCCTGGTGCGGTGGATAAACACAAAAACAAATACTTACACAAATACACACAAAAAAATACTTACATAAACACACACAAACAAAAACACACTAACTCACACACACATACACACACACAAACACACAGGTACATGGAACCACCGGAAGAGAGATACATAACAGTAGCCGATGCGATAATGAAAGAAGACGAGATCTCGATAGACAGAGCGTTGAGTGAAGGAATGAAGGTGGATGAGAGGTCAAAGTTCTTCAAGACACCCCTGATGACTGCCATCTTGAACAACAATATGGCATTCGTCACGAAGTTTGTCGAAGCTGGGTGAGTTGGAAGGTGTAATGCGAAAAGAATTTGTTGGGCGAATGAGAGAATGATTTGAAATTTAAAACACTGAATCATTTAAATTGAGTACGTCTAAATCTAGAACATACATCACTGCATTCCATTTTGATGATTATGCGACGGGTTTATCAGTTATTTATTCATTTTAAAAGTTACGAGTCCCCTAGCGAGTTGTATGACTTTGAAGGAATTGATGAAAAAGCGTAATTAGGAAAAGCATAAATTTAAACAAAAAAGAATTTAAATAGTTAACATTCACTTTTCTTTCCAATTCTTGCTTCCAGGGCAAACGTCAACCAACGGGACAACTTCTTGTGGACGCCATTGCATCTGGCATGTCACGTGGGAAACCTCGAGATTGTACAGTACTTACTGAAGAAGGGTGAGTCTTAGAGAGGGTGGTTGCATGGTTGGAGGGAAGAGTGTTATTCAAAAATGCTGTTTGAAAAAAGTTTGTGTTGTTTTTTTAAAAACTAATTTTATTGCAAAGTATTTATTACTGAATTGTTGTCCAATCATCAATGCAATAGTTTTTCAAAAAATTTTGTTTTTTTTGTTTACAAAACCGGTTAGTTATGAAAAAAAACCTAAATCTCCCTCAACAACGTCAATTCCTCGGCACACAGGAGCGAAGCCGACTAACGTTTCGATCAACAAGGCTCTTCCTGTGGTCAGGGCTCTGGAGGCGAAGGCCCTAGAGCTGGTCAAGACGATGATTGGTGCTGCCAAGAACCAGCTGGAAGAAGTGGATCGGAAAGGTGGGTAGATGGGTGGGTGGAAGTTAAGCGAAAAAGTATTATTAATAAAGTTTTTAAGATTTTAAAATTATTTTTATTTTGAATTTATATTTATGTTCTATAAAACAGGAAACAACCTACTGCAACTAGCTGCTGTCTTCGCTGATTTTTTCATTTTTCAATTTTTGGAAAGCCAAAAAGTTCCTGATAACAAAAAACAAAAACAAAGAAAATCGACTAAAAAGAAAAAAGGGAACACATATACTTTCCCTTCGATGACATTCGTCGAGGTTTGATATTGGCATGAAATTGCGAAAAATTAGTTTTAGTTTAATTTTAATGTTAATTATAATTAAATTAAAATTTAAAGTTCAGTTTTATAAAATATTTTATTTAAAGTTTTTATTTTATATATTGTTATTCAAAAACAAAATCCTAATAATCCTTCAAATTCCAAACAACAAACGCTCTTACAGAAGATTCCGCCCCTCATTCCACCACCTCCTCCAACCACCATCGCCACCGTTCCCTCCGTCTACCACTCTCGCATGATTGAAACCACCACTTCACAAACCTACAACGAAAACCTGAGCGAGAAACTGGTCTTCCGTCCCAGGGCCTTGTGGATGATGCAGAAGACGAGCGAGGAACTGATCGAGGAGAAGATCCTGAAGAGGAAGATTTTGGGTGCGTGTATGTAAGGTTTTGTGGTTCTAGGGTTAATATATGGAGCGTTCATAAAGGATATTTGTAACAAAATGTTTGAAACTATTCAAATTTTTGATAGGCTGCTTATTTGAAGAAGTCTAATTAAATTATTAACCACAATCAACAGCAAGCAGCCACAATTGATTAAACACCAACCACAAGCAAGAAAATCATTCTCTCTTCCCCAGGCTGGACTATCGACTCAGACATGTACAAGCCTAAAGTGGTCGAAAACGTGGAAGACAAGGCTCAGAAGCTGCAGGAGGAAATGGACCAGAAGGTGATAAGGCCAATCCTCAAGATGAAACCCACCAAGAAACCGAAGGTGGTCGTGAGTGAGGCAGTCTTGAGGTCAAGCGAATCCAGGAAAACGTTGGCTGCTCAAAGAAAAACGCACGTCTTCAAAGGTTTCTTTTGTTTTACGTTTTATTAATTTATTATAATGGTTTTATAAAAATGTTTAGGGCTTTTAACATATTGATTTCTATGTAATTTAGATTATTATTAATTATAATAATTAAATAAATATAATATATCTTATTATAATAATAAGGTTATTTGCTAGTCATAAATACATTTTATACAACTTCGGATGACTAAATAAATATATATTTATACATATTATTAATCTTGGTTCAACTTCACATTCTTTAGAAATATAATTTTTCAGCATTTGGCAACAATGACCTTCCGAAAGAAGAGAGTATCCTCCCAGACATTTCCACGCCTGATCCAGAGAAAAACACTCACAGGGTTCATTTGAGTTAATGTTTGTTCAACGATTTAAAAAAAAATCAGCACAAGCAACAAAAACAACTCGTATTTAAAATCAAGCAGCAAAGATGAGAAGCAAAAAGATTTTTTTTTAATTTATACATTTTGAAATTAATGTATTCGTTGACACCAAGATATTCACCTAAACTCCATCCAACCTAACTAACACAAACTCAACAGATGACACAAACTCACCCCTCACAGATCACAGATTCGTTGATGAAGGCGACCAAAGAGCAGGGCGATAACATGCTGAAGAGGAGCATCGCCATCACCAACACTGAATCTCTGATCCGCAAGAGCATGATGTACGCCAGCAAGGCGAGACCGAGCAAGTTCAAGGGAAAGAGTGTGGAAGCCTTCGACAATACAAAAAAGGAGTCAAATTGAGCCGTTTTCAAGTTTTTATAATTATCGAGGTTAAGTGGGAAGTAAGATCACCCAAGTGGGGCGCAGTCGGTAGAATGCTGTCAGAGAGTTCGTTTGGGTTTTTTGAGTTTTTTAAATTGTCTCTTTGACATTTGATTTTTTGTTTTTAGTAGTTTATTATATTAAATTGTTCAACTTTTTTTGTGCTTTTTAAACTTTTATAAAAATTATAACAAAAGAGATTAACGCCTTCCTCAAACGAAAGTTTAAAAATTATTGTTAGATTCGAAGAATAAAGAAGGCTTTCTTGTCAAATGATTTAAAAATTCTTAAAAATAATAGTCGAGATACTATGTAAAATTTATTTTTATTTTATTAATATAAAAAAACTATTAACTTAAATGTTTAACTAAAAATGTGTTGAGTAGGATTAGAAATATATGTTTAATCTATATATAATTTAATTATCTTACTTAAATAAGATGAATGGACTGATTAAGATGGTTTATGAGGTTTGATAACTTCCATTTTTCGACACCTCCACACGATTCTCTTCAATTACTCTCGTTATTTTTTTTCTTTCTATTATTATTTTCCCTGATTATTATCGAACATCGGCTACAGCACGACCTTACCAATTCTTAACTAATTGCTGGATTTTTAACTTCAACATCTTACGAGTATCGAATTACTATTTCTCCAATTATAAGAATAAGTAAAGATTAATGACACATAAACGCTCTTCTAATTCAATTAACTTTCCTGAACAGACTGCCCGTAGTAATACACTCAACTTGTGGTATTTCCCGATACGCCTACACACTGAGGCATTCAAGGGAAAACTCATAAACAATATTCTTGCAAAGTAACACATACTTAAGCATACAGACAGGCCTACACACACACAAACACACATACAAATATTTCTACAAGAGTCTATTTGAAATGATCTAGCAATGAACACTTAGGCACAAGAGCAAGCACTCAAGAGGCTGGCACTGATATGTAGTTACAGTCGGCGGTGAGCTGAACTATTCAGTTGAGACGGATGTGAACGCAGATGAAGATTCTAGACTGAGATTCTAAATTGAAGACATGTTCTGTGACAGGATGCCACCGACATGAACCCTGATGCTTCTTCGTGATGTTTACCGCTTCAGAACTTTACGCGATATTTTTTTTCTCCATTGTGCATAAGAAACGTGGGTGTTTGATTCCGTGAAGGTTTTTTGTGCTTTAATGAGAAAGGTTAAAATCGTTTGAATGAAAACAATTCCTGAAACCAGCTTGAAGGCCTTAATTGCAGTTAACTGTTTCATTGCAATTCTGTCCCTCACAGCGTGCCGTTCGAGGCATTTAATACTTGACGTTTCAATAGAATCTCTCTATGAATAGGCCGTGCTTCAACATTTATCAACGCATTAAATTTTAATAATTTCAATTATTTGTTTGTCACTATTTAATTATTTAAGCCATTTATTTCTTTTAAAATGTTTATTTGTATTTTTTTATTATTTAGGTTTTTATACATTAAAACTACATTCTATTTTTGCTAATTAGTAGCTTTTATAATTTTTATTTGTTTAAACTATAATTATAATATCACTATATCATAAAAAGTGTTTTTTTTCTAATAAAAAGCAAAAGTCAACATGACATTTTAATATGCATGGCTATTACCTACTATTAAATATTTCTCTATATCAACAACACATTCATATTATAGACACGTCAGTTTCAATTGGTTTGTAATTCTAACGATATCAGACCATGAATGCACTTACATAGACATGAAGATATCATGCAAATAAACAGAAATACACATAATTCTTTAGTACATTTTTATGTTAAATATAAGTTTATACATATTTATATGTAGGTATTTTGCCCATAAAAAGATCAACACGGTGGTTATAAGAATTCTTAAAGCTAGGAAATTATAGAAGCATATTCATTGATTCACTTACATGTATTGTAAAGGTATGTTGAGAGGGCTATATAATAGAGTAGGCTGAAAAATCGGAAACTAAGAGAAAGTTAAGAAGTCATTCTGAAGTTAGCTACTTTTTTACTAAAAATAAGTTCGAGAATATTTCATTTTATTTGTACAATAATTCTGATTAATCAAAGGATCAGCATTCACGGTAGGTTTTTGTGAATGTTGTGGTTGTTGCGGTGACTACTTGAGTGTGTTGTTGTTGTTGTGGATCAGTCTAATATAAGCTTAAACATTTTTTTATCATAAAGATTTTAACTAAATAACCTAATAAATTCAAACCAATGCTCCTAAGATGCTGATGGACTGGCTGCGAAGGAGGATGGGAGGGAGGGAGAGGAGGAGGGGGTTCGGAGGAGCCATCCCGCAGCAGCACCAATTCAACTTCGTCTTCTTCAACCCAGACTGGAAAGAGTCACTAGAAAAAAGTAAAAAAGACCGAGTGAAAGGAAACTCCACTGGCAGTGCTGAAGTGGTCAAGCAATCGATGAATTCTCCAAGTGAAACTCAACTGAACGACGGCGACCAAAGCGACAAACAACTGCGACACAGCAGTACAGCGATTTCTCCAAGCAAGTCAAACAAACAACTCACCAGTCTTTCCAAACACCCCAAGACGATCCACCAACTCTCCTCAACCTTCCCTCAAACTCCCACCAGGAACAACAAGGAATTAGATGGGAGCTACTTCAACTTCTCTGAACAAATCTTGAGGACACTGATGAACTCCAGCGAGAATTCGTCAGAGACGGTGAATCGATCAGAGTCGAAAGCAAGTTCCATGACGTTACCAAAGACTCCGGATTACAGAGATTCCAAAATGGAGAGGCAATCTTCCTTCAAACGGATAAAGGACCGTTTCAGAAGATCAATTTCAAACTTTTCGAAAAGACATTCGAAGACGAGGTCTCAAATGATTGAAGATGGCGAGAGTTTGAAAGATGAAAGAGAAAAAAGAGAGAGTAGGATGGATTCTTTAATCATAAAAAATGAAAAAAGATTTTCAAAAATTGAAAGTAAAGATCTAGCATCGAAGGAAAATTGTCAGAGCAGCTCGTTGGGTTTGGAAAGAATCCCAAGTTTCAACGAGGAGGAGGAGATTGGAGTGGTGGCTAGCCCCAGGAAGGTTGTGGTGGATAAGACAGGAATGAGCGATGGAAAACATTTTGGAAATGAGAGAAGAATAGCGATGGAAACTGAACGAATAAGAAACTCTCTCTATGATAACCTGCCCAAAGCCAAGCTAGAACAAACAAAGAACAATGCACCACTTCACTCGACTCCCGTCAACAACTCACACAGCGAATACATCTCCTGTGACATGTCTCAACAACAACCCTTTGAAGACTTTACATTTAATGCAAAAAAATATGTTATATCGTCGGATCACCCTCGAAACAAACAAGGCCAGCTAAGTGAAACCTCTTCCGCCTCCAACCCATCCAACACCTCCACCTTACAGAAGACTGACCACTCCAACCATTGCAACCCCCCCACTGACCCTTTCGACGCCTTTTCTCCACGACTGAGCAACAGTTTCGACAACTATTTCTGTCCCTATGACGACCAAGCTGATGATGATGCTGATGATCATCATCATGGTATTGATGATGATGATGATGATGATGCATCTCTACAAAAACATTTCGCTCTAGTTCCATCAGTAGTTGTTAGCAGCAGCAACAAGAGCAACAACAACAACATCTATGATCGCAACGAAGACAATTGCTTTGATTTCGAAGTATCATCTAAAAAAGAAATTTTTAAAAGTAACATCTATAACAACAACAACACAAATAATAATAATAGTCATAACAGCAATGGCAACAGTGACTACCTGAACTTCATAAACAACAACAACCTACCCACTCCATACTCCAACCCTCTTTCTCCTCCTTTCTCTTTCCCTCCGCCTAGTCTTCCACCGAAACTCTTCAAGAGTAGATCTCTGCCAAAACGGAAAAAGATCAACCAAACAAGATGGAGTGATCCTAGCAACAGCCACCCATCCCCGCCCTCATCCGGCATCCATCCATCACTCATTTCACCCTTTCATTCATCCACAAATACTCTTTCTAAGTCAATGCACTCTTCCATTTCTTCTCAATTAGATCACTTGCCCAAATCGGTGGCTCACAAATGCATGCAGTTTTGTCAGCGAATCGATGGAATATCTTTCGACTACATACCCATGAATAACCCATCTAAACATATTTAATTGCATTTATTTGTAAATGGATTTTCTTCATTTTGTGAAGAGGATCGCTGTTTCTTCGTGACTTTTTTAATGCAATTAGGACTGAAGTGAACTTCTGTTAATTATTCAGAATGATTACAAAGTACGTTCTAGGTAATTATACTCAGTAACTTGAGTCACTATTTGACTTGTGTTATGTCAGACCATATGGCTTCTTACTCATCGAACGATGATCACTTCATATGCACTTGAAAAATCAGCCATTGCTTGATTCATTTCGTTAGATTTAAGCTTCAATGTCATTTTATTGTTTAAAAAATGATACAAACTGTTTTCAATAACCTAAATTTTTAAACTGAACTTATTGAATGAATAGTTTTTTATAGGTAAAACTTTTAATGTCTTTAACAATATTTTAAAGTTAGGCTGCCCACAAACTATATTAGCTTAGTTAACTTTTTGCACAGTGATCTCTAAATTAACATTACCCAAAATGTTACTTTCGTATTCAATAACACGTATTTAAAAATGTCACGTTAACTTAAATGAAATATTTCGAAAAATTAATCTTTTAAATTAATTTACAATTCTTAAAATATGCAAAAAGCAGGAAGCTCAGTTAATGCCCTTCAAAGATCATGATCACCATCGAAGAGTTAATCATAAGCAGTCTGTACCACAGACTAGTGCTAGTGAGAATTAGAAAATCCCCAGACGTTAAGAAAGAAGATGGCGCTGATGTTGATGGTGGAAACTTTTGCAGTGAAATTGCAAGCAGTTCAAGGGGATTAGGTAAAAAATATGTTTTTGAAAATACTTAAATGAAAAAATAGTTTTTATTTACCTATAATAAATTTTAAAAGAGTTATAAATCTAGTTTTCAAACCACTTAAGGATATTTATCTCTTGGAAACTTGAATGGGAGAGTAAACATTTCTGGAAATGAGCAGACAACTCCGAGCTACCACAGCATAGAGACGAGGAGTCTGGAGTTGGTGGAGAAGAGGGTGGCTGGGAAGATGATAAAGTTTGAGGAGGAGGAAGTGTTTCTGAAGATGCATATTGGAAAAATGATCAGTGTTGGGGGTTTGCATGTGGTGACCAATCGAGGCAAGATCAACACTGAGGTGCAGACTGATTTTGAGCCAGTGTGGCTGATGAATGTAGTTGGAGGGGAAGCTGGTGAGGGTGGTGGTGTTGAGAATGGTGAGGTGTTTGATTTGAGAGGCTGCAATGAGTTTTCTATTGCGAGGCTGGAAACGTTGAAGAAAGAAGGGGAATGCGGTGATGATGAAGATGATGCAGATGATCATGATAATAATGAATTGAACAGATCTTTGTTGATTATTGAAAAAAATATGAATAGTTTGAACAATGGGGAAGATGAGATCGTGGTGAAAAGTATGGTTGGTCTGAAAGGAGAGAAAAGAATAGCGGAAAAAAAGAATAAACTGGCAATGATTGAAGGAGCAAAGAAGGATGGAATGGAAGAAAAAATGAGTGGAGGAATGGTAGGATCGTATAAGATATTCAATTTATCAGATGATGGCAGTGTTTTGACATTAGAAGAGAGACAAGATGGAGGAGAAGAGAAGGAAAGTGGTGGGGGAGACAACGTTGTGGTGAGAGATGGTGTTGGGGAGAGGATGCTTGTAAATGGAGATAGGAATAGTTTGGAGAGAGGGGTTGGGGGGCGTGGGGGCATAGAAGAAGTGCTGATGCCCTCATCGTATGTGGACTTTGTGGTGAATCGAGTGGAGGCCGACTCGTACAACAAGAGCAACACACCCTACCTTCCCCTCAGCAACAACCACAACAACTGCCACCACCATCCAATCAACAACAACAACTACCACAACCATCCTCTCAACAGCCACAACCAATCTTCACAATGCGATCAAAGCAAAGAAGCTCATCAGCCGTTCCAGAAGACCCTCCTCAAGGACTCGGGCGTTGACTTCAGCTCCATGAGGTTCCACAGGAGTCGAGACGATGACAGACACTTCCCAATGGCCACAGGCAGTGGTGCAGGCTTCAAGGAGCGCAGACGATTCTCGCAAAGACGCAGCCGTTCCACCAGAAAGTCATCAATCGACGGCGACAAACTGCTACGTCACATGATGACGTGTGTCGGCACCGAAAAGTCCACTTCGGACCTGATCACCATAACGGACTTCAAACTTTCGCCCCAGCATGCTTTCCGTTCTCTCAACTCCTCCCATGCTGACCTGCGTCATCACGTTGACTCTGAGTTCAACTCGCCTCTGTCGTCGGCGTTTTCAACTCCCGCCAACAAGGGTCACAAGAGTCTCAGTGAGAGGTCGTCGCCCCTGATGATGTCACTGCCACGTCATCAACACACTGAGCCTCCATTATCGCCCAACCATCCTTCCCCTTCCACCCTTCCTTCCTTCCCTCCGTCCAACGACTCATCCACTGAATGGAATACCGAAATGATGAAAAGTCTGTCTTTCTTCGACGATCCATCCATCACGACCACCCTTTCATCCACCTCCCCCACCCACATCCACTTTGAGAAGTTCCCTGATTGGATGAAGAGGTTGTCAATCAAACAGAAGAGACTTCCCCTCAACACCATCGCTATTCCAGGTTTTTAAAGAAATTTAGGAATTTAATTATTCAGATGAATGTTTTATATTGATTTTTAGTATTTTTCTCATCACCTGCCTCTCACCCACCCATCCATCCCCACCTATCTATCCACCCACCTTCCCCCACCCATCCATCTCCACCTATCCACCCCCACCCACTTTCCCCACCCATCTTCCACCTCCCAACCCATCTTCTCCTCCACCCACCCATCTGACCACCAGGCAGTCACATAGCCTTGGCGATCGACCGAGACATGAAGACCTCGACCGACTTCTCCAGTTGCAATCTCGAAATGGCTGACTTCCTGCGCAAGCTGCCCAACCTGCCAGTCTTCAACAACTTCAGGAACCAGGTCGCCAAAAGCTAAGAGGCTTTAACGTTAACTTATTAAAAAAAATATTTAACCTGCCTGTTTTTTGTTTTTAATCTGTCTATTTTCTGATCAGCCAATCATTTTCTGTTATTTATCGTCATCATTATCGTTTTCATCAGCATCATCATCATCATCATCATTATAATCATTCCCAACTTCAATCCACCATCACCGCCACAACACCATTAATAACACCACCACCATCACACCACTACCACAACACACTACGACAACCACTACGACGGCAGATGAAGCTGATATGGCGTGCATGGATGAGCAAGCAATGCCTGAGCGTGTACCAGCAACTGCAGGCTGGCTCCAGGTACTTGGACGTGAGGGTCAGCAAGCATAATGCCAGTCTACTAGGAGCCCATGGTCTCTTCACTGGTGAGTGGGTGGGTGTGTAGGTGAGTGGATGGGCAGTAAGGTGAGTGGATGGGCAGTTAGATGTGTGGGTGAATAGGTGGATATGTGGGTGAGTAGGTGGATCTGGGGGTGAGTAGGTGGATGTGTGGGTGAGTAGGTGGATGTGTGGATTGGCGGAAGTAGTGATGCTTGTGGATTCAAGGAGGGCAATCAAGTGAAATAAGTAAGTAGAAGAATTTGATAATGAACGATCAATCGTAGTCTGTAAGTAAACTTGAGTATATAATATATTTCATTAAAATCACTATAACGTCACAACAGGTCAGTTAAAGCGCTACCTCAGGGAGATTCGTCTCTTCCTGGAAGAACAACCCTCTGAAGTGCTCATCATCCACCTCACGCCCAACGACTCTCTCAGCCCCCATGACCGCAAACACCTGGTCACCCTCCTTTTCCAGGTTTTTGGTTCCAAAATGGTAGCTTGGGAAGGCGCACGTAAGGGCAAAATGTCTCTAGGGGGGAAATCACTCCCGTCCATTCAACGCCTTCTCGACGCGCACAAACAATTGTTGGTCGTCATGCCGCTCGATGACGTCGTAAACCACGTGAGCAAACACATCTTCGGCGGTACGGTCTGGCCGGACACGTGCGTTAGGGTCCTGAGCCCCGCCAGACCCTGCATTGCGGAACTGAGACAGTCTCTGGACGAGTGCGTCGAGGTTTTGAGGTCAACATCATCATCAGGAGTACTTGAATTATCGCAGTCGTTTCCACCATCATTATCATCATCGCAAGGACTTGATGCGTCATCGTTATCTTCGTCATCATCATCAGAACATCGTGCTTCCATTCCATCATCATCATCATCGTCATCCTATGTCACAGCTAAACAATGGTTATCATCATCATCTACCATCACTGATTACTCTGCTGCATCCTCAAGTGAAAATGGTGAAGCCACCCCCACCAACAATCCCCCATCCACCCCCACCAACAACAATCACCCATCCACTCCCACCACTTACAACCACCCATCCACCCCCACCAACCACATTCCATGCACCAATTCCAAAACTCACACATTCCCCTCTCCAACACAAACTGCACTAGAAGGCGGTAACCACAGCGCCATCAATGCCACAGCTACTACTGCAGTCGCCACTACCACAGCTTCTCCTACTGCTGCGACCACAACTACCTTCATGGCAGCCACAACTACCACCACAACTTCCACCACAACTTCCACCACAACTTCCACCACAGCCTCCACCTCATTCAGCGTCATCCAAGCGGTTCTTTCTCCAGATATGAGCACCGTTTTTGGCTCATACGACGGCCGGAAGTCCATGAGGGAGTTGGCCATGATTGACACCTCGCCCATCGTCGTTGATTGGCTGAAGGAAAAAGGGGAGGGACTTAATGTAGTCGCCGTTGATTTCATTGGCTGTCCTGGCTTGGTAGCTGCCGTTTTGGCTAATAACGGCCTGTGATTGGACGCTGAGTAAAATAATTCTGCTTTGAAACTAAGAATAAAAAATATATTTCTATCGCAAAATAGATTCTAAAGATTAAACTTGGAAAAGTTAGCGCTTTAATTAGATTTTAAATCTTCATCGAACTTTGAGTTTGTGCACTTTTTGGCGACTGAGTTATTGTGAGTTGAAAACGAGGCATTCCGGTTATCATTGCAAGAACCTCATGTTCCTTGCTTACCTCCAACACCTTGGTATAACCGTTGTGATTCAAATCCACCTTTTGCAATGTTTTTTGCAGCTGTAAATTCGTTTAAAGTTAATCTTATTTAATCAATTAATCATAATTACTTTTGTTAATCTCATTTAATCAATTAATCTTAGTTACTTTTGTTTTTCCCGTCATTACGCGTTTTTTTGTATATGAGCAAGTCACGATTCAAGTCATATAAATGTGTTTATATAATATTTTAAATATCAAAATATGAATTATATATAATATTGTTTGAGAAGATTATTGCAAATATGGTTAATATCAATTATAATGACATTGATTATGATGATTATGTTAATACTAATGATAATTTGTAGTCTTAAAGCAGATTAAATTCTTTTTAAATGCATTAACCTTTCAATAACCGTTTAACGGATGGGAGAGAAGGAGGAATGGAGGGAATGAGGAGACTGTGTGGGGGAGAAGATGAAAAGATTAGAGAGAGTTCGGAATTATGTTCTCATTTGAGTTGCAATCACAAAAAGACTTTAAACAATTCAAAAGTTACATGTGTTGAACTATTCATTGTTTATTTACTTTCATTTTGAGCATTTATCCGTGGTTTAGGGGGGTTTTAATCGTAGCATTATCATAGCCATCATGAACATACTATCAACTGCATTTGTTAATTTAGTTTGATTTATTATTGTTTTAAATTTAATTCGATATATTATTATTTAAAAATAATGGATTATTAATATTTTTATTATACTTTTCAATATTAATTTTTTTCAAGTACACATATATGCATAATAGTATATACTATCTTGCTTATTATTTGCACAAACCATAATCTTCTTCATTCATTAATTCGTGCCATCCCTGTTATTTCCATGGTGATTTTCCTTCAACATTCCTTGACGACTCCACAGTCAACCGCGAGTCTTTGAAAATTGCTTGATCGGTCGAGAATTCTAAAATATTTTAAAGCTTTTTGAAGTGTATTCTTTATTTATTCATGCTGATCCATATTTGAAATTCCACCCTTTCGATTATATTTGCTTGGGTTTTATTTTTAATTAATACAAATTTAGGATTTTTTAAAGCTTTTATTATTTTTTAAAAAGCCATTTTTATCATTCCAATCGAGTTATTTTTATGACAAAGATCTTCCATTATCATCGTACCAATCATTCAACTTTGTTACCATATTTTTTTTCTCCAATCTATTCATTGCATTTTAAAGTCTCCATCTTGCAATAACCTCTTTCTTCCTATTCATCGATTCAGTTTTAGCTAGTTTCACTAAGAATTCATAACTCAATTTTCAATGTATTATTTTATTTTTTCAATATTCAAATTGTTTTTATTTACTTTTTGTCTCACCAACGCATCTCAGAAATCCAGTTGATCATCTTCAAATTCCGCTTTTATTTATAATTATAAAAACGATTTTATATTTTATATGAAATTTTAAATTAAATTAAAATTAAATTACTATGTGATTTTAATATCTTAAAATTAATTTAATTTTTAATTGATTTAATATTTTATTTATTCAGATTTACGACCTATATTTAATTTTGTTCGCCAAGTCTGTTTAGTTTACCATGATAATTTTTATCCGTGCCTTGTGCCAATACACTGAAATTTACCGTAAAATACCAAAATCTTCGGACATTATAAAATAAATAATTTAAAAGTCCGAAAATAGAGTATTATTCCACCAATTATTATTGGCCGATTTAATTGCACATAGACTTTCCAGCTTGTTGGGTGGATGAATAAATTTAAATATCTGGGGCAGATAATGAGAAGATGGATTGATTGATTGATGGATAAGCGAATGAATGAAACAAGATAGTAGATGGATGGATGGATGGATGGAGAAATAGGCGGATGAATCAAAATACTCGACGAAATATGAGAATAAATGTAAAGCAGCAGACGAGGAATCTTTCCTGAGTAGCAGGTTGGAGCTTCGAAATACGGCTTGTTCTCAAGCTAATTTAATTGCTTTATGCAATTATTATAATGTTAATTAAGTGATTAAAAAGTTAATTTAATTCTTAGTTACTAAATCCATAAGGCGTAAATTGTGTTAGGTCATTAAAAGTAGAAGTTGTTTTTGCCTTCGGTTTGATATTTGAAAGCATTGTGCGTTGAATCTTGTGTTTTGTATCTTTTTGTTCTGTGAGACTGACGTTTCAGAAGCGATTAAGATAAATTGATGTAAAAACTCACAGTTGTGAGCAACAAAGAACACAGTTTCTTGTTTAAAACCCACACCAAATCTCTCCACTGATCTCAGGATATTTTACCATTGAAAACCTTTGCTAGAGTTCCAAGGAATAAATATATTTTAAAAGGATCTTGCCGTTGAAGTTTTTCTGCTTTCTTTGCTTCCCACACACGGTGAGCAAAGCATGGAGTTTGATTCCATTTTGTTGTGTAAGTAGTCAATAGTTTTAGAGTATTCGCTGTGATAAACTTGTTTGAAATAAAAGTAAATAAAATTGTTTGAAATTAAAAATTTATTACTATAAACGCCTGAAATAAATAAATCAATAGGGTCATAATTGTTAGATTGAATATTGTTCCGATTAATACAATACCTTTTTCTAAAACTTATCAAAAGTTATACTTTCATCCTTTTCTCTAAAGCTTTAGCAATGGCAGCAGCCGTAACCTTCAAGATGATCATATTTATTCACATTTTGAAAGATCTAGAACCGCGTTGCCCTCAAAGAATTTATTCTGCCTTCTTTTTCTAAACCTGCGAATTTTATTATTATTTATGTTGTTGTACTGCGATTACGCTATCTACTATTCTATCATGAAATTATGTCGAGTGTTATATACTTATATCTTTCTTTGTTTTCCAATTTATTTATTAAAAAATTATTTTCATATCAGTCAAAAAACGTAACGCAAAAACGTAACGTGAATAATATGGATACTACATTCTACCATCTACCTTCCGATAATAATTTTTGTTAAAAGGGCTTTTGTATACTAATTACAGTTGAAATATTATACTTCATTTATTAAATGTCCCTTGTCTTTTATAATTGGCATACGGTCGTTCGCTCTTGTTTGTTGCAGTGTTCACCACATCTCCGTTGTTCTCAATTGAACATAGATATGATTCTGGCAATAGATACAGGAATACAAACTTATAAATATATTCTTCTATGAACAAATAAACACGCCCATAAGGCCATAAACACATCCATAAGCACATTCACACACGCATAGAAGCACAAAAAAGTTATTATTCTGTTCCTATAGCCGTGAAGGGGTATTTTAGACAACATGTCGGAATGCTAAAATGGCTAGCTAGTGAAGAGATGCTCTTGTAAGAATATATGAAACAAAAAAAGAAAACGTTTGATTATAGTAGAATTATTCGAAGCTAACTTGGGGATGTTTAATCTCTGAAATGGTTGAGAAGGAGATAAAACAAAATGAGAAGCGTTTTCAAAAAGTTGATGTACTGTTTATACGCAAATTATTTTGCTAGCGAAAAATTATAACTTTGAAAGATTGTTGCCAAAGACTTGAGATAAAGGGTGCCAAATTCTTATATAATTAATTCCAACTTCCTCTCTTTCTAAACGGCTGAAGCTAAATTATAATTATTGCTAAATCAGAAACGAGCTGCAAAGAACAGGTTTAATGGAGGTTAGTCCAGAAGAACATCCCTTCAATGCAAAATCTTATTTATAATCAATTAAATTTGTTTAAATTAATTGAAGTAATCTTGTTTTATTTAGCGCACAACTTAAGTGATCCCTGATGTTAATTAAACTTCAATTATTAATTATTGACAGAACTTCGTATAGTCAAAAATGATCATATATAGTATATATTATATACAAATGAGTGAAACTATTTTTAAATTCCTTAAATGATGGTTTCCTTCAACAATTTATAAAATAAAATTTCCTTAATATTGCTAGGACTATAAGACCTTTATTTGTTTATTATTTGTTCCATGGCAAAAAGAATTTTCTAAAATTTTATATAAAAAATTAAATTTGAAAAATCATTTTCAACTCCGTTTTAAAAAGTCTGTTTATTTACTTTAGAAAAGCACCCTGGAATCGAAAACAGACAATTATAGGAAATATCTTTGAATTATTCAGGAAGTTGAATATGCATCTATTATCCATGAATATTCATCAATGCATATGAGCACTACACGCATACAATCTCAATTCAAAAAGTTGTATAGCTACAACTTGTATGGTGGTTGATGTAGTAGTAGAAGTTGTGGAAGTCCTTCAATTCAGTTTTGTATTCATTTGTGTTTTGAATGCATATAATTTTTTGAATAAAAAAGTTTGCAAAGCTTAAAAATGCAATAATTGCACATCACGATTAAGCCTTGAGTTTTTGTTCCTTTTGGCAGAATTTTGTGTGTGCAAAATTACTAAACTGAAAAAATAAGTAGACCACGTTGGGTTTTGTCCGAAAGATCTTTTATTGTTTCAATAAAAGATGGGCAAATTTGCCTTCAATTTAATCTATCCTATATTCGGTTCAACTTTTTTGACGCTTGCACATGCACAAAAAAACACACACACACACAAACACACATACACACTAAACACACACACACATACACACACACAAACAAGCATACATACACACACACACACACAAACACACACACACACACACACAAACACACACATACACACACATACACACACACACACACACACACACACACACACACACACACACACACACACACACACACACACACACACACACACACACACACACACACACACACACACACACACACACACACACACACAATGCATCCTCATACATTCCATTGCGCCAATAACAACGACTCGACACTGCAACTTCTATTATTGGAAATACAGAACCAATCCACATACATCGGAAACTATTCCGCCTTTCAGACCAGCTGGTTCTCCGTTGTTTTCGATGCTCGAGAAGTTTGTGCTACAGGAGAAGAGTTGTTTTGATGTTTTGTATTTTTAAAACACTAAATCTGAAGATAGGACTGTAAATTATGTGGTTAAAAAGTCTTTAGTTCGTCACGGATTTGAAGTTAAACAAAATATTGCATTTGGTTGAAAAACCTCAAATTGAAGTCGTATTCCCAATTCGAGAAACAAACTTTTTAATAACAGGAAAATACTTCAAAGTCTTTTAAGTCCGTTCACTGGAAATACCAAGTCACGCAAAAAATCAATTTAAAACAACAAAAATAAGCAACTACAAAAAACAAAACGAAAAACGAAACATGACGTCATTGATAGAAGCGACAACCATTCCGCAACTTTCCGAAAGCACCATAACCACCGAGATAAAAACGCTGACTGTTCGTTCAACCGCACCCAAACTCATCGCCCCAGCCACTCCGTGCACTAAGGCCAGAGTAACCATAGTTACCTCATCCACTCCTCCCACCACTCCTACCTTCAGAAGGCCCATAACACCACAGAATGAAACTGAGCCACCGCATGAAACCATGCCAGCCACATCAGCCACTGCAGAATTGGCTACGTTAGCTACTGAAACAGATAAAAATTCTACGGAAATCATAACTTCGTGTGCCCTGCAAACCATCACAAACACATCCAGTACAGATGGACTAGCCGCACCACAGAAACTTTTTTCACAAGCTATTTCAACTATACCACTTATAGAAACCACACCTGCTTCACCAACCACACCACATACACCATCCACTTCACCACCAACACCAACCACACAGACTGAACCAACCATACCAACCGCACAAACCACACTGACCACACCAACCCCACAAACTACACCGACTACACAAACCACACGCACCACACTAACTGAACCAACCACAGGTCCAATGTCCACATCAGACGAGTGGCTGAGTTCCTCTGAAGGCGAAGAGAAGGACAGCAGAGACGAACAAGGAGAACAAGAAGACTTCAGAATCGTCTTCAAAAACAAAAGCAAACACGACTCCTTGCCTTCTACTACGACAACCTCTCTAAAAATCAACCAAACCTCACAAGGCGTTTCGAACGGTGTCTCAAAGGCTGGAACTGACGTCTCGAGCAGCACGCAGCTAGCCAACAACCACTCGAGCCAAAGCTTCCAAACTCCGAGTGATTCTGCGAATTTTATCAATTTTCGTCGAAACAGGCCCAAAGTTAAGGCTTCTGAGTCTCCCGGTACGGACTACGCTAATGATAAGAGTGATGAAGCAAATGAAGATGAAGAGGAGCACGATGATGAAAAGGATGATGTTAGTTTCAAGCATAATGGAAGCAAAACCTCGAGCAAATGCAACTTAGATTGTTCATCTGAAAAACAAAGTATTTTAGACGACTTTGATGACTTTGACGAAGACTACTCCAACAAACACAAACACAGCAACAACAACGGCAACAATTTTACCAAGAGAAGCAACAACAGCAACAAAATAGGCAACCGAATCGACAGCAACAGTTCCGAAGACAACTTCGTCGACTCTTCAGATCTCACCCCCACCAACGACAACCCCAACCTGTTGCACGTTTCTTCCAACTGCAACGCCCTTAACAATAGCAACAACAACAGTAATCCCGGCAACAACAACAACAGTTCCAATACCATCGATAACACAAACTTTAGTGGAACACCGCAAAACACAAGAGAAGAAGCTTTCACCAACAACAACAACGACGAAAGCAACAGAGATTCTGTGAATTCTCGAAACAGCAGATCATCTTCTTCTTCATCTTCTTCCTCATCTTCATCCACACAAAAAGAGGATGAAACCTTAGTTGAGACAGACAACAAGAGCAACAGCAACAACAATATTTACAACAGCAACAACAATTTTATAAACATAAACAACAGCAACACAAACTTTGAAAGCGAGGCCACAGCTGATTCTAGCGCAGAAGTTACCAAACAACATTCGGATATTGAAGGTTGCAGTGATGATGGGAGAAGGGATGATGGAAGCAGTGATTCACATATAACCGAACTCCTTGCATCGAACTGCAGCGAAGAAAGTAAAAAGAATAGTTCTTCAACGAGGTGTTCTTCTCCTCAGCAGAAAGAAATAATCAACGCGACTGAAAAATCATTGGTGCGTAATGGAAGCGATGCAAGTTTTGGCTCAGAAAATAACTTGAATAAACTATCAGAAAAGGAGAATGCTTTAGGAGATGAGGAGGATTTAACAAGCTTTAATAAATCTTCAGAAAAAGTTGATTCGTTCAAAACAACTGAAATCGTTCACGAAAACAAGGAAAGCTCGCCTAACTTATTGAACAAAACATCTTCATCATCTTCTTCATCTTCATCTTCATCTTCATCATCATCATCATCGTCTCCAGTTTCATCAAGGTCTCAAACGCCAGAACAGGAGTTCTCTGAGGCCAAGGGAGAAGCCTTGTCTGCCGCAAGAGCCTTTGATTGCAGCAGAGAAAGCCCTGAAGTCTCGAGTGGTGTTGTCGAAGTAACAGAAAATAAAGTAGATAAACGAGATTCGTCAACTGATGAGGCAAAAGATGTAGGCATAGGCAAATCAATGAGCACTGATAAAAAGACGTTGGAAGATACATCTGAAGAAACCAACTCAGACTTAAATCAAACAGATAAGAACCAAAATCCCAGCCAAGATATCACTACCGAAAGCAAAGGAACCTCTTCCCATTTCAACACAGAGTCAGTCCCTTCGGTTGCAGAGCAGACTGCTTCGGTCGATACTGAGACTTCTAACCGGTCCACTAGTCGGTCATCATCATCATCATCATCATCCTCTTCCTCATCAGCGTCATCGTCTTCTTCATCTTCATCTTCATCATCATCTCGATTATCTTCGCCTAAAAAAGACTGTGATAAAACAAGTTCAGGAGAGAAATCCGAACAGCAAGAAGCGCAAACGACACAGCTCCAGCCAACAAGGTTAATGTTCAGGAACGCATACAGACCTCCAGTAGGGGAAAAAACCACTGTAGAAACTACAAAGAAAGTCGATCAGAAGAAAAAAGAAGATATAATTGATGAAAAAATAAAAGAATTAAAAGAAGAAACAAACAAAAAGACAGAGATAAAAACAGAAAAAGATATAGAAAAAACAATAGATAAAGAAGCAGACAAAGAGAGTGCCATAACAGGAGATTTGTGTGAAATGTCCGCAAAGTTCAAAGACTCGGGGGATATTTCAACAAAAAACCTCCTTTTCGACTACCTGCAGGGCACTGAATCGTTCGAGAAAGCCTCCCCAATGCAGTCGAAGTCTCTCAAAACGTACATCCCACCGTCGCTCAGTCGTCCATTTGCCACCACTACAACTCCCACAACCACAGCTTCTACAACGACAGCAGCCACGAACACCACAGCTGCAACAACCACAGCAACAGATTCAGTAACTACTTCTCAAACAAATGGTGTCTCTAGCCATCAAGATGCATCAAAAGCAAGCGTTTCAACGTCTTCTTCCAGCACAGCCTCGGTCACATCTTCCTCCAAGTACGTCAAGTTTAAGGACAAACTGGCGCAAAAGCTGGCTGACCAGAGCAAACTGGATGAACAGCTAAGCGATGAAGCTTCGAGGGATAAAAGTAAAAGTGAAAAAGGTTTGAGGTTTAAATTTGTTGAATTTAAAAATTCACTGATTAATTTTTTTATTATTAGTATTATGGTTACTGCCTCTGTTACCAATTATTAGTACCACTAAGCAAAAAAAAACTACAGCGACCATTAAATCATCATCATCACAATAATCATCTTCATCATCACAATTAATCATCATCATCATCACAAGAATGATGATCATCATCACAAGAATGATGATCATCATCACAAGAATGATGATCATCATCACAAGAATGATGATCATCATCACAAGAATGATGATCATCATCACAAGAATGATGATCATCATCACAATAATAATAATCATCATCATCATCAAACTGATCATCATTATCAGCGCCAGTAGCAAGGAAGGTGAGGATTGAGGCTGACAGTCAAGGCCATCTCATTTACAAGGAAGGGAGTGTGATCGACGAGAGATGTTGGTGGAGGAGTGGGATGGATGGATGGATGGATGGATGGATGGATGGATGGAAAGATGGATGGATGGATGGATGGATGGATGGATGGATGGATGGATGGATGGATGGATGGATGGATGGATGGATGGATGGATGGATGGATGGATGGATGGATGGATGGATGGATGGATGGATGGATGGATGGATGGATGGATGGATGGATGGATGGATGGATGGATGGATGGATGGATAGATGGATGGATGGATGGATGGATGGATGGATGGATGGATGGATGGATGGATAGATAGATAGATAGATGGATGGATGGATGGATGGATGGATGGATGGATGGATGGATGGATGGATGGATGGATGGATGGATGGATGGATGGATGGATGGATGGATGGATGGATGGATGGATGGAGGAATGTGAGTGAAAGGATGTGAGTGGAGGAATGTGAGTGGAGGGATAGATGGATGGATGAATGAATGGAAGGTAAAAGTGAATAAAGAAGTGAAAAAAGTGTAAGAGGGTAAGAAGGGTAAATTATAGAAGAGATGGGTTCAGAAGGATGTGGGGGGGGGGAAAGAAATGGGAGAGATAAAGGAAGAAGGACGCAAAGATAGTATAATGGATGGGGAAAATGGCGAAACTAATTATGGGTGTTGAGTGATTGGCTGAAAGAAGAGTTTGAAAAATTATTAAAATAATAAGATCAATTCTCGAGACTGGTTCATGCACTCCAGATCAAATCTTGAGAACGGTCGGAGAAGGAACTTTTGGAAAAGTGGCCGAATGTCTGGATCTCCAGTTAGTCTCTTCAGTTGATTCCACTACGCAATTTAATTAAATTATTTTAACTGGCTAAATGAATAGCTATAAAAGACTATTACGCTGCAATTAAATCCACAACCAGCACAACCAGTCAAGCATCGACACCATATCCATAAAGGCATCTCCTAAAAACCCATCAAACACTAAATCATTTCATCAGGAAAAAAGTCAGGGTTGCCTTGAAGATAATAAAAAATGTCGATCGGTACAGGGAGTCTGCTAAGCTGGAAGTGAACGCTCTGGAAAAGATTAAAGAGCGTGATCCGAAAGGGAAAAGGTGGGTGGACAGGAAAAAAGGGGAGAAGAGAAGAGATAGGCGTGAAGTAGTTGAGGTGTAGTTGTTTTAAACAAATGAAATTAAACGAACAAGAAAGTTTTTTTAATTTCACCGCACACCTACCAACTACCATGGCTGAACCACCACACCAGCCTCTGCATCTTCATGATGGACAGCTTCATGCATGGAGGCCACATGTGCATCTCATTCCAAATGCTTGGAATGTCCGTCTATGACTTCCTGGTAGGCTGGCTCTTTGTTTGGGTGGATTGATGGGAGTTTGTGTATGTGGAAGTGTTAGATGGTTGTATGTGTGGATAGTAAGTTATTTATGTGGAAGTGTTAGATGGTTGTATGTATGGGTAGAAAGTTATTTATGTGAAAGTGGAAAATGGTTGTATGGGCGGATGGCTTCTTACGATTAATCTATTATCACATTTACCTTCTCCACTACCACAACTTCTCGCCAATCGCCAGAAAGACAACGGCTACCACCCTTACCCGATGGATCAAGTCAGACACATCTCATACCAAATATGTCTCGCAGTTAACTGTAAGTTTGTTGACTTAATACTAACCAATAATTCAATATTTAATTTTGTTTAAATATATAGGTTTCAATCTTTGATAGATTTCTGTTGCTCGCAACTAAAATAGTTTAATCGTTTTAGAGAATCAATAAACTAAAACTCATTAATCCACCCATCCATTCATCCATTAGTTCTCCACGAAATGAAACTCACACACACTGACTTGAAGCCCGAAAACATTCTTTTTGTGTGTTCTGACTACGAAGTCATACCATCGCCTCTCAAAATCACCAAACGAAAAAAAGTACTCAAATAAATCAATTTTGATTTAATGATTGTTTAATATATTTAATGGAAAAGTTTAAATATGAAGACTTATAAAATATTTCAAGATTTTGTGGTTTTTCCGAAACTTTTTTTCAATCAAATTACTTCTTGTCTCACCTCCTATCCACCATCCACCCATTAGATTATCGAATACAAGCGAGTTCTTTCCTCCGAGATTCGTCTCATCGACTTCGGGTCTGCAACCTTCGACCACGAACACCACTCCCAAGTCATCTCCACCCGCCATTACAGAGCCCCGGAAGTACTACTAGGTGACAAAATGGCTTCAAGACCAATTCAACTTTTTGTTTTTATTTATTTTCATTTTTTTCTTGTCAATGTCATCAATAGTAATGTCATTTTGCATTCATTATTAATCTTCAACTTATAGTTAAAACTAATTAATTATATCACATCCCTTCCCGCCAAGACTTGGGCTGGTACCAGCCATGCGACATCTGGAGCATTGGTTGCATCATGTTTGAGCTCTACACTGGATTCACCATGTTCCAGGTGCTTGGAGTTGTCATTAAAATAATATAAATGAAATTGATTATAAGAAGATTGAAACAGAAAAAAAGAATATAATGTAACAGTGATAATTTCGAATACAAAAGTTTTAAAATCTTCATAATAGGTTTTTTTTATCTAATTTTATCTCAAAATTGTCTATCGGTTGAACCACCCAGACACACGAAGACAAGGAGCACCTGGCGATGATGGAGAGAATATTAGGGACCCTGCCTTACCGCATGACCAAGAAGACTAAGTGGGTGTTGTTGTTGGTGGTGTGGGTGGTGTTGTAGCTGGTGCTGTGGGTGGTGTTGTGGGATAAAACGTAACTTTAGTTTTTGGGTGAACGGGTAGCTGAGTGGGCAACGACTCTCGGCTTGACCAACAATGAAAGGTCCTAAGTTCGAGTGCAACCAATGCCCTAGTAACCCAAAGGCGCAAATGAAAATATGCAGCCTAAGTGGCCTGGAAGCCCGTTCGGGTTATACGCCACTATAATAATGCTCGTCATTATTATTATTAGATTTTTGATAAAAGCCCTTCCATTCATTCTTTTTTCTGCTTTAATTTTTTTTCACACTTTGTTTCCTTCTCATATGAACCGTTTCTTTTCAAATCTTTGAACCAGAACGGAGTACTTTTGGCATGGAAGGCTGGAGTGGGACTATCACAGTCTGGCTGGAAAATACGTCAGAGAAACCTGCAGACCTCTCTATGTTAGTATTCGTCTGTATGAGAGTATTTGGATAAATACATTTAAATGTTTAACATTTTAAACATAAAAATTTCATTAAAAATAATAAAACTATAAAATAAACCCAAAACTTTCAAATTAATTATTCTCTTAACAACTCAGCGCTACATGATGGGAGACAACGACGGCGACCGACACCTCTTCGACCTGATCGAGAAAATGCTCGAATACGAGCCTTTCCAACGCATGCCCCTCGGCGATGCTGTCTTGCACTCGTTCTTCAAACCGGTGAGGGAGCTTCGAGGAGGCTGCTTGGGGAGACGGATGAATGGGAAAATTGAAAAATAAAAGTGTTTAGAGAAATTGTTGCAAACTGTTTATTGTTGAAGGAAAGGTGTCTGGAAAAGAGAAAAAAAGTTTATAAGTTTATAAATAAAAGATGTTAATGAACCATTACTGGAAAATGATGGTTATTAATATAATTCATGATTTGATTGCTTTAACAGATAAGAAGACAAATGGAGGGCAGGTGTTAAATAGAAGATGAACTGATTCGATGGGATCTGGGTGAAGGGTGTAGGAAAAGATAGTGCAGAAGAAGTTATTTCGAAATATGAAGCCACACAAGGCATTCAAGAAAAATATCATTATTCACGTGATGTAATGTGCCTTAGAACTTTTTTCAGTAATTTGTATGACTTTTTTACAATTTTATATTTGAATTTTTTATTATTTTAGAAAAAAATATTATTTCACTCATGTCTTACTGTAAAAAAACTTAACGTTTAAAACTAAAAAGTCTTATAAAATATGTATTGAGGTTGTTCATATTTGTTCTTACTTGGTCGATCAATCATTTTTCTTAGTTTTTCGCTTAATTTCATGGTTGAAAATACATTAATGAATCTCTTACAGTGTTTTTAATAATCTTATACATCGTTCAGAAATTACAAATATTTTTTAAATACTAAAAAGTAGAAATAAAAAAATGAGATGTAGTTTCAGACCCAAAGCCAGGATTCTTATGAGAGGCTTTTGTACAATTTCTTTACAAGAAAAACTTTAAAAAATAAAACTTTAGTTGATGTTGCGTATTCTATATTTCATGTAATTAACTTTTTTCATAGTTGTTTCCACATATATTTGAAAAAGTTTAAAACGTATGAGGCTGTGAATACTTTGAAAAGAGAAAAATCTATACGAGAGTTGTTTTTAATTACAGTTGTGTTTGTCTTAACGTGCCCAATCTTAGATAGCTTTCACATGTCTATAATTAGCATTTTCGATTTGTTGATAGCCAAAATAAATATTGGAGACTGGGGCTGTATGTTACAGGGTTTTTATGTTACAAGCATAATAAATTTTATAGGAAAAAAAATAAAAATTATGAAAACACTTATTTATAGTTCTTGGTTCAACTTTCACCTTCCATAACAAAATAATATTTATTTGTGTTCTAAAACATTTTAGAGTGTTTTTCTTTTTTGAAAGACTTTAGTAAGTTTTAAGAGTTTGATTTTTTATATATCTTAGTTAGTATTTGCATTTAATTGAAATTTTTTTCACATAACCTTAAAGCAACTTTTTATTAAAAAAATTTAAAATATATCATGCTTTAATTAGCGGCGTTTATTTACTAGTAATTTTGAAATAAGTCATATGATTTGAGCTTATTTGTTACAAAAATATTGTAACAAACCGTTTTACGACATCCCAATCAGTGAAATGGTTTATACAACTCAATCTAAGTTATTTTTATTCCTTTCAGCTTATATAATGAATGATAAGTTAATTAAATAATCGGATTCGCGTGAAACCAGATGTTTCAAATCATGCAGTGGAGACTTTAAAGAAAACTCAACGTTCAATCGAAGTGTTTCCGCCTAAAACGGTTTGAACTTCATGAGGCTTTATCGAAGCCATGAAAAGAGTTTAACAAACGAAACTACTTTGACTTTGAAGAATGAACATAGTAGAAAGGTTTTACTACTGAGTAATAGCAGACTTAGTTGAAAAAGCATCGAAACTGTACCATGGTCTTTCACCAAAAAAAGTAAGGCAGGCGCTGACTGGTTTGAGTCATTTTAACACCTTACAAGTATGAACCGAGCCACCAGCTTCAACCGAGCAAACGTTAAATTCCGATGAGCCGGTTTTGGTAATGGACTTCAACAAATTTAAACTAATTAATTTGTTTAATTTTTTAAAATGCATTTTTGATACTTGTAACATTTAAGCCCATGTACGGGGTTGTTTGTTACATTTAGGACTCTATCGAAAGGTTACTTTTTTCAATGAATTCAAATAACAAACCAGTTTTTGTGTGTTTTAATTAGTGACTAATAGAATTATTAGAACATACAAAATTTTTGAATAATGCTGTTTCAAAAATAACGAAATTATTACAAGATTTGTAAAAACTGTAACATACAGCTCCCCTACGTAGTAAGCCCAATTTATCTGCAAATTAACAAGACATGCTTTTGGTTGAATAAAACATAATTGGAGAATAATCGTGATATAATACACTTTTAAAGACTCTAAACTTACAATGATATCTAAATAAAGTATTAAAAAAACTAAAGAAACAAATTTATAGCCTCAATGAAAGACACGAATGTTTGTAGAGCTACTACTTTGTGTGGTTTAGCAATATAACAGTTATATGAGAAAACGTGAAGCCAATGAAGAAAAATCAAATATTCAATTACCACTCATTTGCTGCATCTCATTGATTTTCATGTTGTACTTGCTCACACTGAAAAACTATTTTAATTGTCTGTTAATTGAAACAATTGTATCATCCTATTTAAATAAATAAATGTTCTTAGTGCCATTTAATTATTCGTTTGACCTATTGTGAATTCATTCAATTCGGTGTTCATGGTTTGGGCACGGGGGATGGAAGTTTCTGATTGCCACCAACTAGGCGTATTAGGCGCATTTTCTGGAAAAAAAATAATGATTTGCGAATGGTTTATTACGATAGACCAAATTTTAATTCAAATTTTAAAATCATTTTTTCAAAATTGGTTATTTACAATTTTTATTACAATTATAATTAATGTAATAAGATGGGTAATTATGAAAAACCTTAAACCCATTGTAAACAGTTTTTACAAGTTTATCTGAAGAATTGCTTGCTTCTTGCAAACATCCACATTGATCAGAAATCGTTTAAACGAATCTGCTTGAAAAGGCATCTGTACTAAAATACGAAAAAGAAACTTTATGATCTAATGTAACTTGTTAAAGAATTTAACCTTGACCTTGAACCTAAACCTTTTTTAGAATGTTTGGTTCAATTTTGAAAATGAAAAATGAAATTTTAGGTTTTAAGAATTTTAAGTTCTCTTAAACGTGCTGCATTCTCAAATGGGACGATCATATACATTTGTGCGTAAACAAGTCTTTGTGGGATAGACAAGTATACTAAAATAGAAATATATCCATACATACAAAAACTAACAACCATCACACCATTATTCACCATTGATGGTGGCTATAAAACAAGAAGAAGGAGCTGTGATGGCAGCATCAATGATGTTTAGACAGACTTCGATATTGTTGGCAGTGGTGTATGGCGTCGCTTCCGTGGTCGGTCAGTAAATTGCTTGTGGCGTGACTTAAAATAGATTTATTCGATCATTGCTTTTCAGAAAATTAATTTACTTTTTTAATTGGTGTAGTTGAGCTTACGGTATCTTAAATAGTCATTAATATTTAGATTTATGAAACTACAAACATATATTTTATTTTATTTATAAACTCAGGTGTACCGACACAAAGATTCGCTCAAGATTGCGAAAACATTCCATACAACAGCACCTACCCCTTGAGCCCGCCACTGAAAAAAAATAATGAAGTACGCTACCGATTCGCCATGGTAGCTGACAGAGACAAGCTCTCAAAGATGAAGGGTGAAACTTTCAAGTGGCAATCCAGGCTGAGGAAAGGATGGCTGGTTCTGGAGGATTTGGAAAATGAAATTAAAGTCAAGAAGATTGAAATAGATAAAGATGAGTTGACTCTTATTGGCGATATGAATCAAAAGGGAAAAGGTTGGTATCGTTTTTTCATGATTAACTTTTAAATCAAACTATATTTTTTTTTGAAATTTTTTTTAAAATCGAATTTTCAGTTTGCGGTAAAATATTTATTTAAAAAAACTTATATGTAATATCTTTTTTTCTGGCATTCGTTCATCCACCTATATATTTATACATCTATTCCTCCATGCACCTATGCGCCTATCTATGCCTTCATTCAACCATCCATCCATGCATGCAACCAAAGGGATGGAGCTGTCAGAACTGAAGGTGTACAACGGCAAGTTGTACACGTGTGACGACAAGACGGGCATCGTGTACGAACTGAAGGACGGAAACCCAACGCCGGAGTTTTTTGCACGTCTGAATGATGGCAACGGCCACAAAACAAAAGGTTTTTTCAAGTTTTTTGTCCATTTTAATACCTTTACTTTTATGATTGGCTACTTTTTTGGGAGATTGAAACCTTAATCTTATTATTGATTATATCCTCCATCATTATTCATTTTCCATCACTTATTTTAAACCCGCACTCCACTCTTCCTCCCTCAACCACCATCAAAAATCTTCTCCACCCCCAACTCCACCGCACAGGTTTCAAATGCGAGTGGATGACGGTGAGGAACCAGTTGTTGTACGTGGGATCTGCCGCCATAGAGTGGGTTCAACCTAACGGAACCATCATCCACAACGATACCTTCTGGTACAAGACTGTGGATCCCCGAGGATTGGTCACTAGTTACGATGGTTACGAGCTGTTTGACGCCATGCGAAAAAGTGTCGGTTATGACTTTCCAGGTTTGTGGCTTTAAGATAGAAATTTTTTATTTTTAAATTTTATTTTTAACGTTTTATTTTCAATTTTATTTTTTATTCGCATTTAAAATATACATGTTTTTAATTAATTTTAGATTATTTTTTATTTCAAACAAAATTCAGAAACGCACAAACACACACAGAGCTTTTATAAACGCACACAAACACACACACATTTCAAGGGTACTTTTTCAACGAAGCGATCAACTGGAGTGACGAGAGGCAGGCCTGGTTCATTCTTCCACGCAAAGGCAGCAAGGAAAAGTACGACGAAAAGCTGGACGAATCGAGGTGTACGAACAAACTTTTCATCACAAAAAGCTTCACAAAATTCGAGAACGTCGATGTTGGCGTGTTCAACCAAACCAGAGGTTTTTCCTCCTTCAAGTTCATCCCGGGCTCCAAAGATGAAGCCTTCATAGCGTTGAAGACAGTGGAGGTTGATAACTCGGTCGAAACGTACATTGGGGTGTACAGCACAAAGGGGGAGACCTTATTTGATTTGCAGTTTGTTTGCGATGATAAGTTTGAAGGAGTGGAGTTTATTTGAAGGTTTTGTTGGCTGTAAGAGGGCTCAATCACGATGCGTTTGAATAAGAACGTGTTGATAGGGTTTCGAAAATTCGATAAAATTCCAATGGTGCTTCAATTTGAGTATTTAATATGCAATTATATAGTTTTGGAAAAATAAATATAGTTTTGTTTTCAATTTGGAAATGATATCTCATATAATTGAGTTGTTTTATAATATGTATATGCTTATTTAGCAAAAAAACACCAATTCAATTTTATTCATTCAAGCTTTATTCTCAAAAACTAAGAGAATTAAATAATGTATGAATATTAATATTTGACCTTCTTCTTCAGAATTTTTTCTTCTTTTCCATAAGAAAGGGTCCTTCCTAACTTCATCACCATCTCAGACTTAATACATACTTTCGAGTTCTAGACAGTAATCGTGCAGAAAGTCGTGGCTCTCTTTTTCTTTTGCTGCATCCTACTTTTCATTGCCCCCAGTTGTCATTCAGGTCACTAAAAGCTGGTTCTCTCGTTCCTTGAGCCAAATACCTATTGATATGGCTTGGACGTTTAAAAGCATGGAAATAATAGAAATTTTTAGAATAAATTATATTAATATTTAAAAATAATATATATTCATGCGCCATTTTTTGTTTCACCCTTTCTTCTTTGATAAATTAAACACAAACACAACACTGCACTTTGAAAGTTTATTATATAGATTTAAACCGTTGAATAGGAATTTATAATGTTCTTTGAATTTATAATTTCATGACTACCAAAATGTTAATGTTAAGATAAATATTTCTTCGGGAAGATGTGGCTTCCTTCTCCTTCTCTTACACTTGGCATACAGCACAAGCCTTATTCTGGCACGGCCTGACACTCCACTCAAACGAAATACCAAATTCCATGCATATTTGAAAAGATACTGCAAAATTTCTATAAGTTGAGCTAGTTTCTGTGTCTTCGAACCCGCACTTGTTTTCACTGTTCGGTTTGAATGAATTTGCTTTTTCAATCCAAGCCACATTGTCTCTGCATATTTTACCTCCTAGCCAATACGTATTACAGGCATCTGGAAATATGGAATTCATGTTAATATATTACATGATATCTCATCGTTTGATGTTAAACAACTTCACTCTATGCTGCCTTGCTCAATGTCATAAGTGATTCAACATACCTTTGAATTAAATGTAGTTTTCCATCTGGTAGTTCGTCCTCCGCCCATTTTCCTTGTTATCAGCAATCTGCCTTTGACCTTGATTCCAAAATTCAGCCAAGTCAAGGGTGTCTTGTTTACTTTGTGGTTGAACCAAATGCCCGCCACCCGGACATGCGGACTGAGCTTGCATCCAATACATTGGTTGTTTAACGGCCGTGAAACACTTTCCATTAACGCTGTGGTAGTTATAGGGACAACCTGTGGAATACATTTTAAGGGAAGAATGTCACTTTGAAATGCTAAAATAAATTAAATTGAACAGTTAAATTTAATTTTATTAAATTTATTTTAAAGAAATAAATCAAAAAGAAAAATATGCAAAACAAGAGAAGAATGAATGAGTTACTGTTAGACTCGACGAAGAAAAACGCAAGACAAGCGAGACACGCGATCAAGTTGAAAGAAACCATGACTGCAGTGAAATAAAAAATAATTTAATAGTATTGCCTATAACTATAAAAGCCTCTGAAATTAAAGTTCATTCGAAATCATGCTTATTAACTGAGAGTAGGCTACGATGTATTAAATTCAATCGAAAGATTCTACCCCTTATGCGTAGATAAGTGCATTTTGTAAATGTTTAATCTGCCTTGTGGAACATTTGAGAGCTAAACTTATGAAAAATTCTATTTTTATTTTTTATTTATTAGCGACAAGAGCCCTACCCTGTATCTAAAATATAAAAATAAATTTCTATAAAATGTTTGTACCCAAGAACTGTTATCGAAAAGTGAAGAATACCTGAATGCAGAACGAGAAAAGTCCATCCCACTCGTGGCCACTCTTATTTATAAATAATATGTATGTTCGTAGTGTTATTGTGTTACGATATGCGTGTAGATGATTCGTTCTGACACCTGCTCATCCTCCAAACCATATGCTTTTACGTGGCAAAATGATGCCTCGTAAAACTTTAACGCCTGTGAGCCATTACAGCCAAGTATGCTAATTCTACGATTTCTGAAGTTTTAATATAAATTATATTATATTATATTGAATTATATTATAATACATAGTGAATATTTATTCTGAATATGTAAGCTATTGTATAATTGTAACAATTATTATTATCTGCATTAGAATTAATAGAATAATAATAGGAATTTTGCATATTTAATAGCAAATGTGTAATTTCAATTTCTTCATTTGTTTCAATAATTAATTTTATTAAATAATTCTTTATTATTTTAAAATATCAATCGATAAACCTAACGCGTTAAAATGTAGTTACTTTTTAAAAATAATCAATACTAAACATATTTCTAATGATTACCAGCTCAAATAGAAGAATTTATTTAGCGTTAGGCAATTTATATATTTTTTAAATGTAATTAATTTGAATTTAATTCAATTCAAATTTTAAATTTTGTGGGGAAATTTGAAGCATGTTAATTTATTTAAACAAAAACGTCACTCAACGAGAAATTTCAAAATGTTTGATAAACAAAATAAGCAAATGGAGAAAAATAAAAAATATCAAATTTTGTCTTCATCATCATCACCACATTCGTACTCACTATCATTATCCGCATCAGTCATTGCTGTTTGCTTCATCTTCATCTTCTCCATCACCCCAATTTCATCTCAAATGGCAAAAAGACCGAGATCTAAAATTGCTATTGTTAATAAATTAATATTTTAAATAGTAATATTATTTTCAAAAACTAAATTTTTCTTTTTCTTGAATATAAATAATTAATTATTGATTTTAAAATAATTATTTTTTCTATAACATCATTCGCATGAAGCTAGGAGAGGAAGTTTCCCTAGAATGTTCAGTTAAATCCATTTACAACGAGGTGATGATGATGATGATGATGATGAAGAGGATGATGATGATGATGATGATGAAGATGATGATGATGATGAGAATGATGAAAAAGATGGTAATGATCATGATGATGATGATGATGATGAAGAGGATGATGATGAGGATGATGAAGAGGATGGTGATGATCATGATGATGATGATGATGATGATGAAGAGGATGATGATGAAGATGATGATGATGATGAAGATGATGATGATGATGAGGATGATGATGATGATGATGATGATGAAGAGGATGATGATGATGATGATCATGATGATGATGATGATGATGATCATGATGATGATGATCATGATGATCATTATCATGAAATTAATAATAGTTATATTAATTTATTTATATTTATGTAATCATTGGAATCATTCGTATGAACCAAACGCAAATTTTTATTCCCACAATAACAAAAATTGTTATTTTTATTATTTTTTTCATTGTCCTCAGCAGCGCCATCATCATCATCACTCAGGTTTCTTGGAGCTTTTTTGTGGATGGTCAATCCGAAATAATTACAACCGGTTAGAGGTCATTTGTCATTTATAAAAACCGCAACTATTAATAACTAGATTATTCTTCGAGATTATGATTTGGATTAGAGCTAAGATTTTTTAATAATTTAAAATCAGAGATTAAGAAAAAAACTAATTATTTACTGGTTTTCTATTGCTAAGGCGACTATTTTCATTAGTATCATTGTTGTCACATTCAGACACCGTCGTCAAGGTCTCTTACAGGAGTGATTATAGGATCAAAAAGGTTTGTTATCATCATCATCATCATCATCATCGCCACTATCACCCTCATCATCATCACCGCCACTATCATCATCATCTTAATCATCACCCATCATTATCATTATCGACATCATCATCGAGAAAAGCATCATCTTCATCACCATCATAATCATCACCACACCAGTCTGTAGAAAAACAAAACGAAGTCTACTACAACCTCGTGATTCTATCGGCTGATCTCAAAAACTCTGGCGTATATAAGTGCATCGTCAACAAGGTGATGATGATGATGATGAGGATGTTACTGATGATGGTACTGATGATGATGATGATGACGACGATGATGATGATGATGACGATCTTCAGGTTGAGGCTACAACGTCATTGACGGTTATACTGAATACTTCATGTCAGAACAATAAAAGGTAGTTTTAACTTTGGTTTAGGAATATTAATAATTTTAAATATAAAAATATATTATGTTCAATTAAAATATATATTATTTTTTAATTTAAACCTATACTATTGTTTAATTAAAATATACATTTTGTCTCATTTTCTCATTAAGCGTGGTCGGCTGTGAGGTTGCTTTCTCCGGGGCCTACAACTTCTCTACTGATTGGCAGTAAGCATCATTTTATTATTATTCAAGTTTAGAGGATACAATACAATGCACACAGACAAACATACGCACATAAACACACACACACACACACACACACACACACACACACACACACACACACACACACACACACACACACACACACACACACACACACACACACACAGATGTAAAAATTCACAAAAGTCACAAGAGAACAGCCACACCTTCTTCGAAGATACCTTCTCAAACGAAAATGGCAACTTCACAGCGCTACGCCATAAAATTAACTCCAAAGCTAGTTTTATCAATAGATTTTTTTTATTAATATCAAGATTTAATTTAATTATTTTTTATATTAATCGTATTTATTAATATTTTTATTTTTTATATATTAAAACAAAAACTTTTTCATAAAAAGGATAAATTGCAGTAGTGATGTTATAGTAGAAGTATTCTTTAAATAGAACTAGTAGTAGGATTGGTAGCAGAATACTTTAGTGAAGGTAGTAACAGCGGGAAGTAAAGTAGTATCAATATAAGTAATTTGAGTTGAAGTTACAGTACTAGTACTAGGGCTCTCTTGGTGTGGTGATTGTTGCTTTCTAATTGCTTTTGACCACTTTTATCGCAGGTCAAAACCACCAGTTTCGTGGCGAACGAATGCAATTTAACCATCAAGTCATCCAAGTGATAACAAAAATATTTAACAAAAGATTTTATTAGTAAATTTGCTTTTCATTAAAAAAAAAAATTAATAATATTAATATAAAAAAGTTGTTTATTTATATAATTGTATTCATAACCATCTTAAGCATTACTACAACTTAAACATCGTCATCAACAGCCTGCTGGATGACTTCAAATCGTTTGGTCTAATAAGTGCGGGTTTTTGTTGAAATTACGACTATCATCACCACCACCACTACCACCACCACCCCTAATACTACTTATACTACTACTACTACTACTACTACTACTACTACTACTACTACTACTACTACTACTACTACTACTACTACTACTACTACTACTACCACTACTACTACTACTACTACTACTACTTCTACTACTACTACTACTACTACTACTACTACTACTACTACTACTACTACTACTACTACTACTACTACTTCTACTTCTAATACTACTACTACTACTACTACTACTACTACTACTACTACTACTACTACTACTACTACTACTACTACTACTACTACTACTACTACTACTACTACTACTACTACTACTACTACTACTACTACTACTACTACTACTACTACTACTACTACTACTACTACTACTACTACTACTACTACTACTACTACTACTACAGAAAAAGCTCCCATCTACGAGCTCATCCTTCACCCTGTCACCTTCCCCACCCTTTCAATTGTTAATTCTCAAACCATCTTAAATGTAAGAGAATTATTGATGTTGTGCCTGATTTTCAATTCTTTGTTCGAGTCCACTTTCCTTTCTAATAAAAGTAACAACAACAACCATTTACAAAAGTAACAACATCCCCCTACAACAACAATAATAATAACATCCTTAACTCCCTTACAAAAATTTACAAGAACAACAACGACAACGACAACAACCTCAATCCTCCCTACAACAACAACAACAACGACAACATCAACAACGACAACAACCTCAGTCCTCCCTACAACAACAACAAAAGCCATTTCCCGCCTTTTTCCATCACCTCCAGGGCTCAAAGGTCACTTGCACAGCTCCCAGTTACCTCAACGTCACCTTTCAAATGGCGGTTGCCTCGGTCGGTATTTTCTCGAATTCATCGTCTCTCCTCATCAACACCACTGGTGCCTGTTTTTGTTGTTGTGGTGGTGGTTGTAGATAATGATGTTGTTGTTGTGGTGGTATTTGCTAATGATGTTGTTGTAATGGTACCCAAACTTTTATTGTGGTGGTTGTTGTTGCAATAATACCAATAATATTAATAAATTTTATTATTATTAGATAATATTATTTGTCTCTCTAGGGGAAAACTTAGCTGTAAGCTGCTCAGCCTCTAACACACTTAACTTCCAAAATGTTTGTTTCGATAATAGTTTTATTACATTTTTCTATCAAACCATTTTCAATTAACTCTGTCTACTAATCAATCTATTCATTAATCTATCAATTATCATATTAATCCATCTATTCAAATATCCATTCATTAATATTTTGATTAACGCATTCATCTTTCTTTCAATCCATCCATCAATTAATCTAACATCCATTTATCAATGCATTCTTTTACCCATGCACTCATGCGGTAAGGCCACTACAACAGCCTCGGATGTGAGGGTTGTTGAATTCTTCAATAGAACCGAAAATTGCTTAGCTCAAAAGGTGAACAATAGAATTAATGATTAATGAATTAATGATAAATAAAATATTCATACTTATATTCATACTCATATTCGTAATAAGAGAACTTTGATGCGAGTGAGTTGGCTTAGACGGTAAAGTCGCTGGACCTGCAATTTAATATATGATGCGGTGTTTCACGATGTATGTCGTGTGAGTGGCGCCTCAGTTGCGTGCCTTGGCGCATTATAAATAGGCATTATTATTTTAAATAATTTTTATCGAATAATTGTAAGATTCTCCCGTGTTTGGCCAAGTTCTCGGAAGATGTTGAAAATCATCGTCTACCTCAGACGTACGTGTCATGATGACGATGATGATGATGATGATGATGATGATGATGGTGGTTATAAAAACTACAATAGGAAAAAATATCATAATCACAACCAACAATAAAATAACAACAAATCATCATCACAACCACCTACAAAGCCCCCCCCTTCCTTCCCCTCCACTGACAACCCCACCCAATCGCAGCACCCACGAACACAAGGCCTACTGCGCCCAGAACCGCATAGCACTGCACTGTGTCCAACGGAACCAACCTTGCGGAATTGACCGCGTACGTGCATGATGATGGCGTTGTGATGATGATGGTGGAGTTGGTGGTAATGTTGATGATGAATGTGGTGATGATGGTGATTAGGGTGATGATGATGATAACATACTTAATTCGATAATGATCCTCAACTTACAAACACAGAAAACACAGCTTCTTTACAACACATTGAAGTTTTTTTGTACTTATAAGTTTGGAAAACTATCGTAAGCGTTACAATTCTTTCAACTTTCAATTTTGATACCACTATTACTACTTCTTCAACTACTAATACTACAACTACTTCTACTACAACTACTTCTACTACTACTACAACTACTTCTACTACTACTACTACTACAACTTCAACGACAAAACATTTTTCTACTGTTTGCCATAAACAAAAACAGATTTATGAATAAAACTCTGAATGAACGGTACCCTCACGTTTTCCCGAGATACATTGTCTTCAATGAAAGTAAACATCCATCCATAACTTTTCTTTTTTTTTCTTTTTTCATACATTTCAAACTTACATTTTCCGTTTCATCCATCAGGTTATGATGATAGTTTCGACCTAAAAGTCGCTGACCCAGACGATTTTACTATTCAAGACGATTTCAAACTACGATTTTGCGAATTGTTCGTATCATCATTATCATCATCATCAACATCATCTCAATAATAATAATACCATAATATTATTATTATTATCCATAATTATATTGATTATTAATATAAGGATTTCTAAAAATTAACTCTGAAACTCATTGCTTTTATTACATTTTCTCAGAATTAAACACGCTCCCTACATCATAGCAGAAGAAGAATATGCTAAGTTTAATGGTGATGATGATGTTTATGATAATTGAGATAATTGTGTTGATGATGATGATGATGATGATGATGATGATGATGATGATGATGATGATGATGATGATGATGATGATGATGATGATGATGATGATGATGATGATGATGATGATGATGATGATGATGATGATGATGATGATGATGATGATGATGATGATGATGATGATGATGATGATGATGATGATGATGATGATGATGATGATGATGATGATGATGATGATGATGATGATGATGATGATGATGATGATGATGATGATGATGATGATGATGATGATGATGATGATGATGATGATGATGATGATGATGATGATGATGATGATGATGATGATGATGATGATGATGATGATGATGATGAGAATGATGATGAGAATTTTAAAAATAAATAGATTTTTCAACAGTTTAATTGCAACAACTACCACCACAACAACAATTACGGAAAAATACCACCACAACAACATAAAACAACTCCCACAAAAAACAACCACAATAACCACAACCCCCAACCACAACCTCAACTACAACCAGCCCCACAACAACAACTACAACCACCACCACAACAACAATTACGGAAAAATACCACCACAACAACATAAAACAACTCCCACAAAAAACAACCACAACAATAACCACAACCCCCAACCACAACCTCAACTACAACCAGCCCCACAACAACAACTACAACCACCACCACAACAACCACAACAACAACAACAAGTGCAAGTGAACACGTCCAGTTGGATCAGGCGCTTTTACGAAACGAAGCTGGGTGTCCAGGTGTCCGCAGGTCACCACTTCATGTCCCACTACAGCGGTTGGCTATGCGTTAGATCCGTTCATTAAGTTATATTCTTTAATAATTAACTAATTAAACTAATTTATTTAAAGCTTTTAAAAGTATTTTTGACTTTTTAAAGTTCACAACATCTACAACACAATCAACAACAACATCTACAACAACAACATCTACAACAAAAACATCAACATCTACAACATCAACAACACCCTCAACAACCACAGACAGCACCGTCAACCTAGGCAACTGCTCACACTTCGAAAGAGCTGCACACGAAGCCACCACTTGCAATCTCTACAAAAAATGCGCCAGTAATAATATTATTATCCATAATAATAATAAATGAAATAATAATTAAATTGAGAATAGAAATAATAACAATAAGAATAATATTTTGAAAAATAGTAGTAGTAGTAGAAGTAGTAGTAGTAGTAGTAGTAGTAGTAGTAGTAGTAGTAGTAGTAGTAGTAGTAGTAGTAGTAGTAGTAGTAGTAGTAGTAGTAGTAGTAGTAGTAGTAGTAGTAGTAGCACTCGTAGAAGTAGGGTAGTAGTAGTAGTAGTAGTAGTAGTAGTAGTAGTAGTAGTAGTAGTAGTAGTAGTAGTAGTAGTAGTAGTAGTAGTAGTAGTAGTAGTAGTAGTAGTAGTAGTAGTAGTAGTAGTAGTAGTAGTAGTAGTAGTAGTAGTAGTAGTAGTAGTAGTAGCACTCGTAGAAGTAGGGTAGTAGTAGTAGTAGTAGTAGTAGTAGTAGTAGTAGTAGTAGTAGTAGTAGTAGTAGTAGTAGTAGTAGTAGTAGTAGTAGTAGTAGTAGTAGTAGTAGTAGTAGTAGTAGTAGTAGTAGTAGTAGTAGTAGTAGTAACAGTAGTAGTAGTAGTAGTAGTAGTAGTAGTAGTAGTAGTAGTAGTAGTAGTAGTAGTAGTAGTAGTAGTAGTAGTAGTAGTAGTAGTAGTAGTAGTAGTAGTAGTAGTAGTAGTAGTAGTAGTAGTAGTAGTAGTAGTAGTAGTAGTAGTAGTAGTAGTAGTAGTAGTAGTAGTAGCACTCGTAGAAGTAGGGTAGTAGTAGTAGTAGTAGTAGTAGTAGTAGTAGTAGTAACAGTAGTAGTAGTAGTAGTAGTAGTAGTAGTAGTAGTAGTAGTAGTAGTAGTAGTAGTAGTAGTAGTAGTAGTAGTAACAGTAGTAGTAGTAGTAGTAGTAGTAGTAGTAGTAGTAGTAGTAGTAGTAGTAGTAGTAGTAGTAGTAGTAGTAGTAGTAGTAGAAGTAGTAGTAGTAGTAGTAGTAGTGGTGGTGGTAGTAGTAGTAGAAGTAGTAGTAGTAGTAGTAGTAGTAGTAGTGGTGGTGGTAGTAGTAGTAGTAGTAGTAGTAGTAGTAGTGGTAGTAGTAGTAGTAGTAGTAGTAGTAGTAGTAGTAGTAGTAGTAGTAGTAGTAGTAGTAGTAGTAGTAGTAGTAGTAGTAGTAGTAGTAGTAGTAGTAGTAGTAGTAGTAGTAGTAGTAGTAGTAGTAGTAGTAGTAGTAGTAGTAGTAGTAGTAGTATTAGTAGTAGTAGTAGTAGTAGTAGTAGTAGTAGTAGTAGTAGTAGTAGTAGTAGTAGTAGTAGTAGTAGTAGTAGTAGTAGTAGTAGTAGTAGTAGTAGTAGTAGTAGTAGTAGTAGTAGTAGTAGTAGTAGTAGTAGTAGTAGTAGTAGTAGTAGTAGTAGTAGTAGTAGTAGTAGTAGTAGTAGTAGTAGTAGTAGTAGTAGTAGTAGTAGTAGTAGTAGTAGTAGTAGTAGTAGTAGTAGTAGTAGTAGTAGTATTAGTAGTAGTAGTAGTAGTAGTAGTAGTAGTAGTAGTAGTAGTAGTAGTAGTAGTAGTAGTAGTAGTAGTAGTAGTAGTAGTAGTAGTAGTAGTAGTAGTAGTAGTAGTAGTAGTAGTAGTAGTCGTAGTACCACCCGGCACGCCACCACACCACAGACACCTACACCGACTTGTTGAGAATTTTTCACTACGGCTTCACTTACGTCTACAACAAGTCAACTTGCAATAATAATAATAATTATTATTATTATGAGTAGTAGTAGTAGTATTTTATTATAATAATAAAATTTCTCATTTTCTCTCTATCAACAACAATAAGAACAAAAACTCTATAAAAAAACTACTACTACTACTACTACTACTAGTACTACTGCAACAAAACCAACAACAACAGCAACAACAACGACAACAACGACAGAGGCAAGTTCCTGAACTCGACGTGTGACATGACGGCGGAAGAGCTGCAAAAGTGCCAAGACGTCTTCCTCAAGGGCTGTAACGCCTTTTCACGAACCCTCACCAGACCCTTCGAGCCCCTGCGGTTGCTGTTGGTGTGGGTAGTTGTTGTGGATTGTTGCTGGGGGTAGTTGTTGTTGGTGTGGGTAGTTGTTGTGGGTTGTTGCTAGGGGTAGTTGTTGGTGTGGGTAGTTTTTTGTGGGTTGTTGCTGGGGGTAGTTGTTGGTGTGGGTAGTTGTTGTGGGTTGTTGCTGGGGGTAGTTTTTGTTGGTGTGAAGGGGTGGAGGGGTAGGTGGTTTTGTTGGTGGTGTTGTTGGTTTTGTTTTTTGAATAATATTTTCAACTATTAATATTTTATTATATTATCATTTTATGAATTTCTTGTTTTCTATTACAGCACTAAGCTGTGTGAAGCCAGTAACTCAAAAGTGTACTTCAAGCACAAGTGAGGATGATGATGGTGATGATGATGATCACGATGATGGTGATGATGATTAAGATGATAGTGATGATAATTACGATGATTGTGATGATAGTGATGATAGTAATGTTTTCATTAATATATATTCCCTATTTAAAACAAAACATTTTTTTAAACACAGTGATTGTATTCACAAAATCATAATGGGTAAGAAAAAATTATTAATAATTGATTAAAAATTATTAAATCTAATAATTGTTATAATGATGATCATCATCATCAACATTGTTATCTTAGCGCCAGAAAAAGAAGGGCAAGAAAAAATATTGTTCAAATGTTCAAGTAAATTTGCGTTAGTAGTAGTAGTAGTAGTAGTAGTAGTAGTAGTAGTAGTAGTAGTAGTAGTAGTAGTAGTAGTAGTAGTAGTAGTAGTAGTAGTAGTAGTAGTAGTAGTAGTAGTAGTAGTAGTAGTAGTAGTAGTAGTAGTAGTAGTAGTAGTAGTAGTAGTAGTAGTAGTAGTAGTAGTAGTAGTAGTAGTAGTAGTAGTAGTAGTAGTAGTAGTAGTAGTAGTAGTAGTAGTAGTAGTAGTAGTAGTAGTAGTATTAGTAGTAGTAGTAGTAGTAGTAGTAGTAGTAGTAGCAGTAGTATTAGTAGTAGCAGTAGTAGTAGTAGTAAAAGTATTAGTATTAGTAGTAGTAGTAGTAGTAGTAGTAGTAGTAGTAGTAGTAGTAGTAGTAGTAGTAGTAGTAGTAGTAGTAGTAGTAGTAGTAGTAGTAGTAGCAGTAGTAGTAGTAGTAGCAGTAGTAGAAGTAGTGGTAGTAGTAGTAGTAGTTGTACTAGTAGTAGTAGTAGTAGTAGTAGTAGTAGTAGTAGAATCATAATCATAATGACCACTAGGCAACAATCACTGAATCTCTCTTTGGAATCACTACCCTCTCGAGCAATGGAGGCCCAAACATGTCTTACAGTCAAGGTTGTTCTTGCTGTTGTAAGGGTGTTGTAAGGGTGTTGTTCTTGCTGTTGTAATGGTGTTGTAATGGTGCAATAGTGCCAAAAACGTTGTGTTTGTTGTGTTCTAAAGGTTAATAGTGATGTTGTTGGCTTTATATCTTCTTCTTTCATCTGCATATTCTTCCACTACCCACTCACTCACTTATCCACCCTTCAACACCATCAGAGCTTCTTGGACTGCATCGAAACGACCACCAACAGCTTCTGCAACGACACAAAAGCAGGCCGCCTGCAACGCGCCTTTGCTAGAAGTGTCATGTTGCAAGGTTGCTGATGATGATGATGATGCGTGGTGTTGATAGTTAATGTTATGGTGATAACAATGCAGATCAACTATCATCAACCTCATCACAATCATCACCACCATAATCACTATCATCATTATCATCACCACCACCATCATCATCATCAGGCCTCAAAGGCTTCTTTTGTGAGAATGCATTTGGCCACTTCGAAGACAACTTTAAAGTCAAGAGTGGTTTCGGAAGTGGCTTGTTTGTGTCGTGTCTGTGCTTGTATTTGTGTGCGTGTGTGTGCTTGTGGGCGTGAGTGAATGTGTTTTTTATATTTTTCTTTTAGTTTTTATTTTATTTTTTATTTTTGTTGGTCGCCATTTGAATACTTTGGAGTTTTGTTTGAAACTTTTGAATTTCTGTTTTTACTAACTCCTAAACTTTTTTTTGGAAATATTTTTTAAAAAATCTTGTTTAAGAATGAATTACCTTTTCATTTTTACATTTAGTTTTTACGTCTGAATCTATTTATAGTCCTCGAGTAAGTTCACCCCGTCAATTACAACGAATAATCTACCCAATTAGAAAACTTTCCAAAAAATCATATCAAATAACAGTATAATTAAAAATAAAATGTCAAACTACGAAACAAAGTTTAAATTTTTAAGGATTACCCAGGCAATAAAACGATTATTCCCAGTATATAAGAGGAGGAGGTTGGAGCAGCAGAGTAGTAGATCTCTAGGTGTTGAGTCAAATTAAAACATGTACCCCTAACTGCAGATCCCTATCTCACTAGAATTTCATAGGAACGCTCATTAATTTTATTTTAGCTATTTATTATATATGTTTTATTTATTTCTTTTAATTATCTAACTATATTTTGAAAATGGCATTCCAGAACCGTGTTTCTTCCAGGTTATAAATACAATTTAGTATTAATACTTATAATATTATTATTATTAGTAGTATTAGTAGTAGTATTAATAGAATTATTAGACTCTAATATACCTTTTATCATTAAATTTGGTTGTATGATTACCTTGCAGGCTCATCTTGATGATGTTACTTATTCGGTTTTTATTATTTCAAAACGTCCATCCCTACTCCCACTATGACGTAAGAATTTTTTTCATGTTTCTTTTCTTTATACTTTATTTTTTTATTTTTTTTTTCATTATAAAAAAAATTTTTACTCACACCATAGTTTCTTCCTCAAGTTAATAAAAATTATTTTGACAAACAAAATAACAATATTAAGAACACTACCAAAACTAGTAGTAATAATAGTATTAATGATAGTAAAACTGAAGTATCCAACTATACCAATAAAAACAAAAATAATGTAGAAGATAGTGATGAAGATGAAGATGGAGGGGGTGATGATTATTTTTTAGTTGCTAGAAACCTAGTACATAATCCATACGACCATAACAAAATTAACGATCATAAAATTAATAATCTTAATAAAAATAATATTATAAAAATGAAAAAAACATTCAATAAAAAGGATAATAAAACTAAAGTCATCAAGAATAATGGCCGAAAAATAGGTAAGCAATATGTGAGGATTAAGCTATCAAAAGGCTTCAAAAATGTTAAAAGTAACCCGCTAAATAATGTTCTCGGCGGTGATAATGGTAATCGCAATGCTGATAATGATAATGGTATTGTTGATAGTGATACTGGAGGTGGTGATGATGATGCTGTAAGAGGTTACGGTAATGTTGAAGGCGGGAAAAGACCGATAATCAAGAATATTGCCGCCAAAAGTTGGTTTCATAATTCGTTTAATTGCAAAGTGTTTGAATCTAATTTGAGATTATTGAATACAAGAATAAGATACATTATTAATATTAATACAATAAATTGAGAATAATAAAAAGGGTAATTTTGGGAGTCACCATGTTGTTATTATTATTATCCTTGATGAAACAGGACACTGCTGGGACTCTTACGATTTGTGTTGTGTGTGGAATGTGTGTGATAGTCTGATGATATGAAGTAAGGGTTGATGATGGGGATGATGGGTATGATGATGGGGATGAAGGTGCTGGTGATTATGATGGTCATAGTGGTTGTGATGAGTTAACTATCAAAGACTGATGGTGATAGCAGTGATGATGATGCTAATGAACACGACGATTATAACAAAATAACATGCTGAATTGATATTTACCAAAATTTCATAATTTTAAATATATTCAATAAAATTGTTTTGTCGTTTGGAAAAAAATGTATAGTAGTACCTTGAAATTTCCGGACAGTAAGTCAAGCGTTTGAGTTGTTTGAGAATTTGACTTGAAACTGTAAAAGTCCAATTATGCCTAAAACTTGGTACACCCTCAGTCTTCACTATTTGAGGTTTTTACATTGAGCCCTTTCCATTTTTTTGCAATTAAAAATAGGAATACACATTTTTCTATTTTAAAATGTTTGAATAAATTTTTTTTAATGAAAATGAATCTTAAAAATATAAAATGACACTTCAACAAATACGTTATTAAAAGCAACAAAAACAAATCATCTAATATTAACTATATGATTAATCATTAATTAGGGGTATAAATTATGTATTTATCATCTTATTATTGTTAATTAATATTATAATTCCTATTATTATTTAAATTCAGTCATCAGGAATCTTCGAGTCTTCAACTTTGTTGAGGATAGGCCAGTACACCTTGAATGAGAAGTCAGTCCTTGGGAAAGAACCCTGCATAATGATAATAATAATATTAATACTAAATAATAATAATAATAATAAATAATATTAAGCCAATACGTAATATAGTGAATATAAATATTCAATATAACGCAATAAAAAGTTAATTAAATGTATAAATAATTCTGGATAATCAACCAATCACGTACTGGATTCGTGACGCAGCAGTCTAATTGGTTGACGGTGAACGGCTCTGTCCAATCAGCGCAGACGACGAGGTCAGGCAGGGGGTAGATGCGCAGGGCTGCGTCGAAGGACCAGTAGACGGGCTCGGCGTGCAGGGGGAGGGGGCACAGGTGGTTCTGACTGGTTATCGTCTTTGCGAACTGTCGATTGGTTGGGAAGGTTGAAAGTTAACTTATTGTGATCTAATGTTCTTTAAAGTATGAATAAATAAATAAATTCTCAAAAAATCAGCAAAATTATTTACGGGAAAACCAGCCCCAAACCAGCCCCAAACCACAAACATGGGCAGACATTTCCCCCTCGGCGGGGTGTTTAACGGTGTTTCTGACCAGTTTATGCATCAGGTCTTCCCTGAAGATAACGACCTCCTTAGTGCAGAACTGGATCCTGGCAGGGTTGCTGAGGAATTGTGCAGATGGCACCCTCGAAGTAAGGACCTCGTGGATTTGGGATGAGATCGGTGGTCTGTTGGACGGGTTGGAGGATGGATGGTGGGTTTTAGGGTGTGTTGAATTTGGGATGAATTTAATTGAGAATTAGGTTGAATTGGGGTGTGTTGGATTAAAGAGTTGAATTGCAGAAAGAATGGTGCAAAGGCAGGGTGTGTGATAAAGGAAGAATGGAGGATGTGTGATGCGAGAAAAATGTGGCATTGAGATGAAAAACGTGGATGATGCTTGTGGATAATTAGTAATTGATACCTGGGGAGAATGGGTGAAGGGGATGGATCGAGAGGGCCTGGAACAAAGAGGAAACGGCTGTTTTGGATAAGTGTTGGGTGCTCCAATAGGAGAGAAGCTAGAGTCTTCAAGTGTTCTGATTGGTGGTGGTGAATTCAAGATGGAGGAAGAAAAGATTCTGGTGATGATTTAAAACCTTTATGCCCAACCACTATCCCATCCTAGCACATAATCCAACCATTCCACCATCCAAACCTCCCAACCATCAACCCCCAATCCATCCAAAAAAACCACACCAACAAACCATCCCATCCAACCTTTAAGCACCCTGGAGTGGTGTTGTCCATACGATCGAGACAGGAAGTTTCCACAAAGGACGAAGCAAGCGGGAGGACTGGACGAGTAGCCGTCGAAGAGGGTTCGTAACTTCTGCCTCACCTTCTCGTCGTCCAACCACACGTCTGACAGGATCACTATCATGGCGTCTTCATTATCCTCCTGTGCGTGTCACATGCATTAGCTTTATCCCTTCATTTTATGGTGTTTTTTTTCATTCGGTCATTTTCTCATTCACCAAACTAAACCTCTTTAATTCCTTCATTTGTACCATCCACTAATCCAACCAGGCCTTTATCCACCCATCCATCCATCCATACATACA